>JAZKJV010000864.1:0-595973 GCA_037367405.1 Ottelia alismoides | reverse complement strand
TTCAAATACTCAAAAATTTACTGCAAATTAACCTAAGCCGTGCCTCCCCGACAACGACGCCATTTTGAAAAGGGCTCCCACCACCCTAGTTAATTTGGTCAAATTAATGCTTAAATTAATTAAGAATGTTCGTTGCAGTCGGATAATGAGAGCAGTTCAAAAACCACTTTTAATTAAAACAAGTTAATCTCGAGCGGTAATTTTTTTTACTTAGGCAAGCCCAAGGTCAAACTCAGGAGGCAGCTATCTCCTTAGGTAAATTATTAGCAAAGTCCAAGATTTGATTTTCAGGGAAGAATTTTTTTAGTCTTTTTCGGTTTTTTTATGCAAGACACATGCAAGATCTAGCCAGTTCACAGGTTAATTCAGAAAGGTGATCAAATCAAGTCCAAAAATTACCAAACTTGGCCATATGATGAAACATGATGAAATTAGACTACACTCATTCTTATGGAATTTTCTGACACTTTATGGAAATTATTGTGAATTAAAAATGAATTGCAAGGTGATTTTAACTAAATTAATTTTAATAAATAATAAATCACTATATTTTTGGGAATAAAAATTATCTTAGATAGATCTGAAGGTGAGGAATCCAGGAAAATTATCAAACCTTAATTTTGATGTGAAATGAAGGCTATTAAAAATTAATTATGAAATTCACCAAATGAATTGTTTAGGCCTCACGATGCGTGCAATTGAGATGAATTTTTTATGCAAGGTAAAGCTAATTATCCTAGATCTAATGTGATTTTTGGGTATTTTTGGAGACACAGAGAAATTACTATCAATTAAGAGGCGAACATGGCAAAATATATAAAAAATGAACCAATTAATTAATAGAAAAATATAATTATATTACAAAAATATGCCACTTGTCACATAATGAAGAGGATAATGTAAGCTACACAATGCAGTTCTTTCCAACTCAAAAATGAATTAATATGGATGCCTAATATGCGTGCAAAGACAGGGGTATAAATGCAATTACAGGAATTAAAAATGACTAAATTAAAACGTGCTAACGAGGGCTAAGATGCAATTACCTATAATGTAGAGGGAATGGATGCATTTTCTCCCACGGGACACGTGCTCCTCACGTGGGGTCGCCTGGCAGGGACTGAAATGTAATATTGAAAACCTCCAGGGGCCTCGATGCAATTTGCCCAGGCCACACGTGCGGATCACGTGGGGGGGGGGTCCTAGGCTCGGTGGACTTAGGAGGCTCGGAGCGAGGCTCGGGCTGCTCTGGAGGTTCGGCTCTAGCTTGGAGAAGCTTCGGGTGATCTGAGCTTAGCGGTCGGGGAAGAGGCTTGGATCGGGCGACGTGGACGGATCTGGACCGTGGGATGAAGGATGATCCAACGGTGATGAAATGCTGGCGCGTAGCTTGTCTTGACCCGTTGGATCAAGATCGATCCAACGGTCCTTGAAGCTCGATGAAGAGGGCGACGTGGACGACCGAGAGCCGCTGGATCAGGATGAATCCAACGGCCCTTGGATGCTCTAGCTATTGGCGATGTGGCGTGATCCTGACCGTAGGATCAAGGATGATCCAACGGCTGCAGAACAAGGCGAAGTGGGTGGCTCCTAACCGTTCGATCAGGATAATCGAACGGCTACTGGTTGTCATCCCTTAACGACCCTCCGCCTCCTGCGGCAGAGAGGGCTGGGCTTAGGCGAGGTTGGCCTAGCTTCTCCTCGTCCTCCCGTCGTCGACGAAGAACGCTGGAGGCTCTGGCGTAGCTCGGAAGATGCGTGGAGGCTGGTGAAGCATCCGGTCGTCTCAGGGGGGAAGGAGATGCTCTGGAGCACGATGGCAGAGGAGCTCGAATGCAGCTCCGACGAGCCTCCGGCCGATCAAGATGGAAGTACCTGCAAGGGGATTAGAAAATAGCCGAAGCGTGCGTTGTGTTTGTGTAGTGTCGTAGAGTGAAGTGCAAGACCTATATAGAAGTGGGGGTGACCGGTGGTCGAGCCTCCGCCCACGGTGGCGGAGCTGGCGTCGGGTGAAGGTGAAGTACGTCGTCAGATGAAGCTAAGGGTAGCACGAAGATCAGAGCTCCGTTGCGGAGCTCGGAGGATGCTTGGCAGAGCGAGAAGGTGCTTGTGGAGGGCGAATTTAATTGGAGAAAACAAAGGAAAAATAAGAAGAAGATCATGGGAGAGATGGAGGATCTACATGGGGTTAGAAGGCTCCGGGGAAGCTTCCAGGTCTTAGCTCGAAGGCGGAAGGAGGACCTGAGCTCGTGCAGCGTCTGGGGAGCTGCGGCACGACGTGGCAACGTCGTGGATCTCGCCGGAGGTGGCGGCCTGTCTTTGCTCGATTTTACGCCCAATTGCTGTCACCAATGGGTGGCTCTGAGCTCTAGGGTACCTCTCGTAATGGCGGATAGGGGTGAAAGTGGCCGGAGGTGCTGATTTATAGGATGAGGGTGACGGCAGGGATGGCTAGGAGGTGGTTGTTCGTGGAGGCCGTGGAGCGACTCCGAGGGTTGTCATGGAGATCGAGGGGGCTGGCGAGGATGAGGATGAGTGGGCTCCATCGTGGTGGCGTCAGCGGTCGGAGAAGGTGGTCGGCGTGGAGCCTGAAAATAGAAAGGGGGCGGCCCCTTGCGCATGGTGGAGAATGTGGGCGCGAGGCATGCGGAGGTTGACGATGACGTCTC
This sequence comes from Ottelia alismoides, assembly GCA_037367405.1. Classification (NCBI taxonomy): domain Eukaryota; kingdom Viridiplantae; phylum Streptophyta; class Magnoliopsida; order Alismatales; family Hydrocharitaceae; genus Ottelia; species Ottelia alismoides. The sequence goes on along the minus strand of JAZKJV010000864.1, from coordinate 593,304 downwards.
GATCGTTGGATATCACGATCCAACGGTCCAGATGGAGGCGCAGATCGATGCCTGTGATCTGATCGAGGGCGCGACATCGAAGGGCTCTGAACACACCACGTGGCGTGCTGAGGATGCAGCGCTAACGGGCGGCTGAGATGGGCTCATGGATTCGATCGAATGGCCGAAACCAATTGCGTTAATGAATGGTGAAGATCGAGGCACTTGGAGCAAAGATAGGAGGGCTCACAGAATGTCACGTGGTGGACTATGGGCGAAGCGCGAACGAACAATGCGGATGAGATCCAGGGAGGGATCTGATGGTGGTGAATTAAGGCGTACGTGGAGATCCTCAGGCTGTTGGATCAAGAAGGGATCCAACGGCTGGCGGTGAGGGCGGATGAGTCAAAGGGAGCGGACCGCGTGGCACAATCAGAGGGCGACACGTGGCCAGCTGTGAGTGGCTGAAAGGATAAATGAAATTAGACAGAGAAGGAGTCCAAACTTGGAAAAAACTCAAAACATGAAAGTTGTAGATCTCGATGAGATCTACAAGTTTCATGTTGACCAAAAACGGAGATGAGGTCAAATGTGATACAAAAATACAAGAATACAAATATACATATGTATAGTATACAAGGAGGCCCAAAAACCCAACTTTTGCCTACGAGCTCCGAATTGAATGAAATTAGTCTCATTTTAAAGGTCTCAGGATGTGTATTATTATGAAGGTAAGTAGACCTAATTCAGAGTTGGTAGGAGAGAGATATGTGCATTCTAAGGTCCAGGGGGTTTAAGGCTTTATTGGGTATTTTACAAGAGAGAACTCTGGCCTTCTTCCCTATATTATTAACTAATGGTGTACACACTATAAGGAAGGTGTTATTTTATTTTGGAGGGGATAAAATACAAATTAACAGGTGGATATTTTACAGGTGGATTTTATCCAAGAAATTGGCTTCTTATTTAAATGCAAATATGAATGCTAAGATGCATATTTTGTATATTGATGCATGAATGCTATTTATGCAAGATAAAGGGAAATATGAAGCTAAACACCCCGGGACAAGGCTCTATTTTCAACTTTAAGAGTGATGAATCACATATTCATCATTGTGTAATGGATTAAAAGATTGTATTACCACCAACTAAAATTGACAAGATAATTCGGCCGAACATTTACGGTCTTAACGTGTGGAGTTGGTGAATTCAAACGGTTCTGCATTGTGCTTGAATTGTATGAGTCTTCTCCGCACATTTAAGTGCCCCATGGAGCATAGATTCTCCGTGTTATTCGTGTTCATGTACATTCCTTTTGACATCAAAGATGACTAGTTTGAGGGGTTTTTTATTCGAAATTTGCGAACTTATCATGGAACCCTCCAAAGAGTATGTCTTCTGAGGTCCCTTCACTTCCTGGACCATGGACTCATGAACCTCTTGAGTCTAGTATTACTCACTTCGGGGATAGCCACACACCGACCGGCCCCTTCCTCTCTTCCCTACTCATCGAGGAAGACCTTCGCCTCAATGAGGTTGATTCAAGTTCAACAAACCTCTTCTACATCAAACCCATTTGTTGATGAAGACTTCCAATAAGATTCATTCAAGATGCCTCCCAAAAAATAGAATGATGAAGAGGAACATCATGAGGACCATGTGTATATGATACCAGTTAGGCTTGTTGCATCTGAGCAGCAGAATGCGATATTTAGAGCTCAGATTGGACAGTTGAACATAGGGACTTATGCACTATGGATGCTGCCTACAACTCAGAACAGTTTAGAGTGCAAAATTATCTAAGTCTCGTAGAAACAGATGTTAGATATGAGTTGAAGCTACAGTTTTTGAACTTGCTGCCACATTTCAATGGGAATGCTAACGAGGAACCTTATGCATTCGTAAGGGACTTTGAGCTCGTATGTGATAACCCCGTACACCCTAGGGTTAGCCAGGATTATATTAGGATCACTGCCCCTTTTATTTGCCTTGGGCGATAAGGCGGATTACTAACTCAAGGACTTTGGTGTAGTGGTGATCACCTATGGCTAGTTCAGAGAAATGTTTTTAAAGAAGTTCTACTCTTTGAGTAGGACTAATCAGATGAGTACATGAATCATAGTTTTTCTTGACTACCCGGTGAGTCATTCTGTGATGCATGGGAAAGATTCAAGGACATCTTGTAGAAGTGTATGTGTCATGGCATGGACGACAACATCATGGTCCGATCCTTTTACATCAGTCTCAACCATGAGGTACATGGTTTAGTGAGCATTGCATGTGGAAGAACCTACACATCACGAGGAGCGGATACTATCTAGAAGGTATTCAAGCAGATGGTTGAGACAAGGTGCGGATAGATTACTAGCAGGGCATATGCTGAGTCCCCCATTTCGCTCCTATCCAAAGGGGGAAGAATATCGTGGTTGATCTCACAGAGGACTTGATTCTAGCATGGGGATCATAGATGACAAGTTGACAGCTGTTGAGCAGATCGATAAGAGGATGAATGAGCTGGACAATAGTCTTTCCAAGCTCCCAATGCAGATGGAGGAGTTGTCTGGGAAGGTATCTAAGTCGAAGATACATGCTACGACTGCATTCACTGCACCTATTTTCTGTGTACACCATGTACAAGAGCAATCGATGAAAGGCCACCCCAGCCTTGGGTAAAGGACCAGCCCTACACCCTGAAGGCTAGGGTTTTGGCCTTAGCCCATTACATAAGCATATAGGTTGCATCACATACGACCTAGGGAAACTAGTCATACTAGTCGCATCGGGCAACGAAATTTAAAAAAATTATTTAAATAGATGAAACCACGTGATTCAAGAACACTTCTCAAATCATTTCATCGAGATCGCAAACAAGTTATAGGAATACCTCTTGAAGCGTGTTTGTGATCCTCTGTCTCTAAACTAAGAGACCTCCCGTCTCAAGTTCGATCGAACGAAGGTCGCACTTGCAGGCGCGTGGATGAGACACGTGCATCCCACAATCCAAGTTGATGATCCGAGCGAGGAGTCTTCTGATTTATGCATCACGAAACCCAAAACCTTCTTCATGAGCAAGAAGCACTAAAATGGAGGAGATCCATGAGTAGTTGATCTGGCAGCACAACAGTGTCACAACGACTGCGCGTCTCTTTAGGTCAACAATGTGGATGACAACAACGTTGGTAAATAAAAGGAGGACGCGTGTGAGAATATGGAGAGAGAGAGAGAGTTTGCTCTTCATTTTTTGCAAGTAGAAAAGGCTAGGGATACCCATCCTTTTATACTAAATTGGATGTCCATGGATCTCAATCCATGTGCACTCATAATCAAAGGTCTAGATTATTTTGTGCTTTCAATCAATGGTCATGATTTCATTGCATGAATTTTCAACAACAAATACTCAATTTAAAATAAATTAATTCTATTGTAAATAACTTATAGCACATTCAATTTAATTCAAATCAATCCCATGTGGAAATAAAGGAATGAGGACAAGCCTCCTTCCTTTAAAAGACTGGATGTCCATACATGGAGTAGGACTCCGTGGCAGTCCGCCCTCTTAAAAGGGAAGGTGGCTTCCATCTTCCTTAATTGAGAGATATCTCTCCAAATATTCCACACGTGCAACAACTTTTGTTGCAAAATTATTCACTAAAATAATTCCGAATTATTTTGTGATAATTTCAATCATGTCATCAACAATTATGAATCATATTCATACGTCTAATATAAAATGTAAATTGCATTTACAATTAATTCTTCAATGCGAATCCAATTCATATTAACATTTAATTTGTAAACACTATTTACAATTAAATCTCACCATCATATTATAAATCATATTTTATAATATTTGTGATTGTTATGGGTAAGATACCCTCATTAATCACATCTTTGATAATTGAATCATACTTAATTATCTTGTATGATATTCATGTGTATACAAATAATACGAATCATATTCATATTATTCATGATAATTAAATCAAATTTTATCATCAATTTTCCAGTGCTTAGATACATTATCAACAATGTAATTATTCTTAACTCTTTCAAGAATAATGTGTTTTCTCCGCGGATACTTGGAAATAAGGATATGGAAATTGTACATTCCTTGTACAGTGACTTGGATATTGAGATCATATTTCAAATCCATGTCTCGAAGGCCTCTCATAGATGTTTGATTAAATCAAACTGTAAATCTTATATTCTCACTGCATCCGAATCACATTCAGATTAATGTCAAATATTTGGACTAAGATTAATTTACTGATCTACTTAGAGGAGTCACCAAAATCCAAACCTATTTCATCATTCCCTCGAAATGAAAGTTTCATGATTATACAATCACTTATGATCACATCACCCATGAGTATTCCCGATACATATACATCATGCATACTGGAAGACCTAGAATAAACCCGAATTTTGAATCAGATTTGAACTGTCTCCTTCAGGGTTTTATCGATAAGTTTCTCATTTGATCATTAGGAGTCGGTATCAATCATATACTTTCCAAAAGAACTTATCATACCTAGGTATCAATCGTATGCTTTTCAAAAAGCATATACCATACCTACAAATTCAGTCAAGCTCCTAAAGTAAGATGACCATGCATGATATTTTATCCCAATATCTCATGAGTAAGATCACGTCTTTCAGTTCACTAATAACTTGTATGATCCCTTTGAGAGATCATATTACTCATTTGCCCTTGTATGCACACCAACTCGTTGGTATATAGACCTTGAATAGGTCACCAACGTGTCGGTCTGCAAAATGGACATACTCAGACATATAGTAACACATCTATCTCCGGAAAGAGGATGCATGCGTGATAATATAAGACATAGGTCTTGGTTATCTAGATCTCGTTAAGTCAACTCTTTAACCTAACTTATCTAACACCTTTCAAACTATGTTCCTATGTAGAGAACATGCTGATGAATCTCCATTTCATCACCTTTATTCTTTCATTTCGGCCTTAAATCTCTAGCTAAATGCATGTATATAGCATTAAATTGTGAAATTAACACTCAATAAATATACAGTAAATATTGTATAAAATACTGTATTTAATCCCAACATAAAAAAACAAAGGAAGGCAAGACAAATATGAAGTGTCAAAGACACTGAGTGACCCTAGACCCCGAGACCCAGTCATCGTAATGACTGATCGACAATGAATAAAGTAGGGAAGATAGGCAACCAATTATAAAGAAAACAATCTAAAACCTAATTCTTTTTGCCAATGTATCACATCTTGGGACTTGTTTTATTTTCCTATTTTTATACGTCAAATACCAAAACCGTCTATATAATATTTGTATAAAAATACAAAGAGAAATACAAAATCTATTTCATTAAAAACAATGCACAATGTGCGCAGGAAACACATAATAAAAATCCGCAAAGAAAACTTTACACACTTGTTTCTTCTCATACTACCTCAAAATTGACCTGTCTCATCTTTATTATTCTAAAATTAAATTGTCTATTTAATGAAGGTTGTTTTGTCTAATTTGGAGTTAAGATGCAAAAGTTGACTTTTGGGCCCTCATCGTGCACTATGCATGTATATAATATTAAATACAATTATCCTTTATATTTGTCACTTCTTTATATTATTATATATTTGTAAATATTATACAAAACACATTTCAATAATGAAATTATAATAAATACATTAAAATACATTAAAATATATAAGTAAACTCTACCTCTATAATACATATACATATTTATTTAAGTATATAAATAAAATTTAAAAATATACTAAAAATATGCAAAAGTGTAATAAATCAACTATAAATATATAAAAAGATCAAAATAAAATCTAAAATACAAAATAAAAATAAAATAAGCTAAATATAAGTATATATACCTATGTATATACATGTACATATTAACACATAATACATTACCTTATAAAAAATAAATAAAAATTAGAATAAAATAATACATAAAATGACAAATATTTTTTTATGTTTGCAACAAAATCTAAATAAATAGAATACTATTTTAAAATGGTTTAATAAGGGATTTAGCACCCATGTTTTCTGGTTGGTTCGTGTGGACCAACCAGAACCCGACGTGAGTTGACCAGCCGGTCAACTGTACGCCACCCGCACCTCCTTTGTTAGAAGTCTCGTGACCTCTGACTTTCATCTTTTGGAAGAGATCCAGGGCTCTATGGCCCTCGGTCCCTTCACCGAAACTCTTCACCATGCCTTCCTCTACCTCACCGACACCTTAGCCCCCCCACCTCTTCCTTTCCGTACAAAATCGCCTCTCGAAACCTCCACCCTCATCATGTTTATAAAACCCCCCTCTCCACCCCTTTCGCCTTTTTGATCCCCTTTTCACTACCATAACCCCTGAACGATCCTCATGGGTTGAGTCTTTGGTAAAGACATCAAATCCCCAGCCTTCAAGGTGAGGATAAGGCGGTGGATCGTGGAGATCCAAGTTCGTCGGAGCTTCGCTAGTCAAACTTCTATGCTCCCTATTTCCCACAGATACGAGCTGCTTGGATTAGGTTTTGTTATTGCATTTCTTTCCAGTAAATTAGATGTAGCTTTAGTTTAGTCAATTGGTCACCCATTTAGTTTAGTTTTAGGATTTAAAATTGCTGGAATGCTAGGCTTCAGCCTTAAATTCGTCATCATTCAATTGTGACCGACCCTCATTTCATTTCATCCTCACTCACCTACGCATTCTCCATTCATTCCATCTATTTCCACCTCGAATCCTACATGAATCAGAGTCCTCGAGCTCGACCACCACCACCTTCATCAGAGCTCTGTCACCCTGTTCATCCACCGTGCGAAGCAGCTTCCTCTAGAGTTGAGAAAACCCTCCTCGAGCTCCTCTTTGTTTCTTGCAGGAACCTGATAAAAAAGGCCACCTGGAGCATTCATCCAAGCTCTCAACAGAGCTCAGGTCCTTCGAGCTCCAGGCCCCCTCCGATGGGTCCCAACCATTTTTTAAGATCCCTACAAGCGAGGAAAGCTACCAGGAAGAAAGGAGAGTATCAGCGAAACATTTGGTGCCCAGAGGAGGAAGTATTCGATGATCGAAGCTCACCTCTTCAATGTTCTCGGGTTGTTCCTCCAAGGCCCGTGAACAATGTCCATTTAGAGTCATGACCGAGATCTGATCTGGGCCATTCAAAGCGAGGCGAAGCAGTACACACTCTGTGACATTGATCAAGCCACGTGGAGTTTGCTCCGCCGCTCGATCACGTGCTTAATCAGGTAAATATCTTAGGCCTCCTTGCATATTCACAAGTTGGTCATCTATCAAGTTAAGCTTAAAAAGTGTTGTAAATTTTGCAAGGACCCCCACACTTTATTATAAATTATGTATAGGTCTTGTACTATCTCACCTCATGTGACATGAGGTGGACAACTTTAGAGATACTGATGAATCTCCATTTCATCATCTTTATTCTATCATTTTATCTTTAAAAATCCTTGCTAATGCATGTATATAGCATTTTTTATACAAATTAACATTCCTTATTTATTCCACTTATTGTGTATAAAAATATTTTTTTCAATACCAAAATTATAGATAAAGAAAATACAAGAAAAAAAATAAAATATCAAGGGACTTTCATGACCCTAAACCCCGAGACCAAGTCAAGAATTGATTTGGCCGATAAGGAATAAAGTAGGGGGGAGATAAGGGCCAAATACACAATAAAATTCCATTCTTTTATTCATCGCCAAAGAATTTTTGGGACTCATTTTATTCTATTATTTATGCCTCATATAAAGAAACTTTTTAAATGAAAGTTGTAGATAAAAATACAAGTAAAAATACAAAGTTGAGTTTGCACAAAAATAATATACAGAGTTCATTTTATACTCTGAATAAAAAGCTAAATCTAAACATCTCATATCCATATCTCGTAAATAAAAACTCAAAATATATCAAAATTACCTTTAATTGTATATAACTTTTAATAAAATACTTAATGAAGGTGGGTTCATTTAATCTGGAGTTAAGGTGAAAAGGTTATGTTTTGGACCCCTATTGTACAATATGCATGAATAAAATAATCATTTTATTTATTCTTTATTATTTTTGTAATTTTATATTGTTATTATTTTGTTAATATTCTTTATAGTATATGTGCATATTTAGAATGGAAGAAAATAAAACATAAAAATAAAATACTATACATACATACATAGATGTAATACCTATAATTATACTTATATATTTAATACCCCTATTTATTTAAGTGTATATAATATATCAGAAAAATACAATAAAAATATATTTATGTGTATAAAATAAGATATAAATATATAAAATATGATACTAAAATAATAAATTCAAAAATACAAAATAAAAATAAAATATACAAAACATATGTCAATATACCTATAAGTATACTGGTAAAAAGTAACTTGTAACTTGTAATAAATTAACTTATAAAATAAATAAAAATCATATTAAAATACTGCATAAAATAATAAACATTTTTATTGATATCTAAAAATCAATTAACTCATTTACTATTTTTAATTTATTTATTTCTGAATAAAATGGCTATTTTATCCTGATGTGGTCCGATGTGGACCAATCATGTCGCACGAATAGTTGACCTCGGGTCAACTACCCGTGCTTCATCTCAGACGTTGTCAGAGCCTCGAGCCTGCCATCTTCTCCGCCTCCAACCAATCGATCTGGACCTTATCTTACCTAGAATCCTTCATGGATTCGATACCACACCCATATCTCACACGTAATCACCAGATTCTTCTGATTCACTCAAGCCTCGAATAATCACTACTCCAAAACTTGACCTTATGTGTATAAATAATCCCCCAGTTCCTTCGTTCCCTTCTTGATCCTTATTAGAGCTCCAGGCCGATTCCTAGTGTGTGTGCATCGAAAGCCGGTGACAACGAGCCTTCCCCTTTGCTCGAAAGTGGTCAAGCGAGGAGAGGAGCAGATCCACAGCAAGCTTCTTCGGTCGCCCTGCTCCCTATCCACAAGTAGGTATAAGAGCTACACACTTTTCAATTTTAGGTAGAATTTATTATCGCACTTTCATTCCTATAGTTAGGTTAGCATTTAATCCGATAGCTTAGGCTTAAATCCAATTAAAGCATTCGCTAGAGCCACTTGGGCTCCGACCATTCCATCGCGAATCCTATTGTTACTGACTGCCAAGTTCACCCTATTATCTCTCCTGCTGCGTTCTCCATCTAAACCACCCATAGAATCCCCCTGATTGTGCTCCGATCAGCGAATCGAAGCTCCTCCACCATCGTTCTCCTTAGCTTCATCGCCCGCTTCATTCCTTACGTGTTCTAACTTTAGATCGGGTCGAGGACCTTCGCCTCGAGCCCTAGTATCTTCTTGTGCAGGTTCCAAGCTCTTGTCAACAATCAGTTGAATATTTATTTCATTTGAAACCTCTAAATATTTTATTTTTATTTATCTTTGATTTTTTTCATCTCTCTTTTATTTCATTAGACCATGTGGTGCCTCCACAGGCAACCACGTGGCCCGTCCTTTCACATCCACCTGCCCATTTATGGGATGTCCATCGACGTCTGATCGATCTGATATGAGCTGCACTTCTACGCCGCGCTTCCACATCATCTGATGAGATCACCAGATTTCATCAAGTCCATCCATTAGTGCCACTTCCACTACCTCTGGATCTCTTGATCCAACGGTCCTCCCACATCTTCAACCTCCAGCGACTGCTCTAACCGTACATCCACAACGTAGCAACAATCCATTCTAGCCATTTTTGCCATGACTTCGATCACCCCCTCATACTCAGTCCACCTCTTATACAGAGACCTAACTTCCTTGTCCCTCACATACCACATGTCCCACATTTTCTTCCAACCACTGATCGTCGTGGAGCCGTTTGAACATCGATGCCCACTAACCAGGACCTGCTCTCTAATCCTTTAAATGCTTCCCCTTCGTCGCCCATACACAGGATTTGCAGTCGCATGCGACATCTTTGAGCCCTCCTCTATCTCATGTGACATATTAGGTGTGAGGGTTTGAGCGAAAATAGAGCCTATATAGCTGGTGTGATCCAAGGTGTTCACCACTTTGTTGTAGTCCTTCACCGGAGCTACTTGAGCTCCACAGCCAACCCCTATGTCGAGCGAAGATCGAGGAAGTTAATACTCTCCCCAGTCGCCCGTCTTCGCCCTTCTGGTTACATCTCTGTCTTCATCATCTTTTTCGGGTAAGCCTTCAACTCCAAATTCCTTAGTTTATCTTTATTTTCCTTCACCGCTCATAGTACATCCGATCCGCCTAACCACTCGTGAGCTTCGCTGTGGTTTGATAACCTTTACGCATCACCTCACATCTCCCCTCCGCTTCTCCATTGACTCCTCCACCTCGATCTTTACAACCCCTTGCAAAGGGTGTCGAAACCCATTAGGCTATGATTTCCCCACAGTAGCAGAGCCTCCATTCCACCCTCCTTAACATCCTAGTAGATTTTCCTTATGGTTTTGTGTGTTGCTAACACCTACAGGAAGCGTGCGTACGTTAATTGAATGGAATTTTCAAGAGGCTCCTCCCTCGAATTTCTTCTCCGATGAACCCTCCTGTCAAGATGCTCCAGTCTTTCTCAGCTCTTGGGCTCACTTTAGCATCTTCACGAGAAGCTTAAGAAGCTTCACATGTTATCAGACTTCCCGCAGGAGAGCGAGAGCAGCAAACAACGTGCCACCAGAGCTCTGCTTAGGCGTTGTCGTGTGTAGAGGAAAGGGAAGAATGCAAGAAGCATGTGTCGTTGGATTGGATCGATTTCTAATCTGACGACCAAGATCCCTTCACGGCTCCTGACTGAAGCATTGCTTCACCCTTAGGTACCGATACCCGAACCAACTCCAAAGTGCCTCGGCATGCCACGTTGCTTGAGCCTGACCTCGCCAATAAGGCACATGGTTTCCTAGACATTTTACAACACCTCCCCAACGCCTCTTCATATTCACATTCTAGTCTGATGCGTACAACTGATAACTAGGGAATTTGAGCGGTCGTATTGATTCACAAGGCGAATCAACAGTCGATGTCTTGACCACTTCAAAATCCCTAATTAATCAACAATGAACCCACAATATATCAGTCAAGCAATGAAGAATAAATGTGGAGTCAAATTTATTTTATCTCTACAAATAGGTGTATAGTGGAAGTATATGTAGAGTATCAAAAACAGGGAGCACACATGATAGATCAAGCAAGTGCAAAGAGCGATGTGATTAATTGTCTACAATATACCAATGTTTTTGTGGGTTTTTAAATTTTTATTTTTTATTATTATATTTTTTAAATTTTTAATTTAATATTTTGATTTTTAATTTTTTGATTTTATATTTTCATTTTATAATTTATACTTTTCTATTTTCTTATTCAATAATGGAATATATAATATAAGAAAAGAGAGGAGAGGGTATTTATAAAAATTGGGGAAAATGATAAAAAATCAGAAAATAAATTATTTTTGGTCTTTTTATAATTTTATAATGTTTTTGTGATTTTTAGGGATTTTTCTGAATAATTTTGGTATTTTTAAAAGTCAAAATAAAAGAAAAAGTGAATTAGCTACTGGCTGAAATTAAAATGGGAATGAAAAATAACAAACAGTAACAAAATTTTCCCAAATTAATTTTAAATAAAAGACAATAAAATAGAGAAACTACAGAAACTGAGTTTATATTTTTAGAAATTTTCTAGGATTTTTTAGATTTTTATGAAGTTTTTAGGTGTTTTCTAATTTTTAAGGTTTTTGTTTTGAAATTTTTAATGATTTTTGGACTGACACTAAAAGACACTAAAATAGACCTTAGGTAATTTTTTTGGAATTTTTCAAGGTGTTTTGATATTTTTTGGTATTTTCTAATGCAAACAGTAACTAAAATGCATGTTTTTGATTTTTTTTATAAATATTAAAATGCAATAAAATGAAAAAATATGATGTGAATATGCAATGCAATAGGAGTCTATGGTGTTGTTTTGATTTTTTTGAGTTAGAATGATGCGCTAAAGAAATACAAAGATCCACTAAAAATCACACAGCTAGCAGGGGTATAAATGTAATTAGACAAAAGTTCCAGGGCCTACGTACAATTTTTACACAAAATATAATACTGAATATTGCATTTAGTTGACCAAATACAAATACCAGAACCCGCAGGGGTACACCTGCATGATACCCACCCCAGCGCTTGACTAGTACGCGCCTGGGAGGGACCTAAATGCAAAATACAAAATTCCCCGGGGTCACTATGCAATTTACCCAAAAATATTACACTGCATATGAAAGTTTCTGGACTAGAACGAAATAAGCAAACCCTAAGGGGGGTCCTTGCAAAATGCCCTTCACCTCACGTGTATTGGTCACGTGAGGTGACGTGGCCGATGACCTAAATGCAATAATCGAAAGTTCTGGGGGGTGAAATGTAAATATTACAATACTTTTTAAACTACCCCTGAAAGTTTGTGGACTAAATAAAAATTACAAAAATGCGGCGGCGGGGGGGGGGGGGGGTGTCGAATGCAAAATACCCCTTGCAGGCGCGATCCAACGGTGGAGGGCTTCCCACTTGCTACGTGGCGAGCCCTCGCTGCACGATGACGCTTCGGCTTCAACGGCTGGGAGTAGAAGATCCTTGGGAATCGGACGGCTGGAAGCGGAGGAGATCCAACGGTGCCTGCTTGATCTGGAGGCACCGCCCGATCTAACGGTGGACGGGCACGGAGGACGAACGGGGAAGAACGTCGGCGAGGCGAACTTCCCCGAGCTCGATCTCGGTGCTGCGATGACCTTTGGGCTTCAAAATGGGGCTGCGGCCTCCTGGGAGCTTACTCTATCCGCTGGGGGGGCCCAAAAAGCCTCGGCGATGGCCGAGGTACGCTGGAGATGGTGGCGGAGCTGGAGGGGCTCGAGCGTCTCCGGCGAAGGCCAAAATGGCCCCCAGGCGTACTTTAAGGTCCAAGTACCTACAGAAAAGGGTGAGAGGACCCAGGGCAAAGTGCATGGGTCCCACAGTGGTGGATGCGGTGGCGAGAAGTGGCGCGAAGGTGGTCGGCCGGAGTTGCGCTCCGGCGAGGTTCACGTGAAGGGTGATTTGATCGATGAATCGTGAGATTAATGATGGGAAATGGATCCCAAGGCTAAGGCAAAGAAAATGCACAAGAAATAAAGGGAAAAGGGGGCTGCCTCGACGGTGGAAACCGGAGGGATAGGGTACCTCAACCGCCAGCGAAGGGGGAGGTGGTGGAGCCGCCTCAGGCGATGCTCGACCCACCCGAAGTTCTCAACAGGGAGCTGTCACCTTCCTGGAGATTCGAGGCACGAAGGGGAGATAAACCTATGGAGTGAGGGGTTCAAAATTCGAATTGAAGTCGGGGGTGCATTTTATGGGTTTGACCCGATGGTGAAGAGGCTCAAAGAACGACGAGGATTCACAAGATCGATGATCCTCGGCCCAAGGAGGTTCAAGGGCGTGATAGACCAAGGATCGAGGGACAAAAGTTGTGAAGGAATCATCCCAAGAAGGTGCAAGATGCACCCTCAAAAAAGGTGAGAAAATGGGGTCAAAACCTAGTTCTGACACAGCTACAGGGGTGAAGGGCAGACAGTTGACCAGGGTCAACGCCCTAAAAATAATTATTAAATCATTTAAAAATCGAAAATGATTTTATTATTTTTAGGTTATAAAATAAAATATGTTTATAATTTTATGAATTATTTTATTATGATTTTAATTAATTTTATGAGGTATAATTTTACAAGTTCCCTTTTATACCCTTTATAGGTATATTATCTATATAATTTATTAATTTATTTTTATTTTGTATTTTTAATTTATTTATTTTTATTTATTATTTTATGAATTTACAAAACTTTTATACACTTAAAAATATTTTTATTTTATTTTCTGATGTGTTTTGTACATTTAATAAAATATAAGTATGTATTATATAGGTATGTCTCTAGGTCCTAAACCTATGTAAGCTATATACAAGTATTTTTATTTTGTATTTTCTTTTATGTTTTTATTTTGATTTTAATATAGAAATATATTATAAGTAATATTTACAAAATTATAAAAATATAAAATTATAAAAATAATGAATAAATAATAAATTGAATATTTTAATCTGTACAATTATACAATAGGGGTCCAAAACTCAACTTTCAAACCGTAGCTCCGCCGAATGCGAAACCACCGCCTTTAAATAGCTTATTTTAAATTTAAAGGTGAGTTTGTTGTATTTGGAGTTTTTATTTGGGAGATACAGGTCTGGGAAGTTGAGATTTTAGATTTTTATTCAGACCATAACTTTTTATCTATACATTATTATTGAATGAAATCAATTTTGTTTTTCTTTATTTAATTATTTACAACTTTCATGTACAAAGTTTCTTTATTTGAGGTATAAAAAGTGGAACCAAAAATAGGTCCCAAAATGAATAAAGAATGAATGCAAAACATTGTATCTTGGCCCTTATCTCCCCCTACTTTATTCCTTGTTGACCTATTCATCAAGATGCCTAGGTCTCGGAGTTTCGGGTCATAAAATATTTACAATATTTTATTCTTTTTCTTTTCTTTTATTTATTCTATAATTTTGGCTTTAACTACAGTATTTTATACACTATTTATATGCACATGCATGGATGCTAAGATGCTGGAATTAATGATATTTACACGCATTTACTAGGGTTTTTGAGGCCAAAATGATAGAATAAAGATGATGAAATGTGGATTCATCAGTGACACACATATCCGCTGAGAAATTTGCAAGATAAGCACCCCTGCTTTTGGTTTATTCTTATTTTATTCCCATGTGCGGTTTAAATTACATAACAGCTTTGCATTTTGTATTTCAGTTCATTTTTGATATTTTTGTTATGCTTTTATCACAAATATGTCCATGTCTTAATTGGTTAATATCTTAAATATCTTAATTCCAAATTGAATGAAATTTGTCTTGTTTGAAAGCTCATTTCATGCCCTTTCACGTGATATCTTTAATTCTCTGATTGAATTGTTGAAAATGAATTGAAATCCAAAGAGTTAATTTGGCTTTTAAACTTGATAAATTGACTTAATAATTACATTCTTATGGAACTAATGTGATAATAAACTGCGCGAGTTGTTTTGGGATCATAAACATTAACCATGCTTGAATAGACTTAAAGAATATTCCCTGATCTATCTTCATTTTAGGGAGTTTGGAGTTGTTGAATGACGACTTGGTCCCATGCTTGAATTGGAATGCACATGAATTGAGATGATGGGTTAACTTGTATAGTTTTGGATCATTTTTATGCAGAATGATTTAGGATAAATCATTGATTCGGGAGCACTAGGTGTGATTGTATGTATGATTATGTGTGCATTTATTATCATTTTGTGGTTTTCAATAATCTGCATTGACAATCCCATAAAAACCATGCATCCATTTTGTGTTGTATTTATGCATAGATTGATCCAGGTGGCTTCTAGAGTAAGCAATCACCCATATTAGGACCCAAATAGATATACTAATAAGTAGCGTCCCTATGTTCGACCATGGGCTTTTCCAAGAGAAATTAGATCGACCACTCTTTGTAGAGATTTTAGCTCGGTCTCTGGTAGATCTATGGTTGGTCGTATTACAACGAGCTGATTTTAGATTAACCAATTTTAGATTCTTCAGATGATGACATTATTGGGGACACGCCTTGATTAGAGTATTTAATCAGTCTTGATTTAGGTGATTAAGTGAAACTTGGGCCACTTAAGTTAAGATTGTTTTGTGCTTGTTTTTTATCATCGTATTGCGTCGATTAATTATTTATCTTCATAGTTATATTTCTCTCGAAATTATTTGACCCTCTTTTGAGTTGATCACATCCCACGAAGCAGCTCAACGAGGAGTGATGCTAAGGTTTAGGCTCGATGCTCAAAATGAAAGGAGCTGACTCAACATCTTAGAGAGATATTTATCTACTTAGATAATTAATTAATTAATTTCATTGCATTTAATGTAAATATTGGTTGCAATTATTTGTGCATTAATTTAGGTAATGCACTTTACAATGACTCTTGTTTGAGAGCTCACGCTAGTAAAAGAGAATGGACACTATTATTTTTTCATTCCTGTTGTGGTTGTGCCGAGAGTGGTTCTCGACTTAAGTGGAAAAATTAAGATAGGCACATGGTAGTGTAACTCAAACATGTATGTGCTATTCGTAATTTAGGCCATACTCT
This sequence comes from Ottelia alismoides, assembly GCA_037367405.1. Classification (NCBI taxonomy): domain Eukaryota; kingdom Viridiplantae; phylum Streptophyta; class Magnoliopsida; order Alismatales; family Hydrocharitaceae; genus Ottelia; species Ottelia alismoides. The sequence continues at coordinate 577,063 of JAZKJV010000864.1, read as the reverse complement.
ATCAAATAAAGATTCATCACATCCTTAAAAGATCCACTAATTATACACGTAAACACGTATTACTTAGACAAATTGAAATTGAGTTCTTTGTTGCTAATAGTATCATATCCTGGTGCAGTTTTTATCGACTTGAGTGGATCTAGTGTAGATTTAAAAATTCTATCTTGCATAACACGTGGAGAGTGTTGGGAATCACTATGAGTATAACTTCTTCTGAGCATTCATCATAGTTTCTCGCTTGCACTCGATTTTTCGATTTCTCTCTTGGTTTTATTACCTAAGGCTTAACAGGAAAATGAACTGAATGGTGGGTTGTATTTTGTGCTCACATTAATATCAAGTGATAAACCAAACTCTATAATCGGGAGTGAGTTGAGCAAGTCGATTAGAACAACTTGGAATAAAATGAACACTTGTTCTACATATGCATAAAGACCTCATTGTACGCATGTACTTACCCTCGGATATAGTGGGTGAGGATGCACACATCAAGGTTAGAGCTCAAATTCCTGGACTTGCCCCCTAAGTCTCCATGTCCGATTCTCGCGGGCTTGGGAGATGCAAGGGAATGCCATCGACCTTATAATACGTTTCGATTGTGTAAGCTTGTATGTCTCCTTTGGGGTGTGATATTGAATCCGACAGCCCGGCCAGATCACCTCATTGATTGGGAGCATACATGGGCACCGTTGGGCATAAGGTGACAACATGTGCGTAATGGATTAAAAGATTGTATTACCACCAACTAAAATTGACAAGATAATTCGGCCGAACATTTACGGCCTTAACATGTGGAGTTGGTGAATTCAAACGGTTCTGCATTGTACTTGAATTGTGTGAGTCTTCTCCGCACATTTAAGTGCCCCGTGGAGCATCGATTCTACGTTTTATTCGTGTTCATATACATTCCTTTTGACATCAAAGATGACTAGTTTGAGGGGATTTTTGTTCGAAATTTGCGAATTTTTCATGGAACCCTCCAAAGAGTATGTCTTCTGAGGTCCCTTCACTTCCTGGACCTCCATGGACTCATGAACCTCTTGAGTCTAGGATCACTCACTTCGGGGATAGCCACACACCAACTGACCCCCTTCCTCTCTTCCCTACTCATCGAGGAAGACCTTCGCCTCAGTGAGGTTGATTCTAGTTCAACAAACCTCTTCTACGTCAAACCCATTTGCAGATGAAGACTTCCAATAAGATTCATTCAAGATGCCTCCCAAAAAATAGAATGATGAAGAGGAACATCATGAGGACCATGTGTATATGATACCAGTTAGGCTTGTTGCATCTGAGCAGCAGAATGTGGTATTTAGAGCTCAGATTGGACTGTTGAACAAATGAACTTATGCACCATGGATATGGCCTACAACTCAGGACAATTTAGAGTGCAAAATTATCTAAGTCTCGTAGAAACAAAGGTTGGATATGAGTTGAAGCTACGGTTTTTGAACTTGCTGCCACATTTCAATGGGAATGCTAACGAGGAACCTTATGCATTTGTAAGGGACTTTGAGCTCATATGTGATAACCCCATACACCCTAGGGTTAGCTAGGATTATATTAGGATCACTGCCCCTTTTATTTGCATTGGGCGATAAGGTGGATTACTGACTCAAGGACTTTGGTGTAGTGGTGATCACCTATGGCTAGTTCAAAGAAATGTTCTGAAAGAAGTTCTACCCTTTGAGTAGGATTAATCAGATGAGTACATGAATCATAGTTTTTCTTGACTACCCGGTGAGTCATTCTGTGATGCCTGGGAAAGATTCAAGGACATCTTGTAGAAGTGTATGTGTCATGGCATGGACGACAACATCATGGTCCAATCCCTTTACATCAGTCTCAACCACGAGGTACATGGTTTAGTGAGCATTGCATGTGGAAGAACCTACACATCACGAGGACCGGATACTATCTGGAAGGTATTCAAGCAGATGGCTGAGACAAGGTGCAAATAGATTGCTAGCAGGGCATATGCTGAGTCCCCCATTTCGCTCCTATCCAAAGGGGGGGAGAATATCATGGTTGATCTCATAGAGGAATTGATTCTAGCATGGGGATCATAGATGACAAGTTGACAGTTGTTGAGCAGATTGACAAGAGGATTAATGAGCTGGACAATAGTCTTTCCAAGCTCCCAATGCAGATGGAGGAGTTGTCTGGGAAGGTATCTAAGTCGAAGATACATGCTACGACTGCATTCGCTGCTCCTATTTTCTGTGTACACTATGTACAAGAGCAGTCGATGATAAGGCCACCCCAGCCTTGGGTAAAGGTTCAGTCCTACACCCTGAAAGCTAGGGTTTTGGCCTTATACCATCACATAAGCATATAGGTTGCATCACATACGACCTAGGGAAACTAGTCATACTAGTTGCATTAGGCAACGGAATTTAAAAAAATTATTTAAATAAATGAAACCACGTGATTCAAGAACACTTCTCAAATCATTTCATCGAGATCGCAAACAAGTTATAGGAATACCTCTTGAAGCGTGTTTGTGATCCTCTGTCTCTAAACTAAGAGACCTCCTGTCTCAAGTTCGATCCAACGAAGGTCGCACTTGCGGGCGTGTGGATGAGACACGTGCATCCCACAATCCAAGTTGATGATCCAAGCGAGGAGTCTTCTGATTATGTATCACGAAATCCAAAACCTTCATGAGCAAGAAGCACTAAAATGGAGGGGATCCATGAGTAGTTGATCTGGTAGCACAACAGTGTCACAACGACTGTGCGTCTCTTTAGGTCTACAATGTGGACGGCAACAACGTTGGTAAATAAAAGGGAGACGTGTATGAGAATATGGAGAGAGAGAGAGAGAGTTTGCTCTTCAATTGTTGCAAGTAGAAAAGGCTAGGGATACCCATCCTTTTATACTAAATTGGATGTCCATGGATCTCAATCCATGTGCACTCATAATAAAAGGTCTAGATTATTTTTTGCTTTCAATCAATGGTCATGATTTTATTGCATGAATTTTTAACAACAAATACTCAATTTAAAATAAATTAATTCTATTGTAAATAACTTATAGCACATTAAATTTAATTCAAATCAATCCCATATGGAAATAAAGGAATGAGGACAAGCCTCCTTCCTTTAATAGACTGGATGTCCATACATGGAGTAGGACTCCGTGGCAGTCCGCCCTCTTAAAAGGGAAGGTGGCTTCCAACTTCCTTAATTGAGAGATATCTTTCCAAATATTCCCCATGTGCAATAACTTTTGTTGCAAAATTATTCACTAAAACAATTCCGACTTATTTTGTGATAATTTCAATCATGTCATCAACAATTATGAATCATATTCATACGTCTAATATAAAATGTAAATTGCATTTACAATTAATTGTTCAATGCGAATCCAATTCACATTAACATTTAATTTGTAAATACTATTTACAATTAAATCTCTCCATCATATTATAAATCATATTTATAATATTTGTGATTGTTATGGGTAAGATACCCACATTAATCATGTCTTTGATAACTAAATCATACTTAATTATCTTGTTTGATATTCATGTGTATACAAATAATACGAATCATATTCATATTATTCATGATAATTAATGCAAATTTTATCATCAATTTTCCAGTGCTTAGATACATTATCAACAATGTAATTATTCTCAACTCTTTCAAGAATAATGTGTTTTCTCCGTGGATATTTGGAAATAAGGACTGGGAAATTGTACATTCCTTGTACAGTGACTTGGATATTGAGATCACATTTCAAATCCATGTCTCGAGGGCCTCTCATAGATGTTTGATTAAATCAAACTGTAAATCTTATATTCTCACTGCATCCGAATCACATTCAGATTAATGTCCAATATTTGTACTTAGATTAATTTACTGATCTACTTAGAGGAGTCACCAAAATCCAAACCTATTTCATCATTCCCTCGAAATGAAAGTTTCATGATTATACAATCACTTATGATCACATCACCCTTGAGTATTCCCGATACATATACATCATGCATACTGGAAGACCTAGAATAAACCTGAAGTTTTAATCACATTTGAACTGTCTCCTTCAGGGTTTTATCGTTAAGTTTCTCATTTGATCATTAGGAGTCGGTATCGATCATATACTTTCCAAAAGAACTTATCAAACCTAGGTATCAGTCGTATACTTTTCAAAAAGCATATATCATACCTACAAATTCAGTCAATCTTCTAAAGTAAGATGACCATGCATGATATTTTGTCCCAATATCTCACGAGTAAGATCACGTCTTTCAGTAATAACTTGTATGATCCCTTTGAGAGATCATATTACTCATATGCCTGGTATGCATACCAACTCGCCTGTATATAGACCTTGAATAGGTCACCAACGTGTCGGTCTGCAAAATGGACATACTCAGACATATAGTAACACATCTATCTCCGTAAAGAGGATGCATGCCTATATCATGACAATATAGGACATAGGTCTTGGTTATCTAGATCTCGTTAAGTCAACTATTTAACCTAACTTATCTAACACCTTTCAAACTCTATTCCTATGTAGAGAACATGCTGATGAATCTCCATTTCATCACCTTTATTCTTTCATTTCGACCTTAAATCCCTACCTAAATGCATGCATATGGCATTAAATTGTGAAATTAACACTCAATAAATATACAATAAATACTATATAAAATACTGTATTTAATCCCAAAATAAAAAAAACAAAGGAATACAATAAAAATATGAAGTGTCAAAGACACTGAGTGACCCTAGACCCCGAGACCCAGTCATCATGATGACCTGATCGACAAGGAATAAAGTAGGGAGATAGGCAACCAATTATAAAGAAAACAATCTAAAACCTAATTCTTTTTGCCAATATATCGCATCTTGGGACTTGTTTTATTTTCCTATTTTTACACCTCAAATAACAAAATCGTCTATATAAAATTTGTATAAAAAATACAAAGAAAAATACAAAATCTATTTCATTTAAAAACAATGCACAATGTGCGCGAGAAACACATAATAAAAATCCGCAAAGAAAACTTTACACAGTTGTTTCTTCTCCATACCGCCTCATAATTAACCAGACTCATCTTTATTGTTCGAAAATTAAATTGTCTATTTAATGAAGGTTGTTCTATCTAATTTGGAATTAAGATGCAAAAGTTGACTTTTGGGCCCTCATCATGCACTATACATGTATATAATATTAAATACATTTATCCTTTATATTTTTCACTTCTTTATATTTTTATATATTTGTAAATATTATACAAAACACATTTCAATAATGAAATTATAATAAATACATCAAAATATACAAGTAAACTATACCTCTATAATACATATACATATTTATTTAAGTATATAAATAAAATTTAAAAATACACTAAAAATATGAAAAAGTGTAATAAATAAACTATAACTATATAAAAAGATCAAAATAAAATCTAAAATGCAAATTAAAAATAAAATAAGCTAAATATAAGTATATATACCTATGTATATACATGTACACATTAACACATAATACATTACCTTATAAAAAATAAATAAAAACTAGAATAAAATAATACATAAAATGACAAATAATTTTTTATGTTTGCAACAAAATCTAAATAAATCGAATACTATTTTAAAATGATTTAATAAGGGATTTTAGCACCCATGTTTTATGGTTGGTCCGTGTGGACCAACCAGAACCTGACGTTAGTTGACCAGGCGGTCAACTGTACGCCACCCGCACCTCCTTTGTTAGAAGTCTCATGACCTCTGACTTTCATCTTTTGGAAGAGATCCAGGGCTCTATGGTCGTCGGTCCCTTCACCGAAACTCTTCACCATGCCTTCCTCTACCTCACCGACACCTTAGCCCCCCCTCTTCCTTTTCGTACAACATTGCCTCTCAAAACCTCCACCCTCATCCTGTTTATAAAACCCCCCTCTCTACCCCTTTCACCTTTTTGATCCCCTTTTCACTAACATAACCCCTGAACGATCCTCATGGGTTGAGTCTTTGGTAACGACATCAAATCCCCAGCCTTCAAGGTGAGGATAAGGCGGTGGATCGTGGAAATCCAAGTTTGTCGGAGCTTCGCTAGTCAAACTTCTATGCTCCCTGTTTCCCACATATACGAGTAGTTTAGATTAGGTTTTGTTATTGCATTTCTTTCCAGTAAATTAGATGTAGCTTTAGTTTAGTCAATTGGTCGTACATTTAGTTTAGTTTTAGGATTTAAAATTGCTGGAATGCTAGGCTTCAGCCTTAACTTCGTCGTCATTCGATTATGATCGACCCTCATTTCATTTCATCCTCACTCACCTACGCATTCTCCATCTATTCCATCTATTTTCACCTCGTATCCTACATGAATCAAAGTCCTCGAGCTCGACCACCACCACCTTCATCAGAGCTCTGTCACCCTGTTCATCCACCGTGCGAAGCAGCTTCCTCTAGAGTTGAGGAAACCCTCCTCGAGCTCCTCTTTGTTTCTTGCAGGAACCAGATCAAAAAGGCCACCTGGAGCATTAATCCAAGATCTCAACAGAGCTCAGGTCCATCGAGCTCCAGGCCCCCTCTGATGGGTGCCAACCATTTTTGAAGATTCCTGCAAGCGAGGAAATCTAACAGGAAGAAAGGAGAGTATCAGCGAAACGTTTGGTGCCCAGAGGAGGAAGTATTCGACGATCGAAGCTCGCCTCTTCAATGTTCTCGGGTTGTTCCTCCAAGGCCCGTGAACAATGTCCATTAGAGTCATGACCCATATTTGATCAGGGCCATTCAAAGCGAGGCGAAGCGGTACACACTCTGTGACATTGATCAAGCCGCGTGGAGCTTGCTCCGCTACTCGATCACGTGCTTAATCGGGTAAATATCTTAGGCCTCCTTGCACTTCTTTATTCACAAGTTGGTCATGTATTAAGTTAAGCTTAAAAAGTTTTGTAAATTTTGCAAGGACCCCCACACTTTATTATAAATTATGTATAGGTTCTGTACTAGCTCACCTCACGTGGCAGCCCACGTGAGGTGGACAAATTTAGAGATACTGATGAATCTCCATTTCATCACCTTTATTCTATCATTTTGTCCTTAAAAATCCTTGCTAATGCATGTATATAACATTTTTATACAAATTAACATTCCTTGTTTATTCCACTTATTGTGTATAAAAATATTGTTTTCAATACCATAATTATAGAATAAAGAAAATACAAGAAAAATAAAATAAAATATCAAGGGACTTTCATGACCCTAAACCCCAAGACCAAGTCAAGAATTGATTTGGCCGATAAGGAATAAAGTATGGGGGAGATAAGAGCCAAATACACAATAAAATTCCATTCTTTTATTCATCACCAAATAATTTTTGGGACTCATTTTATTCTATTATTTATGCTTCGTATAAATGAACTTTTTAAATGAAAGTTGTAGATAAAAATACAAGTAAAAATACAAAGTTGAGTTTGCACAAAAATAATATACAAAGTTCATTTTATGCTATGAATAAAAAGCTAAATCTAAACATCTCATATCCATATCTCCTAAATAAAATCTCAAAATATATCAAAATTACCTTTAATTGTATATAACTTTTAATAAACTACTTAATGAAGGTGGGTTCATTTAATCTGGAGTTAAGATGAAAAGGTTATGTTTTGGACCCCTATTGTACAATATGAATGAATAAAATAACCATTTTATTTATTCTTTATTCTTTTTGTAATTTTATATTTTTATTATTTTGTTAATATTATTTATAGTATATGTACATATTTAGAATAGAAGAAAACCATAAATAAAATATAAAAATAAAATACTATACATACATACATAGATGCAATACCTATAATTATACCTATATATTTAATACCCCTATTTATTTAAGTGTATATAATATATCAGAAAAATACAATAAAAATATATTTTTGTGTATAAAATAAGATATAAATATATAAAATATGATATTAAAATAATAAATTCAAAAATACAAAATAAAAATAAAATATACGAAATATATGTCACTAAACCTATAAGTATACTTGTAAAAAGTAACTTGTAATAAATTAACTTATAAAATAAATAAAAATCATATTAAAATACTACATAAAATAATAAATATTTTTATTGATATCTAAACATCATTTTATTTATTTACTATTTTAATTTATTTATTTCTGAATAAAATGGCTATTTTATCCTGATGTGGTCCGATGTGGACCAATCATGTCGCACGAATAATTGACCTCGGGTCAACTACCCGTGCTTCATCTCAGACGTTGTCAGAGCCTCGAGCCTGCCACCTTATTTGCCTCCAACCAATCGATCTGGACCTTATCTTACCTAGAATCCTTCATGGATTCGATACCACACCCATATCTCTCATGTAATCACTAGATTCTTCTGATTCACCTCAAGCCTTGAATAATCACTACTCCAAAACTTGACCTTATGTGTATAAATAATCCCCTAGTTCCTTCATTCCCTTCTTGATCCTTATTAGAGCTCCATGTCGATTCCTCGTGTGTGTGCATCAAAAGCCGGTGACAACGAGCTTTCCCCTTTGCTCGATAGTGGTCGAGCGAGGAGAGGAGCAGATTCACGGCGAGCTTCTTCAGTCGCCCTACTCCCTCGTGTGTGTGCATCGAAAGCCGGTGACAACAAGCCTTCCCCTTTGCTCGAAAGTGGTTGAGCGAGGAGAGGAGTAGATCCACAGCGAGCTTCTTCGGTCGCCCTGCTCCCTGCCCACAAGTAGGTATAAGAGCTACACACTTTTCAATTTTAGGTAGATTTTATTATCACACTTTCATTCCAATAGTTAGGTTAGCATTTAATCCGGTAGCTTAGGCTTAAATCCAATTAAAGCATTCACCAGAGCCGCTTGGGCTCCGGCCATTCCATCGTGAATCGTACTATTCCTGACTGCCAAGTTCACCCCATTATCTCTCCTGTTGCGTTCTCCATCTAAACCACCCATAGAATCCCCCCGATTGTGCTCCGATCAGCGAATCGAAGCTCCTCCACCATCGTTCTCCTTAGCTTCATCGCCCGCTTCATTCCTTACGCGTTCCAACTTTAGATCGGGTCGAGGACCTTCGCCTCGAGCCCTAGTATCTTCTTGTGCAGGTTCCAAGCTCAACAGACCCCTCCTAGGTCGGATCAGAGCCTATCGAAGACTCTCTAGGTGCCTACGCTTCCGACTTGCCAGGACCCTATCACTGGCTCCTGGACCATCTCGAGAACCACATCAACTGCAGACAACCCTCCCGGACGTGTAGAGCCAAAGATCTTCATAGGAGGCCCCAGGAGGAAGGAGATAACAATGATCGAAGGATGTGGGAAGACATGTTCTTCCCTGTTCTTCTCGAGCAGCAGTCGTCGTTTGGTCAGATGGCTCGCCCCAATTTATATCATGACAGTCTGATCAAAGGGCGTAAGGGGTATTTGCACTGAACCCCCTCAGCTTTTCTATTTTTTATTTAGTATACAAACATCGTGTTAGAGTGTATTTGTGGAAAAGTTACAATAAGGTCCTTGCACTTTCTTGGATTTGCATTTAAACTCATGCCAGCTCAGTTCACGTGGGATCCCCGCATGAGTTTGGGCAAATATCCTGTATACTTCGCATGTTTCCCTTATTTATTTTTAGTCCTATAACTTGTATATGAAGTTTTAAATTTTGTGGGAAATTTGTAAATAAGACCTGGAATGTTTGTGTATTTGCAAAAATGCCCTTCCCAAACGCGTGCAATTTTATATGTTTTGTGAAAATATCATATAGGCCCCTGGATTTTGTAATGACATTTCGAAATGCATGTATACTTTTTTTATTGTAAAATTGTCCTTGCTAGTTAATTGAATTGCATTTTCTTGATCTTTTTGTTAAAAATAGTTCATGATCGATATTTGCTTTGCAAAAATTATGGTGAATTCTCGGAATGATGTATTTAATTATCATAGTTTTTAATTTGGATTTAAGTATTTAAATATTTATTAAAAATCTAACAACACCTTTATTTTCCCTATTTAGATATGAAAATCAGGAAAAAATATTAAAATGCCTTGAAAATTCACAAAAAATTATATATTTTCTATTATGTCCTATATTAACCCAGAGCAAAAATCACATAAAAATATAAAAAAAACATAAAAAATAAAAATACCCAAAAACTTATAAAAATAAAAAAATATTTTAAAAACAATAAATATTGAATTTTCTTCTGTTATTTTCTTTATTAAGCATATTATATATTAAAAATATTTGGATATTTTGGCACTTATTTAATATTTTCGAAACTAAAAATCATTCTGTTATATTATTTGTTCCATGTTTTACGTTTTTCCATTATTTAAAACCCATAAATATGTAAAAATGTTGGAAAAATCACAAAAAAAAACATTAGTAAAATATAAAAATAAAAACATTTCCCTATATTTTTAAGCTATATATATGTATTATATGCTATATGCATATACTATATACCCTGTATTATCCCATACTATATTATATATTAGTTATTTTATTTTTAAAATTAAAAATAAACTAAAAATTTACAAAATAAAAACCCTAAAAATTCAAAAACAAAAAACTCTGTATATTTGATTGTTCTCTTTACATATGCACACATACATATATATACATATACTGCTATATATATAGTATTATTTATATTCATAGATGTAGTATATATATAAAATTTATTAATATATATATAAATGAAAAAAATAAAACCCATACAAAAATAGAAACAAAAGGACATGTGTACGTAATATACATTGATTAGAAATAATCATAGGCTACCTGGTTTGCTCTTTGTGGTTCAACCTCTACACATGCTCACTTGCTATACATTTTTGGTTGTAGAGTATAATAATTTTTAACTCCACATTTTTTCTACTCATTGATTGATTGATATTATGGGTTAATTGTTGATTAATTTGGGTTTCTTGAGCGTCATTGCATCGACCGTGATCTTGCCTTGTGAGACCGTATAACCATTGAAAAACCCTAGTTATCAAATGGTGTCATTGTCGGGGAGCAACATCTGTAGCCTAATTTGTACATAATCATTTTTTATTCATTCATTCACTCATTTATTTGTATAAAATTTTCTCTTTTATGAATTGTACATGTTTCATTTACCGATAGATTTATTTGATTATGTTCATTATTTGATTATCTATGTTAATACTCCTCTCTTGTTGTATTTGTTGTGAGGGGCCGCTACACGAGTACGTTCTTAGGAGGTTGATGCAACCAAGCTTGGCAAAGGCTGGTCTTCATGCTTTGACCAATTGGAGAGGTAGCTAGTGTTGTAAGGAGACTACCTAGCATAGATTTAGCTTAGATTTATTCATTGGCGAGTGATAGATTAATTTATTCATTATTAATTGTAATAACTATGGACTTGGACTCTACTCTTCACAATGAGGTCCATTGCCCAGGTGTCTGTTCATGTGGATGCCATGTCGTTGTTTTCTCTCCTTTTCGTCACCTTCATTTATTTTGTTTCTCGATGTTTTGAGTTTTCTGCATTTCTTTTATTTGTTTTATGTGCATGGAGCCCTTAGATGCTAGGTTGTTTGAATCGGTAATTTGGTCCAAACCCTAATACGAATTATGTGCCTATTGTCTCTTACATTTGGATCTAATCAAATTAATAATTGTTAATTATTTGAACTTGAGACCACATGTTGAGAGAGTCGCATGCATCGCTGGCAGGACCCGTTGCGGCAGGCATCGAGTGGCATTGAAGATCGGACTTTTGGTCTCATTTCTGAATAATCGACATGTGGTTCTTCACAAATAATAGCAGCTACTGTTTAGGGTGATTTTGTCAAATGCACACCACCATGTAGATAGGTTTAAAAATTCTGTTTTACATACCACATGGAGAGAGCTGGGAAGCATTGTAAGGCCTCTAACTATGCATGCATTATTAGGTTTAATGATAAGATTTCCATAATCGAATCGACTTGCACGACTTTTTCATTATCTCCCTCTGATTTTGAGAACATGGGACTTAAATGAAAATCTACAAATATCATTAGGCAATTGTATGCAAAATACCCAAAAAGGTGAAAACCAAAAAAGTAAAACAAGGGGACTCATAAATAAACTTTGACCTCAATTAAAATCTGTAATTGACTTCATTGCTTTGGGTTCATAAAGCCCTCACTATTTTCAGGTACCTTAGGAGGGGATCAAATCCCCTCCCATGAGTGAGGCACGACCCGCTAAGGATTGGAGCCAAAAACTCTGTCTATAACTGCCTTGTGTATCGCATGGATTTCCAAAGTAATGGCACTTCTATTGTATGTGACCGAGTAGGGACCTGTCATTGATGGCGTTCCTGTCTTGTGTGGAACATCGACTTGGTCCAAAGTACTGAGCTTAGGCCACACCCTAATGGGAGTGTCTATCTCATCGGTTTGCGTCCTAGTGGGTCCTTGCATACTCACGGGTGATTCCGTTGCAAGCAAGGTCTGAAATAGTGGTTTCACCTATCGACTTCCTCCCTCTATTTCTTTGGCTGAATAGGTATCCAAGAAGGATTACAAGGACCTCAAAAAGTGCGGACTACATGTTACAAGGAGGATGACAAGTACAGGATACTTTTCGAGCAACACTCTCGCTCCTATAAGGTTAGCGTACTAAGGACTTGTTATAAGATATGCCTGAAATAACAACTTTAAAATTGAAATGATAAAAGTAGCCAATCTTTTACGACTTCACATGTGTTGAGTTGGTGAACCCAATTATGCATTGTGTTTGTATGGATCTAGATTAAGGTTCAAAGACCAAGTCCCGTGCACATGTGCAAATTTTGTTGTGTGTGTCTTCTCTTTGACCCCATGACCATTTCGATCCATTCTACTATTTTACATTCATTTTTATTCCTCGTTGACCACCGTGTTCTTCTTCCTGCATCGATCTTCTCTTGCTCTACGATGTCGATCTATGGATGGTTTAGTCGAGACTCTGTCTACACCTACATCGATTCCATGGACTCGACACTGTCATTAATTCGAGGCAATTCCCGAGAACCTGATTCGGACCTTGCTGACCAATCTCCAGACTCCTCGTTTTCTTTCCACTCTGCTTTATCTCCCAATAAATGGATACCACTATTGTCCCACTATTGCTTGTTGTGAACGGAGGTCGATTTCAGTCCACATCTTTTCCTCCATTTATGGCCATTTGAGATTGGCCCTAGTCTCAGATTCATCACAACAGACGGTATTCAAATTCAAGTGGTCTAATTGAGATTCTCTTACATTACAAATAGAAGCCACTCCTAGTCCTGGATCCTGATATAGAATTCATCTCCTCATATTCATCATCGGAAATGGTTCCCCAGGGAAAAGATAAGGGGCAACAAACACCCCAACCAGAGCATGGATCTGTGCACGATCAGATTCAAGTCAACCTTAGTTGCTGGCCACCACCAGACCATCCAGCAGCAACTGACAGAACATGACCTTGTGTAGACTGCTTTTCAAGATATACTGAATGACATGAGGAACAAACCCACATGAGGAGGAGGTGGAAGAGGACCCCACGAGGATCCAGACCAGGAAGAAGGACCATGGAATGGGAACCCAAAACCAATGCTAAAAGAGACATATAACCCTAGAGACAGCCAGATGACTGAGTGGATCCGCATCCCTCAGTTCATGATCACTTCGAGCTCAAGCCCCAATTCCTTGTGATCCTTCCCTCATTTCACGGGGACACCAATGAGGAGCCCTACATTCACCTGCAGCAGTTATCTTGTATTTGCAGAATTACCCACTACCCTAACATACCATTAAGTCTAGTGAAGATGACTGTGTTCCCCTTCAGCTTGCAAGACAAGGTCCTCTACTGGGTCAATCATTTGGGAAAAGTTGCGAAGACGTGGGAGGAACTGAAATCAACGTTCCTTCAAAGTTTTACCCTCTCTGTCAGCTCAACTAGATGTAAGCTAGGATCAACAACTTCTCCTAGGCCACCTACAAGTCCAACCACGAAGCATGGGAGTGATTTACATACCTATAAGTGCCCCCATAATGATATACCAAGGACAAGCCTGGTCTAACACTTCTTCGAGGAATCTGAGTCCAGCGCACCTATCACAAAGACGTTTCCAGATGAGGCGATCTTGGCTATCACCTCGCTCCCGTGGTATGCGGACATTGTGAACTATCTTGTTCCCAAGACAGTCCCACAAGGTTGGCCTAGGCAGAAGCTCGAGACCTTCCTCGCGAAGGCCAAGCTTTACCATTGGGAGGATCCCGTCCTTTATCATGAAGGAGGGGACAACATCTGGAGGAGGTGCATTCCTCAAGAAGAGCAGCATAGCGTCCTCACATACTGCCACAAGCTTGAGGCAGGAGGACATCATTATGGAAAAAGGACAGCACATAAGGTGCTTAAATCCGGCCTTTGGTGGCCTACTCTCTTCAAGGATTCTGATGAGTTCGTGAAGAGATGTACTGACTGTCAGAAAATGGGAACCTGCGGATAGAGAGACATGATGCCCATGCAACCCATTCGCTTTTGTGAGGTTTTTGATGCATGGGGGATTGATTTCATCGGCCCATTTCCTAAGAGTCAGGGATTTGAGCATATTTTGCTCGTTGTAGATTATGTCAGCCGATGGGTCAATCCCCGCCCGAGCCGCAGATGCTAAAACTGTGTGTAAATTTTTGAGGAGAAATATCATTTCACAGTTCGGGGTACCTAGAGTCTTGATTTCAGACGGGGGGTCTCATTTCATCAATGACAAGGTTAGGGCCCTTGCAGACAAGTTCGGCATTGACCATCGGGTTGCCACACCGTATCACCCTCAGACTAATGGCCTTGCCGAAGTATCGAACCGGGAGATAAAAACTATCTTACAGAAAGTTGTACGCCCAGACCGAAAGGATTGGTCACAGCTTTTGGACTCGGTCTTGTGGGCCTATCGGACCTCTTTCAAGAATCCATTAGGGACATCTCCCTTTCGTCTCGTCTATGGCAAGCCGTGCCATCTTCCTGTGGAGATAAAACACAAGTCACTCTGGGCAGTAACTGAGCTATTATTGGATCCCGAGAGTATAGGAGATCAGCGGAGAGCAGAGTTGGTAGCCCTGGAGGAACTGAGAGATACAACCTTTTCTAGCAGCCTACAGTACAAAGAGAAAGTGAAGACATGGCACGATTCCCACAGCAGCCATAGACAGTTTGAGCCAGATCAGAGAGTATGTTTGTTTGATTCCATGCTGAAATTATTTCCAGGGAAATTACAGAGCAAGTGGAAAGGTCCGTATGTGGTCAGGAAGGTACATGACAATGGCAACATTGATATATCAGAACCGTCACCCTCCTCTACCTTCCGTGTCAATGGTCAGCGCCTGAAACTATATCTAGATCATGACCCGCCGATCATTGATGTTGCCCCCATTCTTCTGGTATGAGATGTGTTCTTTGACTCATATCATCTTCATCTCATACATGGTGATCACTTCCATCTTCCGCTGTACAGATCCATCTGTCTATACCATGCTTTCATCTGTTGATCTCTTTTCTTCTTTTTATCTTTTCTTCTTTTCTTCTTTTCCTTTTCTATCTTCTTTATCTATCAAAAAGGTGCCGCCCCTTGTTGTTAGTTTTCTGTACTTAGGACGTACTTTGTCCTAAGTATAGGGGGGTGTGCACCCCGAGTTCTTTCATTTTCTTTGATCCTCTCCATTGTCTCCTCTTCTTGTTTATACTTAGGGATATCTTACCCTAAGTATAGGGGGAGACAATCTGAGTACGATCTGTTCATTCCCACCCTTGACCCTCCCTGCGTTGTGTACAGTCTGCTATACTTAGGATTATTTGATCCTAAGTATAGGGGGGATGGTCAACTTCTCATTCGTTTGTTCATCCATTCCTTTATTTATTTATTCTTTAGACTTGCCTAGACTTAGTACGAGTTATGTCTTCTCTTTTCTCTCCGATCTATGAGGACATAACTCAAGCTAAGTATAGGGGGTCGTATATACTACGTATATACTTTAGCCATAACTCGTACTTTCGTATTTTCTTAATAATATGGCTAATCATTCATTAAAATTCATTAAAATCCATAATAAAAAGCTGTTTTGTTCCTCAAACTCTTTTTGTATATACTGATTAATAAATCAGGTGAAAATGTTTTTTGCAAAATGTTCGAAAAATAGTTTGAAAATCTTTGTGAAAATCTATTGAAAACTATTTTGAAAACGTTTTGTTACATGTTTTCAACCTTTGTAAAAATTTGTGGTTTGTAAAAATTTATTTTCTTTGTGTGAAATAAAATGTTTGGAAAATGATTTACAAATGGTTTGAAAAATTATTGCAAAAATATTTTGAAAAATCTATATATAATGTTTTGAAAACCTTTTGCAAACAGATTTTCAAATGTGTGTACATGTTTGTAAAATGTTTGTAAAAATTGTTTTGGATTATAGTTTTCAAAAATTGTTTGAAAAACTTGTGTCGAATAAGTTTGAGGAATACATACAGCGCACCTATAATCCACTATATATGTATATCTATAAAATTGATCACTTACCCTTGTAAATTCTTAAAACCCACTTCTTGTAAATATGAGAAGCACTCCCGTGTACAAATTTTTCACCTAGTTTTCAGCCAAAATCTTTTTGTTTTCAAATTCCCAAAAACATTTGCAAAATTAAAATTCAAAAAACATTTGAAAAATCTTTTTGAAAAAGATAAAAAAATGCATCTGCATATGCATCATCATCATCATCTTTTCAAAAATCCATAAAAAGTTCAAAATATGTGAAAATTGCATCACAAAAATATTTTCTACATAGCATTGCATAGCATGAGCACTTTTCGGATTGAGTTTGATAGTTGAACAAGTCTGAATAAAATTCGGAGATTGGAGCTTGATTGGACCTTAAAATCTACCTAATAATAGGAACCTTATAGGAACTGGGTTTGAGGTACTTCAGGTCTAGTTGACTTAATTCTTTGAGGATCACGGGACTTGGTTCAATGGATTCTTGACTGCCTCAGTAGAGTATTTCGGAGCACACGCACGACTCTTGTTGATAATGACCTAACTTGGACACATGCACCTTTCACATGGCTCAACTCAATCGGAGTGGTGAGGGGATTGGATTTGACGGTATGAGACGCACACAAGTGGAAACATTTGTCCTCCTCTAGGGAGGGAAGTACACCCCAACCCGTCCAGTAATAAGGAAGTCTAAAGACAGGAAGTGTGGGTTGCAATAAAGCTTCAAAAGAGGGATAGTTTACTGGCTCAAGAGGAAAAACTCCTTGTGTAAATGCTGCTGTGAATAGTATTTCAAAAAAAAAGTTCAGGCATGTACAAAAATAAAAAAAAAACCCTGCAAAGTATGTACAAATGGTGTAAAGCCAATAAGCAAGCTTGAGTCTCAAAGTCAAATATGTGAGCCTGCAGCAGGATGACTTGACTACACTGGTCTTGCATCCCGGGATAGGTAGCTACACTGGCTACCGTCCATTCTTCTCTTCACCCCCTCCTCTTGAGCTGGTTGCCACTTGAACTTAGAAGGGAATACCCCGCTCCTCGAGGATGGAGTTATTGGATTGGGGAATCATCGGGTTGTCGTACTGGAGAAGTTAGTTTCTTTGCCCTTCTAGTTGGGGAGAGCCACCATTACTTACACTGTACGAGTCAGATTCATAGTCATAAGATGAATTGAGATATCTCTGACCTGGCTATTGAGGAGACTTGAACAGAGTTTTGGGATTCTCAAGGACTGTTGGATTTCAAATTTGGTTCTCATTAAGTTCCGCCCGCACTAAAATTCCAAAGGTCCGACTTAAGCTCCAAACTTTGATTTTGAGAAGACAAGTTTGATGATCAAATAAAAATCCAAATTTCTTCTTTTTCTTTTCTTTCTTTTTCTTTTTGTACTTATTGCATACGTGTTTGCTAGGGACTAGCAAAGGTAAAGTATAGGGGGATGATGAATCCACATTTCATCATCTTTATTCTATCATTCTGGCCTCAAAAACCCTAGCAAATGCCTGTAAATAGCATTAAATAGAGCATATTAGCATTCATGCATGTACATGTGAATAGTGTATAAAATACTGTAATTAAAGGCAAAATTATAGAATAAATAAAAGAAAAGAAAAAGAATAAAATATTGTAAATATTTTATGACCCAAAACCCCGAGATCTAGGCATCTTGATGAATAGGTCGACAAGGAATAAAGTAGGGGGAGATAAGGGTCAAATACCAATACATTTTGCATTCATTCTTTATTCATTTTGGGATCTATTTCTAGTTCCACTTATTTATACATCAAATAAAGAAACTTTGTATATGAAAGTTGTAGATAATGTTATAAAGAAAAAATACAAAGTTGATTTCATTCAAAAATAGTGTACAGATAAAAGTTATGGTCTGAATAAAAATCCAGAATCCCGACTTCCCAGACCCATATCTCACAGATGAAAACTCCAAATGCAGCAAACTCACCTTTAATTGTATATAGAATAAAATAAGCTATTTAATGGTGGTAGTTTCGCATTTGGCGGAGCTACGGTTTGAAAGTTGAGTTTTGGACCCTCATTGTATAATTGTACAGATTAAAATATTCAATTTATTATTTATTAATTATATTTGTATTTTTATATTTTTTATATTTTGTAAATATTATTTATAATAATTATGCACAATAAAATCAGAAGAAAAACCCAAATAAAACTCAAAATAAAATACATGTATATACAATACATAGGTATAGCACCTGCATACATACCGGTATAATACATACTTATATTTTATTTAATATACAAAACACCTCAAAAAAATAAAATAAAAATATAATTAAGTGCATAAAAGTATTTTATAATTATATAAAATACTAAATAAAAATAATAAAATTAAAATACACAAAATAAAAATAAAAGAATAAAATATATAGGTAATATACCTATAAAGGATATAATAGGCAACTTGTCAAAAATATACTTCATAAAATAATTAAAAATCAGAATAAAATACTACATAAAATAATAAATATTTTTTATTTAATAACCTAAATTTTAATTCGACCATTTACTATTTTAAAATGAATTAATAAAACATTTTTTAGAGCTTTTTCTTGATTGGTCCACGTGGACCAACCAGGTGCCCCGAGGGTTGACCGGCGGGTCAACTTTCTAACTTGCCCCTCTGCCATCTGGTCCAACCTCGTTTTTGCTCCGATTCACGGATTTTTCAAAGCTTGCGCTTTCACCAAATGACCCCGCACCCTTCTTGACTTTTTGTCCCCGTTCATCGAGGATTCACGCCTATAGTGTTTCTTGATCAAAGGGCCACTAAATCACTGCCAATCCCTCGATCTTTGAAGCATCCCAGTCGCTGAGTCAAACCACTTATAATGGACACCCGACCTTCTTTTGAAAATTTGAACCCCACTTTTGATCCCGTTGCATGCCCTTCCTTGCTCCATAGGTCGTCGGAGGTGACAGCTCCAATTCGAGCCATCCAAGGCGGAGCCCCGACGAGGATTTGGGTGTTCCATCAACCTCCGGCCAACCCCGTTGAGGTACCTTTAACCTCAGACCCCAGGCCCTTGAGGTGTGTGCTTCCCCTTGATTTTTTGTGCATTCATTTCGCCATCGCTTTTAGATCAAACCCCCCCTATCAATTATGAGTCTCATCGATCAAATCACGCTATCAACTCCACCTCGCCGGAGCGCATCTCCGGCGAGTACCCACATCGCCATTCATGTCTTCTTGAGAGCCACAGGAGGTTGAGGCATTTTGCCCTCGACCTCTTTAACACTTCATGCAGGTCCAGAAGCCGCAACGCCTACCTGGGAGCAATTTTGAGCCTTCGCCGGAGGTACCTGGGGCCTGTTGGCTTCCTCGGCCTCGCTAGCGAGCTCCAGCCGTCAATGGAGGATTTTGGTGCTTCCAGCCATTAGAGGACCATCCCCGGAGGAGCTTTGGGCATTTTGAAGCGTCAGAGCTCGGCAGGGGAGGAAGATTTGAGCGGGGGAAGCTCGCCCGGCGGCGGGTTCTTCCCTGTTCGTCGTCGACCATCTGCAGCCGTCCGATCATCCCCAGTTCTTCGCAAGGTGCAGCAGCCGTTGGATCAACGCCACCTGAGCCGCCCGATCATTGCCAATCCATCTAATCTCAGCCGTTGCAGCCGAACCGTCATCGAGCATTGAGGGCGCGCCACGCGTCAAGTGGACGGTCCATAGCCGTCCGATCTCGCCCAGGCGTGGGTAATTTTGCTTTACACCCCACCGACTTTTGTGTTTTATAATAAGTACTGAAACATTCGTAGGTCGTTGTATATTTTTGAGACATTTGCATATCTACCCTCGGCCCTTTGTATTATTACGTTCCAGTCCGCGCCACGTCACCTCACGTGACTGATACACGTGAGGTGCTGGGCTTTTTGCGAGGAACCCCTCCAAGGATTTGTATTTCATTTCAGTCCTTAGATTTAATTATTAAGTGTAAAATTTTTGGTACATTTGCATGTAAGCCCCCAGGGATTTTTGATATTACAGTTGGGTCCTTCCCATGCGCGTGCAAGTCACGCGCCCTGGTGGACATTTTGCACCTGTACCCTCCCGGGTTGGGATATTTGTGATTGGTCCTTTAAATTAAATATTTAGTTATAAGTTTTGTTGGAAAATTGCATGTTTGCCCCTGGATGTTTGTGTATTTGCGTATATACCCCTGTCGGGCCAGACATTTTTGTGTGCTTGTCTTATTTAATTAGAGAATCATATCAACTTGAAAATTCCACAAAAATCATGATAAGCTCGTGTTAATTTGCACTTCCACGTCACATTTTTGCATTTGCATTTTATTGCATTTTCATATTTATTAAAAATCAAAAACATGCATTTTAGCTACTGTCTAGCTTAGAAAATACCAAAAAAATATTAAAACACTTCGAAAAATTCCAAAAAAATTAACTAAAGTCTATTTTATGGTATTCTAGTGTCAATCCAAAAATCACTAAAAAATTCAAAAGAAAAACCTTAAAAATTAGAAAATACCCAAAAACTTTCAAAAAATCTAAAAAATCCTAGAAAACTCAAAAAATTACGAACTCAGATTCTATAGGTTCCTTATTCTATTCTCTTTATTTTAAAACTAATTTGGGAAAAATTTGATATTATTTGATATTTTTCCTTCCCATTTTAAGTTCAGTCAGTGATTTGTTCCCTATTTTCCTTTATTTTACCTTTTAAAAATTTCAAAAATATTCTGAAAATCACCCAAAAATCACAAAAATAGTAAAAATTCATAAAAAGACCAAAAATATTTTATTTCTGAATTTTTGAGCATTTTTACCTATTTTTATAAATATTCTAGCACCTCTTTTATTATATAGTTTATATATTCCAATATTGAAAAAGAAAAAAATATAAAATATAAAAAGAAAATATAAAATTAGAAAATTAAAAATCAAAATACAAAATTAAAAATTAATATATATATATATATTTAAAACTTAAAACCCACAAAAATATTTGCATTTGCATAGTGTAGACATACATTCACATACATACACACACACACACACACACACTTGTGGATCTACCTTGTCTTGCTCCCTGTGTTCGAACTCTCTACGTACTTGCTTCTATACATCATTTATGTAGAGTTAAAAATAAATTTTAACTTCACGTTTGCTTGTCATTGCTTGATATCTATAGTGTGGGTTAAATGTTGATTTTAGTCTAGGATTCATTGCGGGTCGCCGCAGCGACACTGCTGTCTCCGCCTTGTGTGAGACACTATTTAGACCCCGTGAATTTTGGCTAAATCAGTTGCCTGTGGGGGATCCCACTTTAACAAGGATGAAGATGTGGTATGGTAGTTCTTTGAAGAAATGGCCGAGGGACATGTCACCCTATCTTCATCACATGCATATCACAGAAAGCCTCAGGTTCTCCACAAGCCAGTCCATATGGCAACATCTAGAGAGGCAGGGAGATATGAGATCTCCAACCTCAGCATCGTCCGGGGCCATCTCTCAAAGGTTGATATTATCAAGAAGCGGTCTTAAGATCTTGAGACGCTCGCTGTGATCGAACAAAGGACACGTAAATTAGACAAGCTAGACCAAATCATCAAGCAGTTGGAGCTGCTGGTGAGCACCATCATTTCGTGCTAGTCGACAACACCATCATTAGAGACTCATGCTAGAAGGAGGATGAACTATCACCGCTACAACAACCTCAGCCAAGTCCGCGGCAACCATCGATCCAACACGTGTACTATGTACATGCACCTGAGTAGGCCCCGCCGCAACAATAGATGGTGGTCTACCAGCCATATTACCTCCCATCTTCTGATATACTATTCCCACCGCCACCCCTGATCAGGAAGTCAATGGTGTTTGGAGCAATGATGTGCAGTTGGCCCATCTTACGGGACAACACCAGGGCCAGCCACCAACCAAATGGCCTTACCACCAACCTCAGGGTGGTCATTTTGCACAATCCTCCCAACCTCAGCCTCAATACCAGCATCACCAGTCTCTACAATACCACAATTGGAGACAATTACAACAGTATCAACAGTCGCAATAACGTCCACACCTGTAGTATCACCAGTATGCGGCCGCACCTCAGCAGCAATACCCTCCTCAGTCCTCATCCGTACCACCGGTATCAGTTTCCTCCACCTCCACATCAGCACCAACACTCTCAGCCTCAGCCTCCCCACCAACAACCGCAGTGTGGTCAGCACGCTAAACCTTCTGAGGTGATTTCGGTGAACACCAAACTTGATTGCTTGGCCCAATTAGTAAAGGGTCTTGCAGAGATGACATAAAAGCTAGACAACCCAACGGCCACAAAACTCCCATCCTGATGCATGTCGTCCCAATAACTTCAAGAGGAAAGAACATGTAGAACATGATGTCTAGCATGTGCATACAGAATCAGATGATTGTAATTTTTCCTTATCTAATGTTGTCACTCCAAGGAGTGGTAGGACCTTACCTCCATCTACCGCAAGCAAAGGGAAAAATAAAGCCTTTTCAAGTGAATCGTCGTCTTTTACATCAGTAGTGATAGCAACAGGTTCGGGCGAGGAAGAAGGAGGAAGAGCCATGTCAATTTTCATCCACCACCTTCACCATCAACAAAAAGAACAAAAAATAGAAAAATAGAAAAAAAAACAAAAAAAGATCACAATCAAAGTGAAGCCTCACAAGCCATGGAGAAGCTACCATTAGCCGCGATCCAACGCTAGCCAACGAAGTGGAGACCGCACTTTTTACACATCCACCAGCATCAACACTCTTATTTCCAGAATGTATAGCTTTTTTGCAGACCAGGTGTATAGAATACCATGGACAAGAATTTGTTGTAAATAAAAATATTGTTTCTGATTTCAGTTTTTTAAATATTCCTTTTCCCAAAGTAATACAAAAATCCAAAAAATTGTAAATAGAAAAAGTGCATTGTCAGATCTTGGACTTGTGGACATTCTTAAAAAATTAACTGTTGAGTTACCATTGATGCAAGACATGAAATTTATGCCCGTTGTGAATAAGGGCTTGAACGAAGCATGTACAAACAAGCGTCGGTCAAACCACAACAACATACACTAGCAAGTCAAGAGGCACGCCCTTACCATGGCCACAATAGCACCCATCATCAATCTCCCTCAGAAGAAGCAATCTATCAAACTCTTGCCCTCATCACTGCTG
Organism: Ottelia alismoides; assembly: GCA_037367405.1. Classification (NCBI taxonomy): domain Eukaryota; kingdom Viridiplantae; phylum Streptophyta; class Magnoliopsida; order Alismatales; family Hydrocharitaceae; genus Ottelia; species Ottelia alismoides. Next base: position 553,369 of record JAZKJV010000864.1, on the reverse strand, counting down.
CAAGAATTTGGGCTGGGTCCATTAAAGCATGCACATATTATCCTTTAGTTTGCTGATCGATCCATCAAATGACCCAGAGTTCTGCTGGAAGACGTTGTCGTAAAGGTGCATGACATGCAATTTCCGGTTGATTTTGTAGTCCTTTATATGGACTCTCTTGCACCATTACTTCAGACCCCAATTATCCTTGGGCGACCATTCTTGCACATCGTAGAGGCCATGGTTGACTATGGGTATGGGAAGATCACGTTCAACTAGAGCAATCACAGAGTTACCATAGACTTGATCAGTGAGCCGAAAGTCGTATCTGATGAAAGTCATGCAGCATCGCCTGAAGTCGAATGTGACTTTATTGCAAAAATCAGAGATACAGTACTCTCCTTGAATGACATATGGACCTTGGAAATCCTTTCTCCTAAGGAGGATCGTGAAAGCCAGTCGTCAGCACAAGCTCCAAAAGCACTTGGGAGACATAACCAAATCTGCTGATGCATATCTTTGATTCAGAAGATTCATACCAGTCTGAACATGATGACTTCATTGCAGATCTGTTCGGCACATTTTCAGTTGAACAACAAGCCACTGAGGTGGGCACTACCTCTAAGGTCATGAGAGATCATCCACCTACCAGCACAATTTCTGAAGTGACTGAGCAACAGATCATATCATAACCTGAATTAAAGCCACTTCTGACAGGCCTAAAGTATGGAAGGATCCTTAAGCGGATTACGGAAGCGTGAGGATCACATCATATACGATCGATAGTGACTAGTCGTACTAGTTGCTAGGTGCAACGGAATTTAAAAATTTTAATTGATTGATGAAACCTCATGATCCAAGAATACTTCTTGGATTGTTTCATCTAACCACATAGTAGATATAGGAATATCTCTTGTAGTGTGGTTGCGATTGAGCATCGAAGAGAAGAGACCTCATGTCCCAAGTCTGATCCGTCGGAGGAGACGTTTGCGAGCGCGGAGATGAGCCGCGTGCTTCTTGCAATCCAAGTTGTTGATTCAAGCAATGGATCTCCTGATCTCGTCTCATGAGATTGAACGCCTTCTTCACGTGTGAGACGCACCAAAGAAGGCCGAGATCCAAGATTTGTTGAAGCGACAACACAATGGCGATGTGACGATGACGACAACCTTCTCTCTAGGGATGGAGTGGACGACCACTCAGGGAGAGAGAGAGAGAGATGGCTTGGCATGGGAATGAGAGAGAGAGGATCTATGTTGTTGATGTTGTAACTTCGAATAGCAAGGGGTGCCTCTTCTTATATAGGTATTGGGAGTCCATGGATCTCAGTCCATGGACAACACAAAATCAATAGATGTGATTGATTTGTGTTTCTTTCAATGGCCATGATCTTATTGTAAATACACAACAATAATTAATTTAATTTAAATTAATATATATTGATAAATCAATATAAATTAATTTTAAATTAAATCAATTAATCTTGGAGATAATGGGAGAGAAGATTGCCCTCACCTCTAAAATGGGGGGACGACCACCCACTCTTGGAAGTTGGTGGCCGTCCACCTCTCAGGATGGAATAAGTCAATCTTCTCATTATCTCATGAGATCTCATTATTTCATGATATATCCAAGATTTACAACAACACTTGTTGTAAATTATTTCACAAAAATAATTCATAATTATCTTGTGAATATTGCAATCATGTCATTAGAAAATTGTGAATCACATTCACACCCCAAAACAAATTATAAATTATATTTTCAATTAATCATCTAATGTGAATCCAATTCACATCAATAATTAATTAACAAATATAAATCACAATAGTCTCTCTCTAATATATTATAAATCACATTTATAATGTATATGAATAATTGGATAATGCTATCCACATTATTCATATCTAGAATAATTAAATCACAATTAATTATATATATTATTCTCATGCATTCAAATAATATGAATCGAATTCACATTATTCGTGATAATTAAATCACATTAATTATCAATTTCTCAATGCTTAGATATAATTCAACAATGGATTTATTCTTGAACTCTTTCAAGAATAACGCGCTTTCTCCGCATATACTTGGAGATAAGGACAGGGCAATTATACGTTCCACGTATAGTGACTTGGATATTGAGATCACATCTCAAATCCAGATCTCATGAACCTCTCATATATGCTTGATTTAAATCAAGGTTGTAAATCTAATCTTCTCATTGCATCTGAACCTCATTCAGAACAATATCCAACACTTGGACCAATATCAGGTTACTTCTCCACTGAGAGGAGTCACTAAAATCCAGACCTGTTTCATCCCTACCTCGGAATGGAAGCGTCATGGATATATAATCGTTTATGATCACATCACCCTTAAGTATTCCTAATACCTGCACATCCTGCATACTGGAGGACCTATGATAAAACCGAAGATATAGATCAATTTTACAATGTCATCTTTAGGGTTTCATCATCAAGTTTCCAATTCTTTGTCATTAGGAGTTGGTATCGTTCATATGCTTTCCAAAAGCATATATCATACATACAAATTCTTTCCATGCTTCCAAAGCACGACGACCATGCATGGAATTTGATCGGTCCCAACACCTCGTGAGTGAGCTTATGTCTTCCAGTTCACAAGTGAACCTGTATGATCCCTTTGAGAGATTGTGTTACTCATATGCCCTTATATGCACACCAGCTCGCCCGTGTATAGAACTTGGTCAAGTCATCAACCTATTGGTCTGCCAAATGTACATACTTAGACATATAGTAACACATCTATCTCCGGTCAGAGGATGTGTGCCTATATCATGACAACATCCGACATAAGACTTTGGTTATCTCGATATCGTTAGGTCAACTCTTTGACCTACCTAATCTAACACCTCCAAATCTCTATTCTCATGTAGATGACCTACATCAAGTGGTCGGTTAGATATCAACCTAATGAGAAAGGATTGCCATCTCCTACTAGGGATGGAGATCATCTTTTAACAATCATTTGATGGTGCTTGATGAGTCCTCAATCTAACTCTTTAGATATACATCCAAGCACCATCCTCTATGATTCAACGATTGAATCAACAGCTATATGATCATCCAGATGGCCATGGTACATAACCCTAATTGTACTAAGAGACCTATTATGCAAATTAGTTACTCCTCATTTCAGATCAGGGAAAGATATTTGCAATAGCATTTATTGCATAATGGCTCGTCGTGGGCTCGCATGTCCAACATATGCCTTCCTTGCAGGTGCAGAGAAGATGTATCCGGTCATCATTAGCAACAGGTTCACCCCATATCAAGAATGTCAACTTCTCAAGATTCTAAAAAACTTCAATATACTTGGTTGGCACATCTCAGATCTCCGCGGGATAAATCCTGCTCTTTGTTCACATCATATCTATTTGGAAGAAGATGCCAAGCCATCCCAAAAGTTTCAATGAAGACCTAACCCAAATTTAAGGGATGTCATCATGAAAGAAATCATGAAATGACATGAGGCATGCTTCATTTATCCCATCTCCTATTCAAAATGGGTGAGCCATCTGCATGTAGTTCCATAGAAATATGGGCTCATCGTGGTTACGAATGAAAGAGGAGAGGAGATTTCTACTCCGGTATCGACATCCTGGCGTGTATGTGTTGATTATCGCTGTCTGAATTCTGCAACAAAGAAGGACCACTCCCCACTGTCATTAAGTGATCAGGTGTTGGAAAGACTAGCTGGTAAGGAGTTCTTCTGCTTTCTGGATGGGTACTCCATGTACAACCAAGTGGCACTCACCCCTAAGGGCCAAGAGAAGACTACCTTCACTTGTTCGTTTGACACCTGTGCTTTTTCGAAGAATGCCTTTTGGATTGTGCAATGCCCCTGCCACATTCTAGAGGTGCATGCTTGTCATCTTTGCCAATATTGTTGGCAGTTTTCTTGAGGTGTTTATGGACGACTTCTCAGTCTACGGTGATAGTTTCAATGCTTGTCTTTAACACCTAGACCGAGTACTTTAGAAGTGCTGCGAAGTCAATCTTGTGCTCTCATGGGAAAATAGCCACTTCATGATCATCGGAGGGATTGTGCTGGGCCATGTCATTTCCAAGCATGGCATGGAAGTCGACCTTGAAAAGGTAGATATAATTAGCAATCTTCAACCACCTGAGAATATCAGACAAGTGAGATCATTCCTATGGCATGTGGGATTTTACAGACGCTTTATCAAGGATTTCAGCCGCATCGCCATCATCTGACCTCTTATTGAATTACTTTTCAAGGAGATCGAGTTTAATGTTGATTAACATATCCTCCTTTCGTTCAATCAGTTGAAGGAGCTAATCACTCAAGCTCCAGTCCTACAGTCACCTGACTGGACACTACCATTTAAGATTATGTCCGATGCATCAGATTTTGCAATTGGAGCAGTGCTAGGACAGAGGAAAGAAAATACGCCCTATGTCATTCACTACACTAGTAAGACATTAGATGAAGTTTAAAGAAATTACATTGTTATAGAGAAAAAGCTACTGACCATGGTTTTCACCTTAGAGAAGTTCAAATCCTATCTACTTGGATCAAAAGTCACAATTTTTATCGACCACTCTACTATCTGGTACATGCAGCAGAAGAAGGATGCGAAGCCAAGATTGATCAGATGGATCCTTCTCCTTAAGGAATTTGATTTGGAAATCAAGGACAGACTTGGAGTTTAGAATGTGGTGGCAGATCACCTCTCCAGACTTGAAAGTTAAGTGCCTCCTACGGGAAGTACACCCATCACAGACACCTTCCTGGATGAATCAATTGTAGCAGTAGACTCTCTCCCATGGTATATTGATACTGTGAACTACCTCATCTATGGTATAGTCCCACAAGATTGAACGAAAATCAAGAAGGACAAGTTCTTATCCACTATCCATTTCTACCAATGGGAAGATCCACTTTTATTCAGGAAAGGAGCGGGTTGTATTTGACGCAGGTGTATCCCTCAGGAGGAGCATCATTATCCTCTAGCATTATCATTCGCTCGAATTTGGTGGACACCACTCTGGAGATAGTACGACAGCAAAAGTACTGCAGTGCGGCCTCCAGCGGCCGACATTATTTAAGGATGTTGCAACATTTACGAAGCACTGCACTAACTGTCAGAGATTGTGAGGCACCCTTACAGCTAAAGATTCCATGCCTCTAAAGTTCATTCAGATTTCAAATGTATTCAATGTTTGAGGCATCGACTTCATGGGACCCTTTCCCAACAGTCAGGGATACGAGCACATCCTTCTTGCCATTGACTATGTGAGTAGCTGGGTTGAAGCTATCCCTGCTCGAGCACGGACAATCGCATAGTTTGTTGGATTCTGAGAGAGAACATCACATAACAGTTTAGGATTCTGAAAATACTGATATTAGACGGGGGTCATCACTTCATTAATAGAGAGGTCAAGAAATTAACGAAGGAGTACAACATCGAGCATCGAGTCGCATCTCCTTATCATCTCCAAACCAATGGCATGGTATAATTATCAAACAGAGAAATTAAGACGATCCTGTAGAAGCTTGTAAAGCCAGACAGAAAGAATTGGTCCCATCTCTTGGACTCCGTCTTTTGGGCATACAGAATCGCTTACAAGTCTCCCTTGGGCATGTCTTCCTATCATCTTGTGTATGGAAAGCCATGTCATCTGCCCGTGGAATTGATCCACAAATAATTACGGACAGTCAATATCTACAACCTAGACTCATGAAAAGGTGGTAAGAAAAGAAAAGAGGATCTGAACAAGCTCCTGGAATTCTGAGACTATGCATATGATAACACCTTGATGTACAAGGAGAAAGTTAAACGCTGGCATGACCGACACATCAAACGGAAGACCTTCGAGACTGAACAGAAAGTGTGACTATTTGACGCAAAGTTGAAGATATTCTCGGGAAAATTGAAGAGTAAATGGACAGGGTCATTTAGAGTGAAGGAAGTACATGACAACGAAAGCATTATGGTAGCAGATTTGTCTCCTGACACAACCATTCGTCGTTGTCAGTTAGTTACTGAAGCCATACCTTAAGCATGCCACTTTCTTGGTCATTGTTGATTCTATCCAAGTGATATACAATGAAGCAGCATCCACAACCTCAACAACATCGCAAGATTCAGATAATGATACTAAAAAACTCTTCCTTTAATTTTCTTATTTTCTTATTTTTTGTTGTATTTTCTATCTTTTGCTATGTTTCCCTCACTCATTACTTCTATACTTAGGATATGTTTCATCCCAAGTAAGGGAGGATGAGTGACTTCACAGGTTCATTCCTTGTCTTAACACCCGTCTCCTCTCTTGTTGATATTCCTGTCTATACTTAGGGATATCTTACCCTAAGTATAGGGGGAGACAGGACAAATCGTTGAGTTGTTCATTCCCACCCTCGACCCTCCCTGCCTTGTGTACAGTCTGTTATACTTAGGATTATTTGATCCTAAGTATAGGGGGGACAATCCATGTAGTATAGGCTTTTCTATACTCAGCACGAGTTATGTCTTCTCTTTTTCTCTCTGATCTGTGAGGACTTAGCTCAAGCCAAGTATAAGGGGGTCATATATACTATGCATATATTTTAGCCATAACTCGTACTTCCATATTTTCAAAATAAATATGGCTAACATACTATATATATACATATCCAATTCATTAAGGAAACTAATAAAAGATGTATATTATTCCTCAAATTTTTTTGTATATACTGATTAATAAATCAGGTAAAAATGTTTTGCAAACTGTTTGGAAAATAGTTTGAAAATCTATTTGAAAAATCTTTTGAATACTGTTTAAAAATATTGTGTAAAATATTTTCAACCTTTGTAAAAATGTTTGGTTTGTAATTTTTTTCTTTATGTGAAATAAAATTGTTTTGAAAACCTATTTTCAAATGGTATTGAAAATGGTTGCAAAAATATTTGAAATATATATATATATATACTATTTGAAAAATCTTTGCAAAATGGTTTTCAAATGTTTGTAAAAATTATTTGCAAAAATTATTTTGGACTATGGCTTTCAAAATTGTAAAACCATTTTCAAATGAGTTTGAGGAATACATACATTATTCAAATAAATTCTTTAAAATTGTACATACATACCTATAAAAATAACTAACATTTACTATGTAAATCCTCCAACCTCAATTCATGTAAATAAAAAGAGGCACGCCCCTGTAATATGCACATACTTCTTTTTTGTGTGAAAAGTCTTTTTGTTTTGAAAGATCCCAAAAAAAATCAAAATCTTTTTGAAAAATTGATTAAAAAAATGGCAAAACCTTTTCAAATAAATAATTGAACAAGTCCAAATACAGTCTGAAGATTGGAGCTTGGAATATACCTTAATACACTTAATTTCAAAAGAACCCATTGGGGATTGGAAGTAGAGATGTTTCAGGTCACCATGACTTAATTCTTTATGTTCGATAGGACTATATTCACGAGTAAATTCAATATGCTTAAATAGAACCCTTCATATCACCCGTACGACTCTTGAGACAATGACTTGACTGTTAACCTCACACTTAGCACTTAGCTCAACCCAGATGGACTGTTGAAATATCGTAGGGTTTAAGTCAAGACGATGCAAGGCCGCTTCGTCAAGGGTGGCTCATGAACCATTCTTGAGGATTGCCGACACTGGTACTATAACCCACTTCTTTTGGTAATAATGATATCTAAAGACTGGATATGGATTGAGATAATGCTTCGGATGAGGGATGGTCTACCGCCACAACTTTTCCAAGACCTAAAAATAGTGTGTGGAACAAAAAATGCTATATCCACCGGGCACAAACAAGAATGCAAAAGCTGTGCAAAGTCAAAGAAAGTATCCAAAGAAACCTATACCAAAATTCCACAAAAATTTGAGCTTTAGAAAAAACCCGCTTTTTGGTGAAGAATCGGTTCCACTAACCGACTTCACATGGGAATGAAGACTACACTGGTCCATTCCCACTTCTTTTCCCATTCTTCTAACTTCTCCCCCATTCGATTATAAATATCAGGAGCGCCTTACCTTAGAAGGGAATATCCGTCTCCACGAGGACGAGCTACCAGAAGGGCAGATACCTTGATGGTTCAATGGTTTTGTCTGGGAAGAGCAGAATAAATTCACACACATGGTTCTATCATCTAAAGGTAGCAGGAGTATGCGACTGAGTGGATGGTTCTGACTTGGTTGTGAATTGGACTAGATCATAGGAGTATGGAATCTTAGGGTTGTTATGTCACACTTCCCGACTTCAATGTGGTTCTGAACACAACATTAATCTAAAGGTCTTATCTAAGCTCCGGACTTTGACTTTATTAAAGACTAATTTAAAAGTCAACAATTATTCCAAGTTATTTCTTTTTCTTTTCTTCAATTTTGCACTTATTGCATGATTATTTACTGGGGACTAGCAAAGGCAAGTATAGGGGGTGATGAATCTCCATTTCATCACCTTTATTCTATCATTCTGGCCTTAAAAGACCTAGCTAATGCACGTATATAACATTATTTTATACAATTTAACATTCATTATTCATTCCATTTACTGTGTATAAAATATTGTTTTCAATACCAAAATTATAGAATAAAGGAAAGAAAAGAAAATGAATAAAATACCAAAGGTATTTTGTGACCCTAAACCCCGAGACCAAGTCAATAATCGATTTGGTCGACAAGGAATAAAATAAGGGGAGATAAGGGCTAAATACACAGTAAAATTCCATTCTTTTATTCATCACTAACGAATTTTTGGGACCCATTTTATTCTATTATTTATGCCTCAAATAAAGAAACTTTATACATGAAAACTATAGATAAAAATACAAATAAAAATATAAAATTGAGTTTGCACAAAAATAATTTACAGTGTTCATTTTATACTATGAATAAAAAGCTAAAATCCTAACTTTCTAGATCCATATCTCCTAAATAAGAACTCAAAATGTATCAAAATCACCTTTAATTGTATAAACTTTAATAATCTATTTAATGAAGGTGGTTTCATTTAGTTTGGAGTTAAGGTGTGAAAGTTAGGTTTTGGACCCCTTTTGTACAATATACTTGAATAAAATATTCATTTTATTTATTCTTTAATATTTTTGTAATTTTATATTTTTATAATTTAGCAAATATTATTTATAATATATGTGCATGTTTAGAATAGAAGAAAACTAAAAATAAAACATAAAAATAAAATATTATGCATACATACATAGATGAAATACCTATAATTTTACCTACATATTTAATACCCCTATTTATTTAAGTCTCAATATACCTATAAATACACATGTAAAAAGTAACTTGTAATAAGTTAACTCACAAAATAAATAAAAATCATATTGAAATACTACATAAAATAATAAACATTTTTATTTGATACCCAAAAATTAATTAATTCATTTAATATTTTTAATTTATTTATTTCTGAATAAAATGGCTATTTTGTCCTAATGTGGTCCGATGTGGACCAATCATGTCGTACGAATAGTTGACCTCGGGTCAAGTACCCGTACTTTACCTCTGACGCTATCAGAGCCTCGAGCCTGCCACCTTCTCTGCCTCCAACCAATCGATCTGGACCTTATCTTACCGCGAGTCCTTTGTGGATTCGATTCACACCACACCCGCATCTCACGCGTAATCATCAGATTCTTCTGATCCGCCTCGAGCCTTGAATAATAGCTACTCTAAAACTTGACCTTATATGTATAAATAATCCCCTAGGTCATTCGTTTCCTTCTTGATCCCTCTTAGAGATCCAGATTGATTCCTTGTGTGTGTGCATCGAAGGCCGGTGACAGCGAGCCTTCCCTCATGCTCGGAAGCGGCAGAGCGAGGAGAGCAGCAGATCCACGGTGAGCTTCTTCGGCCACCCTGCTCCCTGCCCACAAGAAGATATAAGAGCTGGGCATTTTTCAACTTCAGGTTGTTTTTATTATCGCAATTTCATTCCAACAGTTAGGTTAGCATTTAATCCAGTAACTTAGGCTTACATCCAATTAAAGCATTTGTCGGAGCTGCTAGGGCTCCGACCATTCCATCGCGAATCCAGTTGTTCTCAACCGCCACCCCATTATCTCTCCCTCTGCAATCTCCATCTAAACAACCCCTCGAATCCCCCTGATCGTGCTCCGATCAGTGAATGGAAGCTCCTCCGCCACCGTTCGTTGAGCTTCATCGCATGCTTCATTCCTTATGCATTCCAGCTTTAGATCGGGTTGAGGACCTTCGTCTCGATCCCTAGTATTTTCCTGTGCAGGTTCCAAGCTCAATGGACCCCTCCTGGGTCGGATTAGAGCCTGCCAAAGACTCTCTAGGTGCCTGCACTTCTCCGACCTGCCAGGACCCCATCACTGGTCATGGATCTTCTCGAGCACCTCATCGGTTGCAGACAACCCTCACGGATGTGTAGAGACAAAAATCTTCATCAGAAACCACAAGAGGAAGGAGATAACGACAATCAGAAGGATGAAGAAGACTTGTTCTTCCCTATTCTTTACGAGCAACAGTTGTCGTTCGATCAGATGGCTCGCTCCAGATTACATCCTAACCGCCCGTTCGAAGGGTGAAGCGATGCACGCATCAACCATTGGATGGAATTAAGTGAATCAATTTGTGTCGTCGATTGGTGCGCAAATAAGGAGTATTTGCACTGAAGGTCCTCTGCTTTTTATTTAGTAAACAAACATCGTGCTGGAGTGTAAATATTTGTGGAAAATTTATAATAAGGCCTTTGCACTTTCTTGGAATTATATTTAAACTCGTGCCAACTCAGCTCACATGGGGTCCCCACATGAGTTTGGGTAAATATCATGTATACCCCACATGTTTTCCTTATTATTTTTTTGTCCTATAACTTGTAAATGAAGTGTTAAATTTTGTGGGAAATTTGTAAATAGGAACTGAAATGTTTGTATATTTGCAAAATGCCCTCCCAGACACATGCAATTTTATATGTTTTATGAAAATATCATATTGGCACTTGGATTTTGTAATGACATTCTTAAATGTAAGTATACTTATTCTTAATTGCAAACTTGTCCTTGTAGTAAATTGAATTGCTTTTTCTTAATCTTTCTGCTAAAAGTAGTCCATGTTCGATTTTTGTTTTGCAAAAATTATGGTGAATGCCAGGAATGATGTATGTAATTGTCATAATTTTTATTTTGTATTTTAAGGCATCTAATTATTTACTAAAAATCAAACAGTGCCTTTATTTTCCCTATTTAGATATGAAAATCAAATGAAAATATTAAGATGCCTTGAAAAATCACTAAAAAATTGTATGTTGTCTATTATGTCCTATATTAACCCTAGACCAAAATCACATAAAAATAAAAAAAGAAAAACATAAAAATTAAAAAATACCCCAAAACTTATAAAAATTAAAAAAATTATTAAAACCCAAAAATTTTGAATTCTCTTCTATTATTTTCTTTATTATGCATAGTACATATTAAATTTGATTTTGGATATTTTGGGAGTTATTTAATATTTTCAAATCTAAAAATCATTTGTCTATATTATTTGTTCCATGTTTTACCTTTTTCCATTATTTAAAAACCTATAAAAATATGTAAAAATGCTAGAAAAATTGTAAAACATTAGAAAAATATAAAAACACAAAAAAATATTTTTCCTATATTTTTAAGCTATTTACATTTATATATATATATATTTATGTAATATATACTATATATTGCTATGTATACATATATGTATTATATACCCTATATTATTATATGCTATATTATAGATTAATTATTTTATTTTCAAAATTAAAAAGAAATTAAAAAAAATGCAAAATGAAAACACTAAAAATTTAAAAACAAAAAAACATTATGCATATTTGAGGGTTCTCTTTATCTATATATACACACATATACATATATCTTTATATTTATCTATATATATTACTATATATATCTATATATTGTATTATTTATATTCATAAATATAGTATATATAATTAATTCAAATACAAAAATATATAGATATAAAAGAATGAAGAAAAAATAAAAAAACCCATAAAATAGAAACAAAAGGACATGTGTACATAATATACATTGATTAGCAATAATCATAGGCCACCTGGTTTGCTCTATGTGGTTCGACCTCTACACATGCTTACTTGCTATACATTTTTGGTTGTGGAGTATAATAAATTTTCACTCCATATTTTGCTATTCATTGATTAATTGATATTATGGGTTAATTGTTGATTAATTAGGGTTTCTTGAGCAGCCATTGCATCAACTGTGGTCTCGCCTTGAGAGACCGTACGACCCTTGAAAAATCCTGGTTATAAGATACCCTACTGGGTTTTGTAATTTATATTTAGTGCATAACATTTGTAAGTACATGTTAAACTTTGGGTTTATTTGCAAGCAACCCCCTGATTTTATTTATTATTGTAAATATACCCTTGCCATCATTGTAGATTATTTTGTGTCCTTTTATTTTTATGAAATAGCTCCAGTGACTCGTTTATTTTGGGAAAATTATCGTGAATGCCTTAAATGTTGCCCATGCATGCTATGATTTTTATTTAATATTTACTTGTAGTATCCATTTATTAAAAACAGTTAGGAGCTATTTATTCTGCGTTTAGATATAGAAATAAAAAAATTATAAAACATTGTCTAAAATTTCCAAAAAATTATATATTATATATTACTATATAATATAATCCAAACCAAAAATCACTAAATAAAAATTGAAAAACCTTCGTAACCCTATCAAAAAAGGAAAAGTATATAAAATTTAAAAAATAATTTTTTACTGTATATTTCTACTTATATTATATAGTGTATATTAAAAAAAGTTTTGGGATTTTAAAGTATTTATCTATTTTTAAAACCCAAAATAATTCGACCTATTACTGTAAGTCTCTATTTTGAACTTTTAAATCAATTAAAAATACCTAAAAATTAACAAAAATTATAAGAAAATCACAAAATTGGAGAAAACTTACAAAAACATAAAAAATTTTTATAAATTATGAGTATATGTAGTTATATTTATACATATAAAACCTTATGTAGATTATTTGTACTATATATACTTATATACTTATTATAGATATCATACACCAACGACAACAAAGCCTTTTCCCACAGTTAAGTGGGGGTCGGCTACATGGATTCTTTGCCTCCATTCAGATCTATCTTGGATCAATCCCGTGCTTTTATCCAAAAAACTAAGATCCCTTCGTATAGTCTCTTTCCAACACTTCTTGGATCGTGCTCGCCCCCTCTTAGCCGGCTCAACATCCCAACACTCGCATCTCCTAATCGGTGCATCCGTTGGTCTTCTTTGCAAATGCCAAACCATCTTAAGCAGTTTTCTCGCATCTTATCCTCAATCGAAGATACACCAACTTTCTTTCTGATTACATCATCCGAATCCGATCTTTACGTGTGTGTGTGTGTGTGTCCACACATCCACCTTAGCATTTTCATTTCTGCTACAACCATTCTCTGCACATGTCTATGGTTCATAGGCCAACATTCAGATCCATAGAGCATAGCAGGTCTCACGGCTGCTTTGTAAAACTTTCCTTTAATTTTTAAAGGAATTTTCTTATCAGAAAGAACAACAAAGGCTCCTCTCCACTTTAACCATCCTGTATTTATTCTATTAGTAACATCTCCATCAATTTCCCCATCCTGTTGCAAAATAGATCCCAAATATCTAAAAGAATATCTCTTCCAAATGTTATTGTCACCAATCTTCACCTCAATTCCTTCACTATTGCTTCCATCAAAGGTGCACTCCATATATTCCGTCTTATCCCTACTTATACAAAATCCTTTAGTCTCCAATGCATTTCTCCAGCCCTCAAGCTTCTTATTTACTACGTCTCTAGTCTCGTCAATCAACAAAATATCATCAGCAAATAACATACACCAAGGTAACTTATCCTGAATGTGACTTGTCAACTCATCCATAATCAAAGTAAAAAGAGATGGACTCAAAGCTGGACCTTGATGTAAATCAATGTTGATGCCAAAATAGTTAGTTTTCCCAGACGGGGTCCTTACACAAGATAAAGCCCTATCATACATGTCCTTTATGAGGTTAATGTATATGACAGGTACTTGTCTCTTCTCCAAAACTCTTCATAATATCTCTCGTGGGACAGAATCATAAGCCTTATACAAATCAATAAAGATCATATGGAGGTTCTTCCTTTTAGCTCTATAAATCTCCATTGTTCTCCTCAGAAAATGGATGGCTTCAATAGTTGAGCGACCTGACATGAATCCGAATTGATTTTCTTTTATGTTGGAAACTTTCCTCAGCTTTCTTTCGATCACACGTTCCCATATTTTCATAGCGTGACTCGTCAGCTTGATACCCCTGTAATTTGAACAATTTTGAATGTCTCCTTTATTCTTATAAAGAGGTACCACGATACTCCTCCTCAAATCTTCAGGCATTTTCTTGCTTTGCCATATAATATCGAATAGATTCGTAATCCAAGTCAAACTGCGCTCACCTAAAACCCTCCATACTTCTACAGGGATGTCATCCGGTCATATACCTTTCCCATGTCTCATAACCTTCAAAGCCTCCTCTACTTCCTTTCTTTGTATTCATCTATAGCTTGCACGATTCAAGTAACTTTCACTTATTATAGATATTATATACCCGTAAATTTATTCAAACCTTTAAAAAATAAAAGAACTATACTTATTTATATTTCATGAATTTTTACATATTTATTATAGATATATATCATATATAGTATTTATATATACTTATTATTATATATATACAATATATATATATCTATTATATCCTTAAAAAGAAAAAAGAAATTAAAATTTTGCAAAATTAAAAAAAAAGAAAATAAAAAGTATAAAATTTAAAAACAAAAAATACAAATCATTAAAAATTCCTAAAAATTCAATATAATTAAAATCCATAAAAATAAAAAAGTAGAAAAAGTAAAAAAACATTTATTGTTTAATTTTCATTAATCAACAATAAATCACCTATCTGTGGCTTGCTCTCAGTGGTTTGACCCCTGCACTTGCTTGCTATACACATTTATTTGCAGGGTATAATGAATTCCACCTCGCTCAATTTTCATTGATTTATCATAGCATGAGGGTTGATTGTTGTCTTAATTAATTGTTCGTGGGATGAGTGCCGCAAGAGTAGTTGATACAAAGATTGTTGGAATCGACTTGTCGGGCATCGTAGACCCTCCAAGATCGGATGTTAGGACCCTCTAAGCATCCAACTGAACACTTACATCAAGAGATCGGGCATATATCATCCTTTAGAGAAGAATTGCCATCTTCTTCTCAGGTAAGATATCTTTTCTTAATAATCATTCGACGGTGCTTGATAGGTTGTCAATCTAACTCCTTAGATATCATCTAAGCACCATCGTCTAAGATTCAACATTTGAATCAACAGTTGTATGATCATTAAGATGGCCTAGGTACATAACCATAATTGTACAAAGAGACCTATTGTGTAAACTACGTATACTTCATTTCAGATTAAGGAGTGAATTGCAGTAACAATTATTGCATAATGGCTCGCCATTGACTCACATGTCCAACAATCTCCCACTAGCCCAAAGAGCCATTATTGTGCTAATCTTTAAACCCACACTCATGTGCTAATCATAAGATATTTAGAAAAATAGCTTTAAAGGATGATTAGTCACTCTGTTCTCAAGAGACTATGCTAAGTCCTTTGGACTTGCATATCCTCCAGTAACTTTACTCGCATCTGATGCGAATGTTGCATCTTATTCAACCAATACTTAATCATGTTGAAGTAGTTATTATGACTTTATCACATTGACTTGATAATTATTATAACCAGTAAGTTATACCAGTATTCCAGGAGAACTCCATTTCCTTAGATTAAGACATAATCTTAAGTCTATTAAGGAATCTATAGGTAAGACATTTTAGATCAAAGTCTTAATTTCTTAAATGAAAGACTTTTAGATCACTAACTCCAAAATATTGTGCCTTTGAAGATGATGTTGATTATTACAACAATTTAGTGTTTTATCTCCATAGTAGGATTGATAATATTTTACTACTACCACTACATGGCAGACACCTATCCTTTGTATACATCTAGCATACACTGAGCTCCATATAACCGATGTACTAGGGCATGTAGCTTTGGCATTCACATCCTCAACTCTTTGAGATGCTTGAAGGATATGATAAGATCCTTAAGCGCATCATGAAGGAGTAAGGATCACATCGTATGCAGTCGAGAGCAACTAGTCGCACTAGTGGCTTGAGGTGGCGGAATTTAATTTTTTTCAAAGATGAAACCACTTGATCTAAGAACACTTCTCAGATCGTTGAACCACGAACAAGTATTAGGTTTACCTCTTGAAAAATGGCCGCGATCGAGTCTCTAAATGATGGGACCTCCTCTCTCAAGTCTGATCCAATGGATGAGACGCTTGCGAGCGCGTTGATGAGACGTGTGCTCCTCGCAATCCATGTTGATGATCCAAGTGACGAATCTCCTGATCTCGTCACATGAGATCCGACATTTTCTTCACGAGCGAGGCGCACCCTAGGAGACGGAGATGTACGAGCAAACAATCTGGCAACATAACGGCGATGCTGTGGTGATGGCAACTCTCTCTTGGGCTCCATGGTGGACGGTCACAAAGAGAGAGGGAGAGAGACATGATGTGTAGAGAGACATAGAGGGAGAGAGAGCATATGGTCATTGTCACTCGAAGGGCAAGGGGTGCCTCTTCTTATATAGGGTTTTGGGAGTCCATGGATCTCAATCCATGGACACACAAAATCAATGGATGAGATTGATTTGTGTTTCTTTCAATGGCCATGATATTGTTGTAGAAACACAACAATAATTAATTTAATTTAAATATATATATATATATTGATAAATCAATTTAAATTAATTTCAAATTAAATTAATTAATCTATCTTGGAGATAATGAGAAGATTGACCATATCCTCTAAAAAGGGGGGACGACCACTCAGTCCTAATGGATGTTGATGGTCGTCCACCCTCATAAGGTGGGATGGATCAATTATCTCATGAGATCTCATTATCTCATGGGATCTCGTTATCTCATAATATCTCCAAGATTTACAACAAAAATTATTGTAAATTGTTTCACAAAAAATAATTCATAATTATCTCGTGAATATTGTAAGCATGCCATTGGAAAAATGTGAATCCCATTAACATCCTGAAACAAAACGTAATTTTTTTTTCAATTAATTATACAATGTGAATACAATTCACGTCAATAATTAATCAACAAATATAAATTACAATAGGCTCTCTCTTATATATTGTAATCACATTTATAATATATATGTATGTGAATAATTGGATAGTTCTATCGACATTATTCATATCCATGATAATTAAATCATATTTAATCATCTTGGATCTCCATTCTCATGTGCTCAAATAATATGAATCACATTTATATTATCCACATCTTTGATAACTAAATCACAATTAATTATCTTAGATAACTCTCCTTATAATATGAATCAAATTCATATTGTTCATGGTAATTAAATCACATTTAATTATATATTTTTCTCAATGCTCGGATACATATATCAATAATGAAATTATCACGAACCCTTTCAAATATAATGCGCTTGCTCCGCATATACTTGGAGATAAGGACAGGGTGATTGTATTTGTTCAATGTATAGTGACTTGGATATTGAGATCACAGCTCAAATCCAGATCTTGCGGACCTCTCATAAATGCTTGATTAAATCAAGATTGCAAATCTAATCTTCTCATTATATCTTAATCACACTCAGATCATGTCCAACACTTTGACTAAGATCATATTACTTCCCTATGAGAGGAGTCACTAAAATCCAGACATATTTCATCACTCCCTCAGAATGGAAGTGTCATGGTTATACAATCATATATGATCACATCACCCTCAGGTATTCCTAATGCATGCACATCCTGCATACCGGAAGATGTAGAATAAACCTGAAGTATCAGATCAATTTTACACTGTCTACTTCAGGGTTTTATTATTAAGTTTCTCATTTGAGCATTGAGAGTTGGTATCGATCACATACCTTCCAAAAGCATATATCATACCTAAGGGTTGATCATATACTTTCCAAAAGCATGTATCAAACCTACAAATTCAGTTAAGCTTCCAAAGCGAGACGACCATGCACGGAATTTGTTTCTTCCCAATATCTCGTGAGTGAGCTCACGCCATCCGATTCATCAATGGGCTTGTATGTTCCCTTTGAGAGATCATATTACTCATATGACCTAGCATGCACACCAGAGCGCCGGTGTATATACCTTGGTTAGGTCATTAACCTATTGGTCTGCCAAATGAACATACTCAAACATATAGTAACACACCTGTCTCCGGTCAGAGGATGCGTGCCTATATCGTGACAGCATACGACATAGGTCTTTGCTTATCTCGATCTCGTTAAGTCAACTCTTTAACATCTCACACCATTCCCAGAGAAGGGTGCATTGGATATTTTTATTTTTGAATACAACATTGACAAGTATGTAAGATTTGAAATTTCAGAAATTCTAAAGCTTCATCTCTTACTTGTCCATCGATCTCATCAATAGACATATGTTCAAGAGCTTGATGTTAGATCATTATTAAACAATCTTCATCCTCATATTGATCTTAAAAGGTTTAATTTCCAGCATTAGAAATGTTAATGAACCATTCATTAATTTTCTAATTTTAGTAGAGTCCTCCAGATGTCAGATTTCTGTCTAAAATATATCAATCATAACTCTTATGATAGGTTTATTTTGGAATTTATGTTTATTCCCAACATTTAGAAATAAACAATGAGTGTATTCTAATATCTAGGTCATAGAGACATTCTCTAAGACTAAGGGCTCTCCCACTGGAAATATGAAGTCTATGTATCTAATAGAGATTGTTGCAACATTTGCATCAATATCCATGTGGATGACTTTTAAACCTTGAGATCCAATTTTATAGTCTTCTAAAACATATGCAATCAATTGCAGGTGTTACTAGAAGAATGAGATACGATGATTAGACTTTTAATCTTATCCAATAAGAAAGTCAATTTCAATGATTAAATGTAGATATAGTTTATTCCGATGCACTATCTGGGTCCTTCTATGAGGATCCGAGATAGACTTGATAGTCGTACTATCAACACATCAGTTTGTTACAGTATTGGCATTCATCCAACTCTTTGGATGTCATATGGAAGTCACGGAAGTACAATCAACTCTTTGACTTTCCTTCTTACTTGGGTCCAACCCATGCTTCCGCTGTGCTACCTTCATCTATAAACAACCATTGCTTAAGACAAAGATTATGTTGAATTCAAAAAGATTTCAATATAAGAGTACTTCAACATTTATACATGCTTCATTCAATTCATACAATATGAATAGCATGAAGCACCATGAATGACTAGAGTATATATATAGTAGAATTATGGCACTCATCACATCTACATACATCTTAACTCTTAAAGTCTTTGGTTCAGATAGGTATTCAAATATCTTGAATAAATCATCTCTTATGGAGTCGTCATTCTGCATGATGCAATGAACCATGTCATTCATGATTAAATGTCGAGAGCACATATGTATGCCAAAACATCTTCTTAGATTTTTATAAGGATTAATTGACAATTACAATTAATATCGGCATGTCACTTCCAAAGTACATTCGATGAGAAATCAAGACTATAGAGACATACAAACCCTAGGGTTGTAATACTATTATCTATTTAGTTGTCATTCCTCGTTCTTATAAGGAAAACTTGCACATTGCAACCTCATACATTATGAGTCCAACTGCAAGCACAATATCTTGATCATGAATCTAATTCATGATATTTTACTGGTTATTATTGAGTATAGTATTAAGTAGATTTAATGAAGGATTATCTAAAATAAGAAAATTGCATAAATATATATATAAATATATATTTTACTTTGATTTAGGAATTTCCAACAGTGGCCCTTACTTACTATAATTAGCATATCTCAATAAATTTAAATCCAAATCAAGTAAAATAAGTTTCCAAAGTTTGATAATTTG
Source organism: Ottelia alismoides (assembly GCA_037367405.1). Taxonomy (NCBI): domain Eukaryota; kingdom Viridiplantae; phylum Streptophyta; class Magnoliopsida; order Alismatales; family Hydrocharitaceae; genus Ottelia; species Ottelia alismoides. Next base: position 533,263 of record JAZKJV010000864.1, on the reverse strand, counting down.
ATTTATAATAAAATACAAGTAATTAGCATACATTATAGGCATTTTAAAACAATGACTAACTCTTTAATTATGTCAAGATTTTCCATCCCCAAAACAGTGGATATATGTTCATTAAAATGATCATATCTTGAGCAATCGGATTCCAAATCACACAAACTCAAATCACACAATTTTCTTAACTAATGGAAACATTATCCAAGTGATAATTTCGTGTTTAAACATTTTAAAATGGGTGAAAAAACGTACTCAGGTTTTCGTGAACGAAATATGATGAAACATCACACAACCAAAAAATGCCCAAGTCATCTCAGGTTTATGGATCATATCCAAACCTTCTGACCTAAGGCTCTGATACCACTTGAATGATACGGTAAGATCCTTAAGCGCATCAGGGAAGCGTGAGGATCGCATCGTATGTGATCGGGGGTGACTAGTCGCACTAGTTGCTCGAGGTAGCGGAATTTAAATTTTTTCAAAGATGAAACCACTTTATCCAAGAACCGTTTCCAGATCATTTCGTCTAAGTATTAGGTTTATCTCTTGAAGCATGGTTGCGATCGAGTCTCTAAACAAATAGACCTCCTGTCTCAAGTTCGATCCAAATAGAGGAGATGCTTGCGACCGCGTTGATGAGACCCATGCTCCTTGCAATCCATGTTGATGATCCAAGCGGCGAATCTCCTGATCTCGTCATACGAGATCTGATGTCTTCTTCACGAACAAGGCGCATCGAATGAGACTGAGATCCACGAGCAAATAATCCAGCAACATAACGACGATGCTGCGGCGATGGTGACTCTCTCTTGGGCTCCATGGTAGACGTCACGATGAGCGAGAGGGAGGGAGGGAGAGAGACATGGCGTGTAGAGATAGAGAGAGAGAGAGAGAGAGGAAGAGAGCATATGTTCATTGTCACTTGAAGAGTAAGGGGTGCCTTTTCTTATATAGGATTTTGAGAGTCCATGGATCTCAATCCATGGACAAAAAAATCAATGGATGAGATTGATTTGTGTTTCTTTCAATGGACATGATGTTGTTGTAGAAACAAAATAATAATTAATTTAATTTAAATATATATATATATTGATAAGTCGATATGAATTAATTTCAAATGAAATAAATCAACCAATCTTAGAGATAATGAGAAGATTGACCATGTCCCTTTAAAGGGGGGCACTCAATCCCAATGGATGTTGGTGGGTGTCCACTCTCTTAAGGTGGAATGGGTCAATTATCTCATGAGATATCATTATCTCATTAGATCTCTTTATCTCATGACATCTCTAAGATTTACAACAATATTTATTTTAATTTGTTTCATAAAAAATATTTGATGATTATCTAATGAAGATTACAATCATATCATTGGAAAAATGTGAATCACATTCACATCCCAAAAAAAATGTAAATTATACTTTCAATTCATTATGAATCAAATTCATATCAATAATTAATCAACAAATATAAATTATAATAGGCTCTCTCTTATATATTATAAACCACCTTTATAATATATATATATATATGAATAATTGGATAGTGTTATCCACATTATTCATATCCGTGATAATTACATCACATTTAATAATCCTGGATCTTCATTCTCATGTGCTCAAATAATATGAATCACATTCATATTATTCACATCTTTGATAACTAAATCACATTTATTTATCTCATATAACTCTCCTTATAATATGAATCAAATTCATATTGTTCATGATAATTAAATCACATTTAATTATCTCTTTTCTCAATGCTCGGATACATATATCAACAATGAAATTATCCTACACTCTTTTGATGATAATGCGCTTTCTCCGCGGATACTTGGAGATAAGGACATGGCAATTGTATTGTTCAACGTATAATGACTTGGATATTGAGATCAAATCTCAAATCAGTTCTTGCGGACCTCTCATAGATGCTTGATTAAATCAAGACCACAGATATACTCTCTCATTACATCTGAATCACATTCAAATCAATGTCCAACATTTGGACTAAGATCAGAGTACTTCTCTATGAGAGCAGACACTAACATCCAGACCTGTTTCACCACTCCCTCATAATGGAAGCGTCATGGTTATACAATCATTTATGATCACATCACCCTCAGGTATTCCTAATACATGTACATCTTGTATACTGGAAGATGTAGAATAAGCTGGAAGTATTAGATCAATTTTGCACTGTCTACTTCGGGGTTTTATCATTAAGTTTCTCAATTGATCAGTGGGAGTTGGTATCGATCACATACTTTCCAAAAGCATATATCATACCTAGGTTTTGATCATATGCTTTCCAAAAGCATATATTAGACCTACAAATTCAGTCACGCTTCCAATACGAGATGACCGTGCACGGAATTTGATTATTCCTAGTATCTCGTGAATGAGCTCATGTCTTCCGGTTCATCAATGAACATATATGTTCCCTTTGAGAGATCATATTACTCATATGCCCTTGTTGAACACTAGTGCCAGTGTATAGACCTTGGTTAGGTCATCAACTTATTGGTCAGCCAAATGTACATACTCAGACATATAGTAACACATTTGTCTCCGGTCAGAGGATGCGTGCCTATATCGTGACAACATATGACATTGGTCTTTGGTTATCTCGATCTCGTTAAGTCAACTCTTTGACCTAACTTATCTAACACCTCCGAATCTCTATTCCCATGCAGAGGACCTGCATCAATAGGTTGTTCAGATATCAGCTTAATGAGAAAGGATTGCCATCTCCTACTCATGATAGAGATCATCACTTAACAATCATTTGACGGCGTTTGATGAGTCCTCAATCTAACTCCTTAGATATTCATCAAAGCACCAGCCTCTATGATTCAATTATTGAACCAACAGTTGTATGACCATTAAGATGGACATGGTACATGACCTAATTCTACTAAGGGACCTATTATGCAAATTAGTTATTCTTCATTTCAGATCATGGAATGATATTTGCAATAATATTTATTGCATAATGGCTCACCGTGGGCTCGCATATCCAACAATCTCCCACTAGCCCAAAGAGATATTAATGGGCTAATCTTTAAACCCACACTCATGTGACAATCATAGACTATTTAGAAAAAATAGCTAGGTAAGCTGATCAGTCACTCTGTTCCCAAGAGACTATACCAAGTCCTTTTACGGCACTTGCATATCTCCTGGTAACTATGCTCGCACCCAATACGAATGTTGTATCTCATGCAACCAATACTCAATATTGTCAGTTATAGTGTCTTTGACACTACAACTCAATAATTATTATAACTAGTATGTAATTTCTATTATCCTTATCAGAATACCCTTATTCCTAGATATCTCTATCTCCTAAGGTATCTGTAGTTAAAACCTTTTAGATCTCCATCTATAAAGTCTTAATTTCTTGAAGAAAGACTTAGAGATCACTATCTCTAAAGTCTTATCATCTTTGAAGATATTGTTATTACTGCAATCAAGTGTTTTATCTCCTTAATAGGATTATTAACAGTTTGGTACTCCCACTGCATGGCAGACATATGCCTTTTGTACACAATTAGCATACACTCGGCTTCTCATAACTGATTCATAAGGGTAAGTAGTTCTAGCATCCACTTCCTCAACTCTTCGAGGTGTTATCCCTTCAGATAGGTCAGTACCATATCTTAAAGGAAGGAAGCCTTCCTTGGGGGTTTCTAAGAATGGAATATGTCCAAGGTGTACCACTAATGTGACGGTCCCAATACCCTCTTCTCTCTGCTTCTGAACAACTTCAGAACTAAGATCTAAGAGGTATCCTTGAGATCATATCTCAAGGTATGGAATATCCAGACTATGAAACACTTATTATCATCCTTATATCATTCCAAATGTTATCTACATTTAGCATAATGCACACAATGGAGCTCCCACTAAGCTTCACACGGTTCATTAAGATTCTATCTGAAATCATAACATTTATGATTTCATCAAATCCAAAGTTTCAACTACAAGAAGCTTATTTGAGTCCATATATGGAGTTTTTCAGCTTGCACACCTTGCTTTCCTCAATTATGAAGACCGGGGGTTACTTCATATGAATATCATCGGAGAGGTATTCTTAGAGGAATGCAATCTCGACTCACATCTTGTAGATATCGAAGTCAAGTTGTGTAGCTATAGTTAGTAATAATCTGATGAGTTTAAGCATGATCACTGGAAAGAAAGTCTCATCGCAAGCGATGTCTTCTCTTTGGTGTGTAGCTCATGGCTACGAGCTGTGCTTTGAAGGTCTCTACTTTCTCATCAGGTTCCCTCTTTCTCTTGAAGATCCATTTACACCTTAATGTGTCTTACCCATTTAGGTGGATCCTCGAGGGCCTATATACAACACTTGTATATGAAGTCTACCTTATACTTTTATTGCCAACATCTATCAGGTCATGATCCTTGGATGCTTCATCATATGAAGTCCGATCAATATCAGACTTAACTGACACATGGAGTCCATCCTCAAACTCATTTGAAGAGATATTAGTGATTCATCTTTAATTGTCCTTTTAGTTTCCGATTTCAAGAGCCTCGTTATCTTCTCAAGATTAAATGAGTTGCTTCACTTCATTTTCATCTTGATTCTCAAGAGAGTCGTCCTCTAAGAATCATATCCTTAGAGATGAGATCTTTTAAGAATCTCAAGAGTCATAAAGTAGGCATGCAATACCATCCTTTATTTTCCCAAGGAAGCAACTCTCTGGTGCTAGATTCCATCTTACTGGCATGAAACCTTATTAAGGATATAAATTGTAGTCTCTGCTACATATATACCTTGAAAACTAAGAGGTAATTATGTTAATATTCATTATTGATCAAATCATGTCACACATGGTCCAATTGTATCTCCCTACAACTCTATTGAATCAAGGTATGTTAGGAGGATTGCGATATGAATGATATTCCTTTCTCCATAAGGTATTCCTTGTATTCATCTAATAGGTACAAGCTACCTTGATTAGATCATATTAATTTCATCTTCCTTCAAACTTTGGTTCTAATCAAAATTTGTGAAATCTTTGAACATTTCAAAGCTTTCCAAGGTGAAGGGAGGAAATCTCATATCACAAATAATCATTGAATGATATCACATATCATCAATGTTTATTATAATATAGATGGTACACATACATCAATATGCATGAGATTCTAAAGACCTTGACATCTTACACCATTCCCAAAGAAGGGTGCATTGGATATTTTTACTTTTGAATATAACATTCACAAGTATGTAAGATTTGAAATTTCAGAAATTCTAAAGCTTCATCTCTTACTAGTTCATCGATCTTATCAACAAACATATGTCTAAGAGCTTGATCTTAGATCATTATTAAACTATCTTCATCCTCCTATTGATCTTAAAAGGTTTAACTTCCAGCATTAGAAATGTTAATGAACCATTCATTAAATTTTTAATTTTAGCAGAGTCCTCCAGATGTCAGATTTCTGTCTAAAATATATCAATCATAACTCTTTATGATAGGTTTATTCCAGAATTCATGTTTATTCCCAACATTTAGAAATAAACAATGAGTGTATTCTAATATCTAGGTCATAGAGACATTCTCTAAGACTAAGGGCTCTCCCACTGAAAATATGAAGTCTATGTATCTAGTAGAGATTGTTGCAACATTTGCATCAATATCCATGTGGATGACTTGTAAACCATCAAATCAACTTTTCTAGTCTTATAAAACATATGCAACCAATTGCAAGTGTTATTAGAAGAATGAGATACGATGATTAGACTTCTAATCTTATCCAATAAGAAAGTCAATTTCAATGATTAAATGTAGATAAGTTTATTCTGATATACTATCTGGGTCCTTCTCTGAGGATCTAAGATAGACTTGATAGCCATGCTATCAACACATCAGCTTGTTGCAATATTGGCATTCATCCAACTCTTTGAATGTCATATGGAAGTCACAGAAGTACAGTCAACTCTTTGACTTTCCTTCTTACTTGGGTCCTACCCATGCTTCCATTGTGCTCCCTTCATCTATAAACAACCATTGCTTAAGACAAAGGATCTCTTATGTTGAATTCAAAAAGATTTCAATATAAGAGTACTTCAACATGTATACATGCTTCATTTAATTCATACAATACGAATATTATGAAGCTTCATGAATGCCTATAGTATATATAGTAGAATGATAACACTCATCATATTTACATACATCTTAACTCTTAAAGACTTTGGTTTAGGCAAGTACTCAAACATCTTGAATACTTCATCTCTTATAGAGCCACCATTCTGCATGATGCAGTGAGCCATGCCATTCATGATTAAATGTCAAGAGCACATATGTATGCCATAAGATCTTCTTAAATTTTTTATAAGGATTAATTGACAATTACAACCAACATCGACATGTCACTTCCAAAGTACATTCGATGAGAAATCAAGACTATAGAGACATACAAACCTTAGGGTTGTAATCCTATTGTCTATTTAATTGTCATTCCTCGTTCTTATGTGGAAAACTTGCACATTGCAACCATATACATTACGTGTCCAATTGCAAGTATAATATCTTGATCATGAATCCAATTCATTATATTTTACTTGTTATTATTGAGTATGATATTGAGTGGATTTAATGAAGGATTATCTGAAATAAGAAATTTGCATATATATATATATTACTTTTATTTAGGTATTTTTATATCAAAGTTATCTTGCCTTGTCAACATTGAAAGCTTATTCCCTAAATCACTTTCAATGCAAGAGATATACTTGCCATTATATCTCAAGCTAGATATGGGATCTCCTTTCTTATCTTTATCATAACCCAATAATATAGAACCTGTAACTCAGATAAAAAGAAGCGAGAACACATCTCACTTTGCAAGTCCAACTTGCATTCCCAATTCGGTCTTTAACAACTGGGCCCACCACCCCTACGGTGATATTGACCCATCATTAATTGAACCAACCATCAGCAGGATTAGAATTCGTTATGTGCCATCCAATATCATCCAAATAATATGAGGACCCGGTATTGGGGTCACTACACATACGGCCTTGCTCTTTCGAGAAGCAAAGAGCCCGATCCAGATGCACTTGTATGCAGGATCTGTCACTTCGGACATGTGTCTCCTACATACAATCCCTGACGATGGAACCCTTTGCCTTGACGGGAGACCATGGATGCCACTTATGTGATCCTCCATATCTTATTCAAATTCTAATTAGTTATTATGAATCATATTCAAATAATTAATTCTTCCAAAGGAAACAACAACTCTATTCATAATAGAGTGTTTTAATTTTAATTGGATTCCAACTAATCTAATCATATAAATTAATGATCCAATTAATATATAATAGACATTCTTAATTGTTACTTGAAATATGGTATTATCTCAAAATATATATTATTTTGAATATTAATAATTAGAAAAATACATTATGATCTCTCAAGCATTATCCCTTCCCTACCCGTTTTCATGGCCAGTTCTGACAGGAGTGGGACAGACCGCTCACGGAGCAACCTGCTACCCCAACGCTCCCCGACTAGACACCATATCCGCCTCGGGTAAGATAATGCCAAATTGATCACTTTGTACTTGAGATGATAATCGGTCTTTTAACCGATGTTATACCATATAATTATAATCAAAATATTTTTTATTGACATTATAAGGAGATTTGCTAAACAAATCCCCAATCCTATTTAAATATCAATGTTTGTTGGAAGGTTCATGTAATCAATGTGATCTACATCATATCTAATCAAGTTGGTTATGGTCAATGTCATTCAAGGAAATAATCATCATCTACAAATATTTCAAAAATATTTATCAATAATTATCTCAAAAAATTAACCACTAATTTCTATTAATTTAGTTGAATGGCTATCACAAGGTTCATGATTAAGTATGTAATTTCTAGCAGTGACCCTTACTTACTAAAATTTGCATATCACACTCAATCTAAATCCAAATCAAGCAAAATAAGTTTCCAAAGTTTGATAATTTTATTTATAATATAATCCAAGTGATTAGCCCACATATTTAGGTGTTTCAAAACTGTAACTAACTCTTTAATTACGTCAAGATTCGCCATCCCTAAAACAATGGATATATGATCATTAAAATGATCATATCTTGAGCAACCGGATTCCAAATCATGTAAATTTGAATCCCATGATTTCTTTAATTAATGAGAAACAATATTCAAGTGATAATTTTGTGTTTAAATATTTTAAACAGGGTGAAAAATTGCACTAAACAGGGTTGCATGAATGAAATACAATGAAACATCACACAACCAAAAAATGCCAAGTCATATTAGGTTTATGGATCATATCCAAAACCTCCGACCTAAGCCTATGATACCACTTGAAGGATATGGTAAGATCCGTAAGCACATCACGGAAGCGTGAGGATCGCATCGTATGCGATCGAGAGTGACTAGACACACTAGTTGCTCGAGGTAGCGAAATTTAAAAATTTTCAAAGATGAAACCACTTGATCTCAGAACATTTCTCGGATCATTTCATCTAAACCACAAACAAGTATTAGGTTTACCTCTTGAAGCGTGGTTGCGATTGAGTCTCTAAACAAAGAGACCTCCTGTCTCAAGTTCGATCCAACGGAGGAGACACTTGCGAGCGTGTTGATGAGACGTGTGCTCCTCGCAATTCATGCTGATGATCCAAGCGACGAAACTCCTGATCTCTTCACACGAGATCTGACGTCTTCTTCATGAGCGAGGTGCACCGAAGGATACAGAGATCTACAAGCAAACAATCCGGCAGAATAACGATGATGTTGTGGCGATGGCGACTCTCTCTTGGGCTCCATGGTGGACAACCACAATGAGAGAGAGAGAGGGAGAGAGAGAGATGGCGTGTAGAGAGAGAGAGGGAGAGAGAGCATTATGTTCATTGAGCAAGGCGTTCCTCTTTTTATATAGGGTTTTGGGAGTCCATGGATTTCAATCCATGGATACTCAAAATCAATGGATGAGATTGATTTGTGTTTCTTTCAATGGCCATGATGTTATTGTAGAAACACAACAATAATTAATTTAATTTAACAATCCCAATGGATGTTGGTGGACGTCTACGGTCCACCCTCTTAAGGTGGAATGGGTCAATTATCTCATGAGATGTCTTTATCTCGTAAGATCTCATTATCTCATGATATCTCTCAGATTTACAACAACATTTGTTGTAAATTATTTCACAAAAAATAATTCATACATATCTTGTGAATATTGCAATCATGCCATTAGAAAAATGTGAATCACATTCACATCCCAAAACAATATGTAAATTATTTTTTCAACTAATTATCCAATGTGAATCCAATTCACATCAATAATTAATCAACAAATATAAATTACAATAGGCCCTCTCTTATATATTATAAATCACTTTTATTATATATATATATGAATAATTGGATAGTGCTATCCACATTATTCATATCCATAATAATTAAATCACATTTAATCATCTTGTATCTTCATTCTCATGTGCTCAAATAATATGAATCACATTCATATTATTCACATCTTTGATAACTAAATCACATTTAATTATCTCATATCACTCTCCTTGTAATATGAATCAAATTCATATTGTTCATGATAATTAAATCACATTTAATTATCCATTTTCTCAATGCTCGGATACATATATCAACAATGAAATTATACTGAACTCTTTCAAGGATAATGCGCTTTCCCTGTGGATACTTGGAGATAAGGACATGGCGATGGTATTGTTCAACGTATAGTGACTTGGATATTGAGATTGTTAGCAATGTGAGCCCGAGGCGAACCATTCCTACAATAAATGTTATTGTAATAAATGATTTATCAATAAAAGTTATTGATGTTTTGTTTCACTCCCTTTCTGATATTGAATGAAGAATGCACTATAAGGTCCCTCTGTACAATAAGGGTTATGTACCATGGCCAACTTGATAATCATACAGCTGTTGATTCAATGGTTGAATCATAGAGGCTGATGCTTGGATGAATATCTAAGGAGATAGATAGAGGACTCATCAAGCATCATCAATGATTAACAGGTAGTGATCTCCAGTCTGAGTGGGAGATGGCAATCCCATCTCATTAGACTGATATCTGATCGACCTCTTGATGCAGGTCCTCTGCATAGGAATATTGATTCAGAGGTATAAGATTAGTTGAGTCAATAAGTTGACTTAACGAGATCGAGATAACCAAAGACCTATGATGAATACTGTCACATCACAGGCAGACATCCTCTGACCAGAGACAGATATATTACTATATGTCTGAGCATGTACATTTGGCAGACCATTAGGTTGATGACCTAATCAAGGTCTATACACCGGCGAGCTGGTGTGCATGTAAGGGCATATGAGTAATATGATCTCTCAAAGGGATCATACAGGTTCACTTGTGAATCGGGAGACATGAGCTCACTCATGAGGTATTGGGATTGACCAAATTCCATGCATGGTCATCATGCTTTAGAAGCATGATATGAATTTGAAGGTAAGATATATGCTTTGTGAAAGCATATGATCTGTACCATATCCCAAGGACCAAGATTGAGAAACTTAATGATCAGACTATGAAGATGACAGTGTAAAAGTGATCTTTATCTTCATGATGATCATGAGTCTTCCAGTATGCAGGATGTGCAGGTATTGGGAATACCTGAAGGGTGATTTGATCATAAACGATTGTATAACCATGACGCTTCCATTCCGAGGGAGTGATGAAACAGGTCTGGATTTTAGTGACTCCTCTCATCAGAGAAGTGACCTAATCTTATTCCATTTACTGGACATTGATCTGAATGAGATTCAGATGCAATGAGAATATTAGGTATACGGTCTTGATTTAATCAAGCATCTGTGAGAGGTCCATGGGATCTGGATTTGAGATGTGATCTCAATATCCAAGTCACTATACGTGGAACAATACAATCGCCCTGTCCTTATCTCCAAGTATCTGAGGAGAAATAGCATTGTTCTTAAATGGTTTAAGAACAATTCCATGAGATCTAAGCAAAGAGAAGTTGATAATTAAATGTGATTTAATTATCATGATGTATGAGATATTATCCAATATAATTAAATATGATTTAATTATTATGGATAAGAATAATGTGGATAGTAATATCCAATTATTCCTTATATATTATAAATGTGATTTATAATGTATTAGAGAGAGGTAAATATAATTTATATTAGTAGATTAATTATTAATGTGTATTGGATACACATTGTTTAATTAATTGAAAATGTAAATTACATTTGTTTTGGGTTGTGAATTTGATTCACAATAATTCAATGTCAAGATTGCAATATTCCCAAAATTAATTGAGAATTATTTTTGGTGAATTAAAATACCAACAAATTGTTGTTGGAAATTGAGTAGAGAGAAAATCAAGGAGATTGCCCCTCCCTTTTGGAAAGGAGGGGGCGGCACCAATTCCTTGAGGGAATTGGTGGCCGTCCCCCCCTTCCAAAGAGGAAGGTGTATCTCCCTTATTTTCTCTCTCTCTATTTGTGTGGCTTAATTTGGTATTATATTTATTTGATTTATCAAATATATTTAATCAAATTAAATCACAAGTTGTTGGCTTTTACCAACAACAATCTTGACCATTGGATTATCATAAATCAATCTCATCCATTGATTTTATATGACACATGGATTGAGATCCATGGATCCCAAAATCCTATAAATAGAGAGGCATTCTTGGCTCTCTCTTTACACATGCTATTGTAGCAAAACTCTCTCTCTCTTTCTCTCATACTCGACAGCCCTCTCTCCCCCTTCTTCTTGGTGGCTGTCCACCTTGGTGGAGAGAATCGTCGTCGCCCGCGCCCTCGTGCTACCGCTTCGACGCTCTGCGGTTCTTCGTCTACTTCGAGTGCTTCACCTACGAAGGAGAAGTTCGATCTCGTGAGACGAGATCAGGAGCAACCGTGCTTGGATCAACTTCTTGGATTGCGAGGACTACGTGGTTCATCCCCGCGCTCGCAAGCGATCTCTCCGGCGATCGGACTTGAGACAGGAGGTCTCTTCTCTTAGAGACTCGATCAACCACGCTTCAAGAGGTATTGCATTATACTTGTTGTGGTTATAGATGAAACGATCTGAGAATTGTTCTTGGATCATATGATTTCATCGAATAAATTTTTTAAATTCCGCTGATCCGAACAACTAGTGCGACTAGTCGTTCTTCGTCGTATCCGATACGACGCTCACGCTTCTGTGATGCGCTTGAGGATCTCTCCATATCCTTCAAGTGGTATCAGAGCCTTAGGTCGACGGTTTCGAATAGTGATTCGCTAACCGAGGATGACTTGGGTTCGTTAAGGTCGCGAAAGTTTTCATCGCATTTGATTTCGCAGATCTGTTTAGTAAATAAATTCGGCACTGTTTAAATTGTTTAAACACGAATTTTATACTTGGATTATGTTCCCCATTAAATAAGGAAACCATAGGATCTGAGTTTGCGTAAATCGGATTTCGTATGCTCGAGATATGGTCGTTTTAATGAACATGTATGCACTGTTGCGGGAACTGTGAATCTGAACGTGATTAAAATGTTAATTACTGTTTAGACTTGCCTCGAAATGCGTGAAACATCACTTAAGTTCTGCCCTAAATCAAATTAGCAAACTTCAGAAATTGACTTTGCTTAATTTGGATTTAATATGATTGAGATATGCTAATTTTAGTAAGTAGGGGTCACTGCTGAAATTGCTTTCCTAATCAAGAACCATGTGATTATCAATTAATGAAATTAATTGTTAATTTCGAAAAATAATTATGAAAAATATTTGTGAAATATTAGAGAATGATTATTTCCTTAATTACTTGGCCCCAATCAATTAGATGATTAGATTTGATCTAAATCTTAATTGAAATCACAATCATCAAACTTCTTGCTTGAATAGGATTTGGGAATTTGTCTAGCAAATTTCCTTATAATCAAAATTATTTTGATTACTATATGGTATAATTTCGATTGAAGAGCCAATGATCATCTCAAGTACAAATTAATCAATTTGGCATTATCCTTTCCTGAGGCAGATATTGTGTCTAGTCGGGAATCGCTGGGGTAGCGGGTTGCAACGTATGCGGTCCGTCCCACTCCCGCCGGTACTGGCCATGACAGCGGGTAGGGCCGGGATAATGTCCGAGGGATTATGATGTATTTTTCTAATTATTAAAATACGAATTAATACGTACTTTGAGAATAATACCATATATATATTCAAGCATAAAATTAAGTTTGATTGATTAAATTGGATTGATAATTAATTTAATATGATTAAAATTAATTATATCCAATTGAGAATACTCTAAATGATTAGAGTTAATAATTCCCTTGGAAGAATTAATTATATGAATGTGATTCATAGTAATTAATTAAATTTGAATAAGAGGTGGAGGATCACATAAGTGACATCCATGGTCTCCCGTCAAGGCGAAGGGTTTCCGTCGCCAGGGATTGTATATAGGAGACGCCTGTACGAAGTGACAGCTCCTATATACAAGCGCATCTGGATCGGATTCTTTGCTTCTCGAAAGAGTAAGGCCGTATGCGTAGTGACCCCGATATCGGATCCTCATATTATTGGGGCGATATTGGATTGCGTATAGCGAGTTCTAATCCTGTTGACGGTTGATTCAATTAATGACAGGTCAACATCACCTCAGGGGTGGTGGGCATGGGTATTAAAGACCGAATTGGGAAATGCAAGTTGGACTTGCAAGGCGGAATGTGTTCCCGCTTCTCTTTATTGGAGTTGCAGCTTCTCATATTATTGGGATGTAACAAAGATAAAGAGGAGATCCCAGTTCTTGCTTGAGATATATCGGTAAGTATATCTCCTACTTTGAAAGTGAATAAGGGAATAAACTTTCATAGTTGACATAGCAAGACTAATTTGATTTAAAATGCCTAAATCAAATAAACTTAAATTGAATATATTATATGTTCTAATATAGTGCATTCTCAATTTCAGAAAATGAAGGCCATGAACCCACTGAGCAGGCTTCTGGAGGTCAACCAATTGACCGGACCGAATTACTCGGATTGGATCCGTAATTTGGAGCTTGTGCTTTCTGCAGAGCGCATCAGCTATGTGCTCTCTGAAAACAAACTTGAAAACCCTAAATCTAAGGAAGACAAAGCATATAATGACAAGTATGATGAAGATCATGTCTTGGCTAGGTGCTATATCTTGGGTTCTCTCTCCAATGTTCTTCAGAAGCAACATGTGGAGATGAGTACTTTCCAGGATATCATGCAGAATCTAAAGGATATGTTTGGTGACATTAACCGCACCCAGCGGTACAATGTTATGAAAGAACTCGTTCGCTGCAAGATGCAGGAAGGGACCTCGGTCCGCGAGCATGTACTCAAAATGTTTGGGTACTTGTCAGAGCTAGAGACTCTGGGGGCGACGATGGATGCAGACATGCAATCTGATTTCATTCTGCTGTCATTGTCCAAATCTTTCAATAACTTTGTGGTGTCATTCCACATGAATAAGCTGGAACTGACAAATGCTAGGCTTCTTGCTGCATTAAAGTCTGCAGAAGACGTAATGAAGAAAGATGGTCCCACTGGCACTACAATGGTTGCACAGGTCAAAGGGAAGCGCGGTCGGAAGCAAGGTTCTCGGAAGGGCCCGGCCCAGAAGAGAAAGAAGAAGGGACAAAGTGTTGCATCATCTTCCAATGCATCCGCATTAATGGCGTCAAAGAAAACCGACGTCTGTCACCACTGCAAGAAGCCGGGGCACTGGAGGCGTAATTGCCCGAATTACCTGAAGTCGATCGACAAAGGTAAAGCCCCAGTAGGTATGAAATCTACATTTATCATTGAAACCAATTTTCTCGTCGGACGAGAAGGAAGTTGGGTTGTTGAATTCTGGTGCTTCTGTTCATGTATGCAATTTGTTGCATTTGTTTCAGGAAACTAGAAAGCTTGAAGAAGGGGAGATAGTCATCCAGATGGGATCTGATGCAAGTGTTGCAGCAGTCGCCGTCGGGACTTGTCGACTGTCATTATCTAGTGGTAGAGTCCTAGTACTTAAAGAGTGTCTTTATGTACCTGAAGTCAGAAGGAATTTAATATCTGTATCTAAGCTAATAAAAACCCTAAAAGATCCAGGGAGAATGAAAATCTCTCAAATGAGATTTGGCATCAAAGGCTTGGTCATTTATCTGTTGATAAGATCAATAGATTAATTAAGGATGGACCTTTAGATTTTCTACAGGTTCAACATTTGCCTACTTGCAAGAATTGCATTCAAGGAAAAATGACCAGGATGCCTTTTCTTAACAAGGTTACAAGATGTGAAGGTATTATTGACCTAATACATACTGATGTATGCGGTCCCTTCAGTACTGCGACCCGAAATGGATATCGATATTATTTGACGTTTATTGATGACCATTCGCGATACGGGTTTATCTTCCTATTACGACATAAGTCTGAAACCTTTGAAAAGTTCAAAGAGTTTAAGGTTTTGGTTGAGAACCAAACCGATAGGAAGATTAAACGAATTCGATCTGATCGAGGTGGCGAGTACCTATCAGATGAATTTAAGGAATACCTTAAAGAGAATGGAATTATTTCCAATCTCACTCCTCCTGGAACTCCCCAACTTAATGGTGTTGCTGAAAGACGCAACAGAACCATCATGGATATGGTTCGTTCAATGATGAGCAAAGCACATTTACCACTTAGTTTCTGGGGATATGCAGTAGAGACTGCAATATATATCCTGAATAAGATTCCTAGCAAATCCGTACCTAAGACTCCTCATGAGCTCTGGTATGGAACCAAACCTAGTGTTAATCACTTGAGGGTTTGTGGTTGCTTGGTCCATGCAAAGAATGTGGATGCAAGCAAGCTAGAATCTCGCTCTCGTGAGTGTTACTTCATAGGGTATGTTAGAGATGGTATTGGATACCAACTCTATGACCCTGAGACTCAGAAGGTTTTTGTTTCTAGAGATGTGAAATTTCTGGAGAATGATTTCCTTAAGGGTCAAGATAAATATGAAGTAAAGGAACTCATTGAATCTCCTGAGGATTCTGAGCTTCCTGAACCAGAAACTGAAGAAGTAAATAAAGATGAAACACCCATACCTCTTCGAAAGAGTTCGAGGGTGGTTGCACCACCTGAAAGGTATGGATTCCATGTGTCAGGTGAAACTGACAATGATCCTACTTCATTTGATGAAGCACTCGCGGATCATGACATGGATAGATGGATGCTAGCAATGAAGTCAGAAATTGACTCCATGCATAAGAATAGTGTATAGACCCTAGAGGATCCACCTAAGGGGGTAAAACCCATTGGGTGCAAATGGATCTTCAAGAGAAAGAGGGGACCTGATGGGAAAGTAGAGACTTTCAAAGCACGGCTCGTAGCCAAGGGCTACACACAGAGAGAAGGCATCGACTACGATGAGACATTCTCTCCTGTGGCTATGCTTAAGTCCATCAGGGCATTGCTGGCTATAGCTGCATATCTTGACTACGACATCTGGCAGATGGATGTCAAGACGGCTTTCCTCAATGGATACCTCGAAGAGGATATCTACACGGAGCAGCCCCAGGGCTTCATGACTGAGGATGGCAAAGTATGCAAGCTGAAGAAATCCATCTATGGGCTCAAGCAAGCTTCTCGTAGCTGGAACATCAGATTTGACGAAACCATAAAGAGTTATGATTTTGTGCAGAATCCTGATGAACCTTGTGTATACAAGAAGCTTAGTGGGAGCGCCATTGTGTTCATCGTGTTTTATGTAGATGACATCCTTATCATTGGGAATGATACAGGAATGATGACCAGTGTGAAGATTTGGCTATCCCATACCTTTGAGATGAAAGATCTTGGAGAAGCCTCTTACATCTTAGGTCCGAAGCTATTCAGAAACCAAGAGAAGAGGATATTGGGATTGTCACAACATGGATACGTTAAGAAGATTCTTGAACGATTCTGTATGGATAGTTCCAAGAAAGGATTCCTACCCTTGAGACATGGTATTCACCTGTCTAAAGGAATGGCTCCTCAAACTGTTGAGGAAAAGAAGGCCATGACTGGATGTCCTTATGCATCAGCCGTAGGAAGCTTAATGTATTCCATGATGTGTACTAGGCCAGATATCTGCCATGCAGTGGGAGTGGTAAGTCGTTACCAATCCTGCTATGGAGAACAACACTGGAATGCAGTAAAGAACATATTCAAATATCTAAGACGGACGCAAGATTACATCTTGGTCTATGGAGATGGTGATCTCCAAGTCTTGGGATATACAGATTCTGACTTCCAATCGGATATTGATGATCGAAAGTCGACATCAGGGTTTGTGTTCCTGTTGAATGGTGGTGTTGTGAGCTGGAGAAGCAAGAAGCAGGACACTATAGCAGATTCAACAACAGAAGCCGAATACATTGCCGCATCGGATGCTGCAAAGGAGGCGGTGTGGTTGCGCAAGTTCGTCCAGGAGCTTGGCGTAGTTTCCTCTGATACTCCCATCCCGCTACTCTGTGATAATACGGGAGCCATTGCCCATGCGAAGGAACCCAGATGGCATCAGAAGAGCAAGCACGTAGAAAGGAAATACCATATCATTCGGGAGATTCAAAAGCGTGGTGACATCATCATCACTAAGGTGGCCTCCGCCGACAACGTTGCTGATCCTCTTACCAAACCTCTGACACAGAAGGTTTTTGACCAGCATGTAATGAGTATGGGTTTAAGGCTTGTTCCTGAATGGTTCTGAGGGCTAGTGGGAGATTGTTAGTAATGTGAGCCCGAGGCGAACCATTCCTACAATAAATGTTATTGTAATAAATGATTTATTAATAAAAGTTATTGATGTTTTGTTTCACTCCCTTTCTGATATTGAATGAATGAATGCACTATAAGGTCCCTCTGTACAATAAGGGTTATGTACCATGGCCAACTTGATAATCATACAGTTGTTGATTCAATGGTTGAATCATAGAGGCTGATGCTTGGATGAATATCTAAGGAGTTAGATAGAGGACTCATCAAGCATCATCAATGATTAACAAGTAGTGATCTCCAGTCTGAGTGGGAGATGGCAATCCCATCTCATTAGACTGATATCTGATCGACCTCTTGATGCAGGTCCTCTGCATAGGAATATTGATTCAGAGGTATCAGATTAGTTGAGTCAATGAGTTGACTTAACGAGATCGAGATAACCAAAGACCTATGATGAATACTGTCACATCACAGGCAGACATCCTCTGACCAGAGACAGATATATTACTATATGTCTAAGCATGTACATTTGGCAGACCATTAGGTTGATGACCTAATCAAGGTCTATACACCGGCGAGCTGGTGTGCATGTAAGGGCATATGAGTAATATGATCTCTCAAAGGGATCATAAAGGTTCACTTGTGAACCGGGAGACATGAGCTCACTCATGAGGTATTGGGATTGACCAAATTCCATGCATGGACATCATGCTTTAGAAGCATGATATGAATTTGAAGGTAAGATATATGCTTTGTGAAAGCATATGATCTGTACCATATCCTAAGGACCAAGATTGAGAAACTTAATGATCAGACTATGAAGATGACAGTGTAAAAGTGATCTTTATCTTCATGATGATCATGAGTCTTCCAGTATGCAGGATGTGCAGGTATTGGGAATACCTGAAGGGTGATTTGAGCATAAATGATTGTATAACCATGACGCTTCCATTCCGAGGGAGTGATGAAACAGGTCTGGATTTTAGTGACTCCTCTCATCAGAGAAGTGACCTAATCTTAGTCCATTTACTGGACATTGATCTGAATGAGATTCAGATGCAATGAGAAGATTAGGTATACGGTCTTGATTTAATCAAGCATCTGTAAGAGGTCCATGGGATCTGGATTTGAGATGTGATCTCAATATCCAAGTCACTATACGTGGAACAATACAATCGCCATGTCCTTATCTCCAAGTATCTGAGGAGAAATAGCATTGTTCTTAAATGGTTTAAGAACAATTCCATGAGATCTAAGCAAAGAGAAGTTGATAATTAAATGTGATTTAATTATCATGATGTATGAGATATTATCCAATATAATTAAATATGATTTAATTATTATGGAAAAGAATAATGTGGATAGTAATATCCAATTATTCTTTATATATTATAAATGTGATTTATAATGTATTAGAGAGAGGTAAATATAATTTATATTAGTAGATTAATTATTAATGTGTATTGGATACACATTGTTTAATTAATTGAAAATGTAAATTACATTTTGTTTTGGGTTGTGAATTTGATTCACAATAATTCAATGTCAAGATTGCAATATTCCCAAAATTAATTGAGAATTATTTTTGGTGAATTAAAATACTAACAAATTGTTGTTGGAAATTGAGTAGAGAGAAAATCAAGGAGATTGCCCCTCCCTTTTGGAAAGGAGGGGGCGGCACCAATTCCTTGAGGGAATTGGTGGCCGTCCCCCCTTTCCAAAGAGGAAGGTGTATCTCCCTTATTTTCTCTCTCTCTATTTGTGTGGTTTAATTTGGTATTATATTTATTTGATTTATCAAATATATTTAATCAAAATTAAATCACAAGTTGTTGGCTTTTACCAACAACAATCTTGACCATTGGATTGTCATAAATCAATCTCATCCATTGATTTTATATGACACATGGATTGAGATCCATGGATCCCAAAACCCTATAAATAGAGAGGCATTCTTGGCTCTCTCTTTACACATGCTATTGTAGCAAAACTCTCTCTCTCTCTCTTTCTCTCATACTCGACAGCCCTCTCTCCCCCTTCTTCTTGGTGGCCGTCCACCTTGGTGGAGAGAATCGTCGTCGCCCGCGCCCTCGTGCTACCGCTTGGACGCTCTGCGGTTCTTCGTCTACTTCGAGTACTTCGCCTACGAAGGAGACGTTCGATCTCGTGAGACGAGATCAGGAGCAACCGTGCTTGGATCAACTTCTTGGATTGCGAGGACTACACGGTTCATCCCCGCGCTTGCAAGCGATCTCTCCGACGATCAGACTTGAGACAGGATGTCTCTTCTCTTAGAGACTCGATCAACCACGCTTCAAGAGGTATTGCATTATACTTGTTGTGGTTATAGATGAAACGATCCGAGAATTGTTCTTGGATCATGTGGTTTCATCGAATAAATTTTTTAAATTCCGCTGCTCCGAACAACTAGTGCGACTAGTCGTTCTTCATCGTATCCGATACGACGCTCACGCTTCCGTGATGCGCTTGAGGATCTCTCCATATCCTTCAGAGATCACATCTCAAATCCAGATCTTGCGTACCTCTCATAGATGTTTGATTAAATCAAGACCGCAAATCTAATCTTCTCATTACATCTGAATCACATTCAGATCAATGTCCAACATTTGGACTAAGATCATATTACTTCTCTATGAGAGGAGTCACTAAATTCCAGACATGTTTCATCACTCCCTTATAATGGAAGCATCATTGTTATACAATCATTTATGATCACATCACCCTCAAGTACTCCAAATATATGTACATCTTGCATACTGGAAAATGCAGAATAGACCTGAAGTAGATCAATTTTACATGTCTACTTCAGGGTTTTATTATTAAGTTTCTCATTTGATCATTGGGAGTTGGTATTGATCACATACTTTCCAAAAGCATATATCATACCTAGGTGTTGATCATATACTTTCCAAAAGCATATATTAAACCTACAAATTCAATCAAGCTTCCAACGCGAGGCGACCGTGCACGGAATTGGATTCTTCCCAATATCTCATGAGTGAGCTCATGTCTTCCGATTCATCAATGAACATGTATGTTATCTTTGAGAGATCGTATTACTCATATGTTATTACATGTACACCAGTGCGCCGGTGTATAGACCTTGGTTAAGTCATAAACCTATTGGTCTGTCAAATGTACATACTCAGACGTATAAGGATACATCTGTCTCTGGTTTGAGGATTCGTGTTTATATCGTGATAGCATATGACATAGGTCTTTGGTTATCTCGATCTCGTTAAGTCAACTCTTTGACCTAACTTATCTAACACCTCCGAATCTCTATTCCTGTGTAGAGGACCTGCATCAAGAGGTTGGCCAGATATCAGCCTAGCGAGAAAGGATTGGCATATCCTACTCAGGCTGGAGATCATCTCTTAACTATCATTTGATGGCATTTGATGAGTCTTCAATCTAACTCCTTATATATTCATCCAAGCACAAGCCTCTACGATTCAATTATTGAATCAACAGTTGTATGATCATTAAGATGGCTCTGGTACATTAACCTAATTGTACAAAGGGACCTATCATGCAAATTAGTTACTCTTCATTTCAAATCATGGAATGATATTTGCAATAATATTTATTGCATAATGGCTCGTCGTGGGCTCGCATGTCCAACAATGTTATCCCTTTAGACTTGTTAATATCATAACTTAAGGAAAGAAGCTTTCCTTGTAGTTTCAAAAAAAAATAGAATATGTCCAAGGTGTACTACTAATGTGATGGTCCAAATTCCCTCTTCTCTTTGCTTTTGAATAACTTCAAAACTAATATATAAGAGGCATCCTTGAGATTTTTATCTTAAGGTATGGAACAATCAGATCATAAAACACTCACCATCATCCGTATATCATTCCAAATTATTAGGATTTTATCTACATTTAGTATGACAAACACAAATGCACACCCATGAATCTTCACATGGTTCTTTAAGATTATATCTTACAAGAAACGTATTTGAGTCCACGTATGGAGTTCCTTAACTTGCACACCTTGCATTCCTTAACCATGAAGCCACAGGATTACCTCATATGAATATCCTTGTTAAGGTATTCATCGAGCAATGCATTCTTGACTTCCATCTTACAGATGCAGTCAAGTTGTATAGCTACAGCGGGCAATATTTTGATGGATTTTAGCATGGTTACTAGAAATTCGGTCTCATCGCAAGCGACATCTTCTTTCTGTGTGTAACTTTTGTCTACGAGCCGTGCTTCGAAGGTCTCTACCTTCTCATCAGGTTCCCTCTTTCTCACGAAGATCTATTTACACCTAATGGGTTTGTGCTCTATAGGTGGATCCTCGAGGGTCCATACACAACACTTGTGTATGAAGTCTACTTTAGACTTGATTGCTAACATCCATCTTTTCATGTCATGATCTACAGAAGCCTCATGATATGAAGTTCTGTCATTTTCAGGTTTCTCTGACACATGGAATCCATACCCTCTAGGTGAACTTACCACCCTCAAACTGATTTGAAGAGGTATCAGTATTGCATCGTTAACTGTCCTTTTAGTTTCTGATTCTAGGAGCCTCATTATCCTCTTAGGATTTAATGAATCCCTTGACTTCATTCTTATCTTGATTCTCAAGAAAGACATCCTATTAGAATCATATTCTTAGAGATGAAATCTTTTAAGAATCTCAAGGTCATAAAGTAGGTATCCGATACCATCCTTTATATTCCTAATGAAGGTGCACTCTCAAGTGCAAGATTCCAGATTTCTTGTATCCATGTTGTAACACGGATCGAGCAGCCTTTGAATCCTCCAGTGTATGACACCAAGCTTGGTTCCAAACCATAGATCACGAGGAGTTTTGAGTTCATATTTGTGTGTAATCTTATTAAGGATATTTATTGCAGTCTCTACTACATATATACCTGAAAACTAAGATGTAATTATGGTAAGTGTCATAATTGATCAGATCATGTCTAACATGATCCAATTGCATCTCTTTACAACTCCATTGAGATGAGATGCATCAGGAGGAGTGATATAGGAATGATATCCCTTTTTCTGTAAGGTATTCCTTGAATTCGTCTAATAGGTAATGGCTACTTGGGTTAGATCAAATTCTTTCATCTTCCTTCTAACTTGGGTTCTCAACCAAAATCATGAAATATTTGAACATTTCAAAGGTTTCTAATGGGTAAAGGAAGAAATCTCATACCATGAATAATCGTTAATGGATGTCACATATCATTAGTGTTCATTATGGTATAGAGGGTCTACATACATCAATATGTATGAGGTCCTGAATACCTCAACATCTTACACCATTACTAGAGAAGGGTGCATTAAACATTTTAACTTTGAATACAATATTCACAAGTATCTAAATTTTGAACTTTCAAACAATCTAAAGTTCCATCTCTTACTAGTCTATTGATCTTATCAATAAACATTTGTCCAAGGCTTGGTGTCAGATCATTGTCAAATGATCTTCATCCTCTTATTGATCTTTTAAGGTTTAAATTTCTAGTATTAGAAATGTTAATGAACCAGTCATTAATATTCAAATTTAGTAAAGTACTATAGATGTTAGATTACTATCTGAAATATGTCCATCGTAATTCTTTATGGTAGGTCTATTGCAGAATGAATGGTCATTTCTAATAAGTTCAGAAATAAACAATGAATGTATTATAATATCGAGGTCATATAGACATTTTCTAAGACTGATGGCTCTTCTATTGAAAATATGTAGTCTTTCTGTCTAATGAATATTGTTACAACAATCGCATCAACTACCATGTGGATGACTATTAGACCTCAAGATCAAAACTTTCTAGTCTTCGAAAATATATACAATGAATTGCAAGTGTTATTATAAGAATGAGATACAATTATTGGACTTTGATCTTATTTAATAAGTATGTCGATTTCAATGATGATATGTAGATGTAGAATATTTCGATGCACCATCCTGGTCCTTCTCTAAGGATTTCAAACAGTCTAGATAGTCATATTATCAATACACCGGCTTGTTGCAGTATTAGAATTCATCCATCTCTTTCGATGTCATATGTATAGAAGTCACATAAGTACAATCAACTCCTTGACTCTCCTTCTTACATGGGTCAGACCCATGCTTCCACTATGCTTCTTTAACACTTAAATAATCATTGCCTAAGATAAAGGATTAAATTGAACATGTCCTCGAGGAACTTCAATATAAGAGCATTTCACTATTTATTCTTGCTTCATCCTATTCATACAAAATGAATAATATAATGAATTATGAAAGACTTGAGTAGAGATAGCAAAATGATGGAATTCATCATATCCACATTCATCTTAACTCAAAAAGGACTTAGGTTCAGACAGGTACTCAAATATTTATTTACATCATCTCTTATCGAGCGACCATTTTGCATAATGCAACAAACCATGTCATTCATGATTAAATGTTGAGAGCACATATGTTTTACAAAAAATCTTCTTCGGTTTTTAAGAATGATCTTGACAATTACGGTCATCACTGACATGTTACTTCCAAAGCACATGACGAGAGATCAAGACTTTAGAGACACACATACGTTGTTGCCCTATTTTCTATTTAATTGGTATTCCTCGTTATTATGTGGAAACTTGCATATTGCAACCACATACATTATGCATCCAACTACAAGTACTACATCTTATTCATTGATCCAATCCATGATACTAGTTATGATTGAGTATAGTTTTGAGTGGATTTAACGAAGGTTATCAGAAATAAATAAATTTACACACACACGCACGCACACACGCACGCACGCACGCACACACACACACATATCTTTGATTAAGGTTATCAATGTTTTAGATCAAATTTGTCTTGACTTCTAAACTCTAAAAGTCCATTCCCTTATTGAACTTTCAAAGCAAGAGATATGCTTACCGCTACATCTCTAGCAAGATATTGGATATCCTTTTTACCTTTATTATATCCCAGTAATATGAGAAACTATAACTCAGATAAAAAGAAGTGGGAACTCAGTCCGCCTTGCAAGTCCAACATGCATTTCCCAATTCGGTCTTTAATACTTGAGTCCACCACCCTTGAGGTGATGTTGACCCTTTGTTAACCGAACAAGCTGGCAACATGAATAGAATTCACTATGCGCAATCCAATATCACCTTAATAATGTGTAACCAATATTGTGGCCACCACACATACAACCTTATTCTTTTCGAGAAGCAAAGCACTCGATCTATGTGTGCTTGTATATAGGAGCTGCCATTTTGGGCGAGCATCTCGGGCATACAATCCATGGTCAACCCTTCACCTTGACGGGAGACCATGGATGTCATATATATGGTCCTCCATATACCAATTAAAATTTATTAATCATTATGAATCATACTCAATATAATTAATTCTTCCAAGAGAATTACATCTCCATTTATAACGAAGTGTTTATTCTAATTGGATATAATTAATTTAATCATACTAAATTAATCAACAATCCAATTCAACCAACAAATAGTTGGGATTTACTTGATATTACTGTATAGATACAACCTCACATTTGTACAATTGTACTATTTAGATTAGTTGATTAAAGTACGCAGAGACTTCTCATGCTACCCATCCTAGAAATGGATCAAGCCAGGTCGGGCAGATTATGCTAACAGGGAGCACTTCCACTACGATGCAGGGTGCCAATTGAGTAACCCATCAGTATATCCATGACCTAGACACCATAACTGAATCAATTCAAGACAACATAATTGGTACACATTGTACTAAGAGGCTTTATCGATTACATGCTCTTGGTGTCCGACATGATGCACATATATAGTAATCACTCAGAAATCTTAGGTATCTTAAAACACCTTTGAGATCCTATTTGATGAATCTGTGATTCATCACTTATAAAGTTAAAAATAGAGCCTTGTTCCCGAGTATTTAGCTGCATATTTCCCTTTATCTTGCATAAATAGCATTCATGCATACATCCACGATACATGCATTTTATCATTCATAATTGCATTAAATAAGAAGCCAATTCATTTGTAAAATCCACTTGTAAAATACTCCTAATAATTCACCTAATTATCTATATTTTAAATCCCCTCTAAAATCAAATAACACCTTCCTTATACTGTGTATATTACTAGTTAATAATATAAGGAAGAAGGCCAAAAATTCTTATCCTGTAAATTGCCCAATAAAGCCCCAAACCCTGTTGGAGAACCTAGACCTTAGAATGACAATATCCCTCTCATACAACCTATGAATTAGGTCTACTCACCTTCAGATTAATACACATCCAGAGACCTTTAAAATGAGATCAATTTCATTCAATTCGGAGCTCATATGCAAAACTTGGGTTTTTGGGCCCCTTTGTATACTATAGATATGTATATTTGTACTCTTATACTTTTGTATCATATTTGACCTCATATCCGTTTTTGATTAACATGAAACTTGTAGATCTCATCAAGATCTACAACTTTCATGTTTTGAGTTTTTCCAAATCCGGCCTCCTTCTCTCTCTAAACTCATATTCTTTTCAGCTATTCAGAGCATGCCACGTGGAGCCCTCTGATTGCGCCACACGGCCCGCTCCTTTGCGTGCCACGGGCCTTCCATCTCCGTCGTCCGATCACCCGCCCACTCTCCTAATCTGGACCATTCATCATCGCAATGCCTCTCAACCCTTCGATCTAACCCTGGATTCAATCCAGACCACTCGCCAGCGCTGCGCCCTCCTTGCGCCACGTGGCAACATCTACGCCCTCCGATCTTCGTCGGTAGCTCCTGATCAGGGCCGTTTACCTCGTTTTGGATCTCCACCGTTCGATCAAAGCCAAGACTTCATCCCAACCGCACGCTAGAGCCTTAATCTACGCCCTCCACGTGGCTCCATCACGACCCTTTGATCGCTTCATTCTGATCTAATCACAACCGCATGACTGTGCCATAATCTCCGCCCGCCACGTGGTGCGCCCTATGCCCTTGCTCTCTCCCTGCCGATCTAATCCTAACTCTCCTCTTCTGCCCTTCTCCTGACCGTTGGATCGCTCGATCCAATGGTCGATGCATTGTCTCCTACCTCTCGCAAGCCCCACGCCCCACGTCACTCACCTTGCGTGAGGTCCGCCCCCTTTCTATTTTGGGAGCCACTCCGGCCGCCCTCTCCACATCCTGTCACCACCGTTGCGTGCCCCACTCTTCCCTCATCCTCGCCAAACCCCTCGAACACCATGAACTCCCTCTACCTCGCTCCATGACGCCCACCAACTCCACCACTTCGCCACCTACACCGTCACCTTCCACCCATAAATACGCCCCCACCGTCGACTATCAGTCCCATCTGCCATCACGGAGAGAATCCCCAAGCTCCGACCTTCTCCTTGGTGACAGCGATTTGAGGAGACATTGAACGACGACCGAGATCCATCTCCGGCGAGATCCACGACCATCCCCCGCCGTGCCGCAGCCTCCTCCGTGAGCTGCACGAGCTCAGGACCTTCTACCGTCCTTCGAGCGACGACCAGGAGCATGACTTCGAGCTCCAATCCCCAGGTAGATGCCTCCATCTTCCTCTCGATCTTCTTCTTCTTTTTCTTGCTTTTTCTCCTATTTTATTCGCCGCCCACGATCAACTCCATGCTCCTCTGACCATCCTCCAAGCTTTGCCTCAGAGCTGGCATCTTCGCGCACGCCTTCATCCTCTCCGACGACACACCTCACCTCACGCCGACGCAAGCTCCGCCACCTTGGTGGAGCACCATCACCAGACCACCTCATCGCTTCTCAGGCTTCACACCTCACTCACGATCACCCCACAAGCACTTCGCATGTCTCAGCTATTTAATTAACCCCCTGCAGGTACTTTATCATTGACTGGCCGGATCTTCCTCAGAGCTTCTTTGCCTCCGCTCTCCAGAGCAGTCCAACCACCCCTGAGACCTCCGGCGGATCCCTGAGGCCTCCACAATTCTTCCCACCTACTTGGGAGCCACCAGCGATCTTCTCCGACGACCAGAGGAGGAGGCGGAGCTAGAGCCCCTTCACCAGAGCGCAACCACCTCCGTCGCAGGAGGCGGCGGAGAGGACGAAGAGCAGTAGCCGTACGATCCCCTTGATCAGACGGTCCGGAGGATGCCACGTCGCCTTCGTTCCATAGTCGTAGGATCAGGAGGATCCTACGCACCTGATCGCGCCATGTCGACACTCGCCCTGAGCTTCAGGGGCCGTTGGATTCATCCTTATCCAACGGCTCTTGATCGTCCACGACTTCATCTGCATCAAGCTCCAGCGACCGTTGGATTGACCTTGATCCAACGGGTTGCAGCACGCCACGTCACCAGTCATTCACATCCATTGGATCATCACCTGATCCACGGTCCATAGCATGCCATGAAGCCCCTCCGAGCCTCTTCCCCGACCACCAGGCTCGGAGCCCTCGAAGCTAGCCGAGCCTCCATCTGAGCCGAGTCCGAACCTCCAGAGTCCCCGAGCCTCAGTCTGAGCCTCTGAAGCTATCTGAGCCTGGGATCCCACGTGGTTTTCACGTGCGGCCTGGGTATTTTGCAGCGAGGCCCCTGGAGGTTTTGATATTTTCATTCCAGTCTCTACCAGGAGTATCACGTGAGGCGCACATGTTTTGTGGGTATTTTGCATACATTCCCCCCTCATTATAGGTAATTGCATATTAATCCCTGTCAGCATGTTTAATTTTTAGCAATTTTATTTCCTGTAATTGCAGTTAGGCCCATGTCTTTACACACATCTTTAGGTATACATTTTAAATCATTTTTCAAGTTTGAAAATTGCATTGTGTCGCTTAATTTGTCCTCTTTCATATGTGACACTTGTTATATTTTTGTGATAGCAGTGGAATTTATTATTAATTAATTGGTGGAGTTTTGTCATATTTTGGCCATTTATGACTTTAAATTTGTAGTAATTTCTCCGTGACTCCAAAAATCACCACAAAACCATATTAGACTTGGGATAATTAAGTTTGTATTGTATCCAAAAATCATCTCATTTACACGCACCTCGAGGCCTGACTAAATCATTTTGTTATTTCCTTAATTAGTTTTTTAATAGGTCCATTTCACATAGAAATTTAGGTTTTTTTAATTTTCCTGGATTCTTCACACTTAGATCTATCTAGGATAATTTTTATATCTGAATATATTGTGTTTTGGTATTTATTAAAATTAATTTAGTCAAAATCACCTTGCATTCATTTTTAATTCACAGCAAATTCATATAGTGTCAGAAAATTCTAAAAAAATTAAGGTAGCTTAATTTCATTGCATTTCACCATTTGGCCAAGTTTCACAATTTTTGGACTTGATTTGATCACTATCTGATTCAACTTGTAAATTGGCTTGATTGTGTATGTGTCTTTTCTTTCTTGCATAAAAACTATTGAAAAAGACCAAAAAATATCACCTGAAAATCTGACCTTGGAAATTTGCTTAAAATCTACCTAAGGAGACAACTGCCTCCCTGAGTTCGACCTTGGGCTTGCCCAAGTAAAAAAATTGCCGCTCGAAATTAATTGAACATTAATTAAAAGCAGTTTTTGATTAGCTCTTATTACCTGACTACAACAAACGACAAAACATTAATTTGATTATTAATTTGATTAAATTAATAAGGGTAGTAAGATGCTCGTCACTATTTTCTAAGCACATCAAGCAAAGATATTCTTGGTTTTGCATGTAAAAGTTGCCCTACAACTATTGTAGGACAAACTATGGATTTTTGTCATGAAACTATCATTCAATAGTCCTTGATGTTTAATCAAATATTTTCATAAATATTAAGAATCAAAATAATCTAGGTAAATTCACAATTTCCTTGATTTGTATTGAATGATAAATACATTAAGAAAGAGATCTTGATGATCCAATCGTCATCCGACCCATCCCCACTAAATATGGAATACCTAGGACAAACAGAGTCAGGATCGTGAGAAATAAATTCAAGTGATTTGCTGATTTAATTCTCTATCTAGTTAAGGTATTTATTTCACATGTTATGACATAAAATAGTAATAAAAAATAATTTCTTATAGATCCATGAATACATGCAAAAATTATTTCACTGCAGGACTTTTTAAATTTAAATTTATGCATCTTTGGTGCCAAAAATTGGCTATTGTTTTGGGGACTTATTTATACACTCTAGATACATTTTATTATCCAAACAATGCATAACCACGAGCTTTTCATTTGAGAAAAAAATAATTCGAAACATGCATCATATGCACAAACCACGAGTCCATACGCAATCGATATGCGAAACCTTGTTCTCTTAGTCTTTGGATCATATCCAAGACCTTTGAAACTGTCTCTAATATCACCTGAAGGGTAGTATTTAGGCCTTAGCGTATCATGGGAGCATGTAGGTCGCATCACATACGACCTAGGGTAATTAGTCATACTAGTTGCATTGGACGACATAATTTAAAAATTGTATTTAAATAGATGAAACCCCATGATTCGAGAACACTTCTAAAATCACTTCATTAAGATCACAAATGACTTGTAGGAATGCCTCTTGAAGCGTGTTTGTGATCCCTTGTCTCTAAAGTAAGAAATCTCATGTCTCAAGTCCGATCTAACTAAGGTCGCACTTGTGGGTGTGTGGATGAGACACGTGCTTCTCGCAATCCAAGATGATGATCCAAGTGAGGAGTCTCCTGATTTTGTATCATGAAATCTGATGCCTTCTTCACAAGAAAGAAGCATAAAAAATGGAGGAGATCTACGAGTAGTCAATCCGGCAACACAACGACATCGCGACGACTGCGAGTCTCTCTAGGTCAATAATGGGGACGACCACAATGTTGATAAAGAGAGGGATGATGTGCATGAGAATGTGGAGAGAGGGAGTTATTGATCTTCAGTTGTTGCAAGTAGAAAAGGCTAGGGCTACCCCTCCTTCTATACTAAATGAGATGCCCATGGATCTCAATCCATATGCACTCATAATCAAGGGTTAAGATTATTTTGTGCTTTCAATCAATGACCATGATTTTATTACATAAAATTACAATAACAATTAACCAATTTAAATTAAATTAAATTTGTTGCATACAATTCACAACACATCCAATTTAATTCAAAATTAATCTCATGTGGGAACGAGGACAAGCCTCCTTCCTTTAATAGAGTGGATGACCCTACATAGAATAGGACTCCATGGTCATCCACCTTCTTAAAGGGGAAGGTGGCTTCCAACTTTCTTGCTTGAGAGATCTCACATTTCTCCAAATCTTCCACATGTGCAACAACTTTTTTTTACAAATTATTCACTAAAATGATTTCAAATTATTTTGTGATAATTTCAATCATGCCATCAACAATTATGAATGGTATTCATACATCTAATGTAAAATGTAAATTTTATTTATAATTAATTGTTCAATGTGAATCCAATTCACATTAACATTTAATTTGTAAATATTATCTACAATTAAATATCTCAATCATATTATAAATCATATTTATAATGTTTGTGATTGTTATGGATAACACCATCTACATTAATCACATACTTGATAACTAAATCATATTTAATTATCTTGTATGGTATTCTCGTGTGTCTAAATAATATGAATCATATTCATATTATTCATGATAATTAAATCAAATTTTATCATCAATTTCCCAATGCTTAGATACATTATCAATAATAGAATTATTCTTAACTCTTTTAATAATAATGTACTTTCCATGCGGATACTTAGGGATAAGGACACGATGATTTTGCATTCCATGTATAGTGACTTGCATATTGAGATCATATCTCAAATCCAAATCTCAGAGACCTCTCATAGATGTTTGATGAAACCAAACTGTAAATCTTATCTTCTCATTGCATCTGAATTACATTCAGATAAATGTCCAACATTCGGACTAAGATTAATTTACCGATCTATTGAGATGAGTCACTAAAATCCAAACATGTTTCATCACTCCCTTGGAATGGAAGTGTCACGGTTATGCAATCGTTTACGATCACATCACCCTCGAGTATTCCTAATAGCCGTACATCCTGGATACTGGAAGACCTAGAATAAACCTGGAGTTTTAGATACATTTGAACTATCTCCTTCAGGGTTTCATCATTAAGTTTCTCATTTGATCATTGGGAGTTGGTATCGATCATATACTTTCCAAAAGCACAAATCTTACCTATTTATCGATTATATATTTTCCAAAATTGTATATCATACCTACAAATTCAGCCAAGCTTATAAAGAGAGACGGCAATGCACGAAATTTGATCCCAATATCTCATGAGTGAGCTCATTTATTATGGTTCAATAATGAGCCTATATGATCCCTTCGAGAGATCGTATTACTCATATGCCCTTGTTTTCACACCAACTTGTCGGTGTATAGACCTTGAATAGGTCATCAACTTGTCGTCAGACATATAATAGCACATCTGTCTCTGATTAGAGGATGCATGCCTATATTATGACAGTATACAATATATGTCTTGGTTATCTCAATCTCGTGAAGTCAAATATTTGACCTAACTTATCTATCATCTCCAAATCTCTATTCATATGCAGTGGACATGCATCAAGAGGTCGGTTAGATATTAGTCTTTAAAGAAGAATTGACATCTTCTTCTCATGCTGGAGAAACTTTCTTAACAATCATTCGTTGGTGCTTGATGAGTCCTCGATCCAACTCTCTAGATATCATCCAAGCACCCACCTCTATGATTCAACATTTGAATCAACAATTGTATGTTCTTCGAGATGGCCATCGTACATAACCCTAATTGCAGTAAGGGACATATTATGAAAATTGGTTATTCTTCATTTCATATTAATGAGTGAATTGCAATAAAATTTATTGCATAATGGCTCACCATGGGCTCACACGTCCAACACACCCAATCTTGCCAATAACATCCACCATCAGTCGAGACAACTCATGAGGAGCCTCCCTAGGTGTGGGAGGTGAATGGTGTTTGGTACACACAGGAACCTACTAGGCAGGGAAGTACGGGAGACCGACAGTCTTACCAACGTCCCCCGACCTTCTACAACACCACATTCTCCTCTGCACGTCATCATGCACAGTCTAGCCCTAGACCTTACCATTCCCAACAGCAAAGGTAGCAACACTAGTAGTACAACCATCAGGGCCAATATCAGGTGGGCCAGTAGGGCCCGAACTACCATCATCACCCCAACATCAACAGTATCAGGGCCATCAGGGCCAGTGCACGTGGTATTCTTCACATCAACATTCCTCTTCGTCTGGGCCTATGAACTTTCATCGATAGATTCTCGATGAGCTTCCTTCCTACCGAATGAGATTCAGAACATACAGATGGACATCAACCACCAGTCTTGATGGTAAGATGAGAAGTAGGCACCATCGACCTCCATTCCTACCCATGTTTAAGCTAACCCTAATAGCATGAACATGTCTCATTTACAACAACAGTTTGGTCAGGTATACTACTCGGGAACTTTTAGATATAAGCATGGGACTTTTTTCATGTGACAATGTTAACAATATGTCACACAGGAGCAGAAGGACCATGGTCGTACCTGACCAAGAAAGGGACGTAAAGAGGGTCGCCTCTGTAGCTCGACCTGAGGAGTCTTTAAAGGATGAGGAGGAGAGGCGTCACTTGTTACAGCCCGATAGTAAAGGACAAGGATATCCACTGAGGGGATAGAGAGGAGGAGGTGGACACGAGAGCAATAGCAGCATGGATACACCCAGTAGTCTACAGAGGACCTTGCACCTCCGGTTGTAGAGGATATACCTTCAATTGCTATTCTCCAACATGTAGCAGAGAACTTAGATTTGAATCCCAAGTTGTATCATAAAGATTCATGTATGAAGAACTATATTTCTCGTAAGCGCTGGGGGACAATTAAGATGAGTCAGAGGGTTGATCGTACAGTGGGGAGGCGAGATGGACACGTAAAGAAGGCATAGCCGTTGGATGTGGCATGATCATATGGATGTGATGAAGGCAGGTGCGTATGATGTGGATTATATCTGGGGAAGGAGATCCAAGGGCTGTGAGATGAGCGGAGAGGAACAATTAAGATGAGGCCACGTAGAAGGAGATGGGCAGCTGAGGGGACCGATGCATGGCTCAAGAGGAAGTTGGTTGTGTGGAGCTCCAAAGAGCGCCACGTGGCCCAATGAGATTTCTCAAAAATAAGAAAATAGAGATAAATTTCAAAATAAAGAAAGGGAAGATGAATTAGAAAAATTCAAAACATGAAAGTTGTATATCTCGAGGAGATCTACAAGTTTCATGTTGGACAAAAAGTCAAAGAGAGAAAAATTAAACAAGGTACACATTTGGAGAGTATTTTTAATGAATAAAGACACTGCATTTTAATCGTTTTATATTTTTTGTCCTTTTATTTCTTTATGAAATCAGAATAAATATCTACAATAACTAATATATTTTTTGGAATTTTTTAATAAGAAATAAAATAAGGAAAACAAAGAAATTAAAGGGGTCAATTTTAATAGAGTAATTAGAGATATTTACACGAAGAGGGTCAACGGTTAATAAAACGGTGTTATTATTTATGCTCATAGATAATTGAGGAGTTGGTGATGATAAATCTGAGATTCATCACCGCATATACTTTAACTATGTTTATCCTTAAGCATCTACAGAATGAAGGAGTCAGATTAATCCTTGATAGTGCATGTGATTTTTCTCAAGGTTCGGTTTATCAAGGACCCTTAATTTGAGTGATCCTAAATTTATGGGCTCAACCATGCTCTAGTCAAAATGAATCCACCTTTTCTAATTATCAGGCTCTTTGTTTTGTACGTATGATATAAGGATATGACATTAGTGTACTGCAATCATGAGAGTCAAGTCGAGATGTCACCCAAGGTCCCAGTCCAAGAGACTCTCCTCTAGATCTATTCCTCAACACTAGGGAATAAGTCATTTCTTGTGTTCACTCTATCATCTCATTAGTTTATCAGTCCTTGAAAATGTAGATGGAAGGCTAGATGATGGAGGATGTAGGATTGTGTAATTTCTTCTCTCCCTCACATTGGAACAAGGATCCTCTTGAGCGCCTTATTACTCAACACATGTATATTTTTGGCTGTTAACTAGTGTGTCTGTCAAAGGAGTTTGAGTTGTATGTACTTGTTATCTTGAGAGTACATCGGGGTGTGTCTTCTTTGAGTATATAATATACTTATACCTAAACCTGTATCGCTTACGATGCAGAGGCCTTTTTGATGTACTAGCCCGACTCATGGTCCTAATTAGCTTTGGTCCAAATGGACACTTTGAAATGGTTGGAAGCACTCTCCATCAATGTAAGCTCGTGATATTTGAATTTGTATTGAGAGAGCTTTTCTTTCAATACTTCTTTCTTTTCTTTTTCGTTGGCTTCACCGCTTTTACTAAGAGTTGGTGCACACCGATCAACAAATTATTATGTTTCATCATACCCTTACATATAGGTTAATATCAAAAGATAACATGAGAACTTGTTCACATACTGGCTAGGGATTACTGACACGGCTTACTTAAAGCCTTTTTTTGTCTTTACCCATCCTCGATCATCATTAGATCTGGTCTAGACTCAAATCTCCAGTCTCAGTCCCTCATATGAAACCTCAACTCATCTCATCATTCATGCAGTTGTGTATGTGATGTGATGATCATATTCTTAGAAGGTATAGATTGACAGTGCAATATAGCGCTCGTATCTTTCAAACTAGGAGAGTGTGGATTATTGAGTCTCAGACCCTAGTGACTAAACGGGTTAATTCAAACTCTCAATATATCAAAAATCAAGTGTGCTCGAATCCTTTAGCCTTGAGTGATGGTGAATGTATCAGAAATACACCAACTACAAAGTTAGTGATTTTTTTTGTGATTTTTGAGTTTCACAATTTTTATGGGATTTTTCCTTTTCTTTTTTATTGTTTCCTTAGAGAAATAATGACGGGCTCAGGTCCATATGAACAGTAGCATATACTTCCAACTAGTATGGGTGTAAGTACGAACAATAAAATGACTACCCATATTACTTCAAGATGGTGCCATTTGCATTATTTTTTAATCACCCACTCTGCTAAGGGAGACTATAGTTCCCTCTCTATGAAGTAGCTACTCAATTTTAAGCTCAGTAGCCAGAATCGTTGCATTGGAAAGTTTTTGACTTTTCAGATTTTTATGGAATTTTCAAATAAGGTTAATTGTATTTACAAAAACAAGTCAATTAGTCTGTCATTTTTTATTTAAAAAAAAACATTTTTCACACCATGTCATAATATATATATATATGTATTCAAAATATTCTTCAAATGATTTTCAAAAAGAGTCAAACCCTATTTTTCAAACCATTATCAAATATTTTTTAAAACATGGGCTCACACGTCCAACACACCCAATCTTGCCAACAGCATCCACCATCAGCAGAGACAACTCATGAGAAGCCTCCCTAGGTGTGGGAGGTGAATGGTGTTTGGTACACACAAGAACCTACTAGGCAGGGAAGTACGGGAGACCGACAGTCTTACCAACGTCCCCCGACCTTCTACAACACCACATTCTCCTCTACACGTCATCCTGCACAGTCTAGCCCTAGACCTTACCATTCCCAACAACAAAGGTAGCAACACTAGTAGTACGACCATCAGGGCCAATATCAGGTGGGCCAGTAGGAACAGAACTACCATCATCACCCCAACATCAACAGTATCAAGGCCATCAGGGCCAGTGCACGCGGCATTCTTCACATCAACATTCCTCTTCGTCTGGACCTACGAACTTTCATCGACAGATTCTCGATGAGCTTCCTTCCTATTGAAATGAGATTCAGAACATACAGATGGACATCAACCACCAGTCTTGATGGCGATATGATAAGTAGGCACCATCGGCCTCCAATCCTACCAATGTTTAAGCTAACCCTAATAGCACGAACATGTCTCATTTACAGTAACAGTTTGGTCAGGTATACCACTCGGGAACTTTTAGATATAAGCATGGGACTTTTTTCATGTGACAATGTTAACAATATGTCACATAGGAGCATAAGGACCATGGTCATACCTGACCAAGAAAGGGACGTGAAGAGGGTCGCCTCTGGAGCTCGATCTGAGGAGTCTTCAAAAGATGAGGAGGAGAGGCGTCACTTGTTACACCCCGGTAGTAAAGGACAAGGATATCCACATAGGGGATAGAGAGGAAGAGGTGGACACGAGAGCAATAGCAGCATGGAGACACCCTGTAGTGTACAGAGGACCTTGCACCTCCGGTTGTAGAGGATATACCTTCAATTGCTATTCTCCAACCTGTAGCAGAGAACTTAGATTTGAATCCCAAGTTGTATCATAAAGATTCATGTATGAAGAACTCTATTTCTCGTAAGCGTTGGGGGACAATTAAGATGAGTCAGAGGGTTGATCGTACAGTGGGGAGGCGAGATGGACACGTAAAGAAGGCATAGCCGTTGGATGTAGCATGATCATATGGCTGTGATGAAGGCAGATGTGTATGATGTGGATTATATCTGGAGAAGGAGATTCAAGGGTTGTGAGATGAGCAGAGAGGAACAATTAAGATGAGGCCACGCAGAAGGAGATGGGCGGCTGAGGGGACCGATGCGTGGTACAAGAGGAAGTGGGTTGTGTAGCGGCTCTAGAGAGCGCCACGTGGCCCAATGAGATTTCTCAAAAATAAGAAAATAGAGAAAAATTTCAAAAAAAATAAAGGGAAGCTGAATTAGAAAAATTAAAAACATGAAAGTTGTATATCTCGAGGAGATCTACAAGTTTCATGTTGGACAAAAAGTCAAAGAGAGAAAATTAAACAAGGCACACATTTGGAGAGTATTTTTTATGAATAGAAACACTGCATTTTAATCGTTTTATATTTTTTGTCCTTTTATTTCTGTATGAAATCAGAATAAATATCTATAATAACTAATATATTTTTTGGAATTTTAAATAAGAAATAAAACAAGGAAAATAAAGAAAATAAAGGGGTCAATTTTAATACAGTAATTAGAGATATTCACACGAAGAGGGTCAACGGTTAATAAAACAGTGTTATTATTTATGTTCATAGGTAATTAAGGAGCTAGTGATGATAAATCCGAGATTCATCACCCCATATACTTTAACTATGTTTATCCTTGAGCACCTAAAGAACGAAGGAGTCAGATTAATCCTTGATAGCGCATGTGATTTTTTTCAAGGTTCAATTTATCAAGGACCCTTAATTTGAGTGATCCTAAATTTATGGGCTCAACCATGCTCTAGTTAAAAGGAATCCAACTTCTCTAATTATCAGGCTCTTTGTTTTGTACATATGATATAAGGATACGACATTTAGTGTACTACAATCATAAGAGTCAAGTTGAGATGTCACCCAAGGTCCAGTCCAAGAGACTCTCCTCTAGATTTGTTCCTCAACACTAGGGAATAAGTCATTTCTTGTGTTCACTCTACCATCTCATTAGTTTATCAGTCTTTGAAAATGTAGATGGAAGACTAGATGATGGAGGATGTAGGATCGTGTAATTTCTTCTCTCTCTCACATTGGAACAAGGATCCTCTCGAGCGCCTTATTACTCAACACATGTATATTTTTGGTTGTTGACTAGTGTGTCTGTCAAAGGAGTTTGAGTTGTATGTACTTGTTTTCTTGAGAGTACACCGGGGTGTGTCTTCTTTGAGTATATAATATACTTATACCTAAACTCGCTTACGATGTAGAGGCCTTTTTGGTGTACTAGT
The DNA here is from genome assembly GCA_037367405.1 of Ottelia alismoides. Lineage (NCBI taxonomy): Eukaryota > Viridiplantae > Streptophyta > Magnoliopsida > Alismatales > Hydrocharitaceae > Ottelia > Ottelia alismoides. Next base: position 494,688 of record JAZKJV010000864.1, on the reverse strand, counting down.
CCGACTCGTGGTCCTAATTAGCTTTGGTCCAAATGGACACTTTGAAATGGTTGGAAGTGCTCTCCATCGATGTAAGCTCGTGATATTTGAATTTGTATTGAGAGAGCTTTTCTTTCAATACTTCTTTCTTTTTTTTCGCTGGCTTCAATGCTTTTACTAAGAGTTGGTGCACACCGATCAACAAATTATTATGTTTCATCATACCCTTACATATAGGTTAATATCAAAAGATTTCATGAGAACTTGTTCACATACTGGCTAGGGTTTACTAACACAGGTTACTTAAAGCCTTTTTTGTCTTTATCCCATCCCCGATCATCATTAGATCGGGTCCAGACTCAAATCTCCAGTCTCAGTCCATCATGTGAAACCTCAACTCATCTCATCATTCATGCAGTTGTGTATGTGATGTGATGATCATATTCTTGGAAGGTATAGATTGATAGTGCAATATAACGCTCGTATCTTTCAAACTAGGAGAGTGTAGATTATTGAGTCTCAAAACCTAGTGTCTAAACTAGTTAATTCAGACTCTCAAGATATCAAAAATCAAGTGTGCTCGAATCCTTTAGCCTTGAGTGATGGTGAATGTATCTGAAATACACCAACTACAAAGTTAGTGATTTTTTTGTGATTTTTGAGTTTCACAATTTTTATGGGATTTTTCCTTTTCTTTTTTATTGTTTCCTTAGAGAAATGACTGGCTCAGGTTCATATGAACAATAGCGTCTACTTCCAACCAGTATGGGTGTAAGTACAAACCATTAAATGGCTACCCATATTACTTCAAGATGGTGCCATTTGCATTATTTTTTAACCACCCACTCTGCTAAGGGAGACTATAGTTCCCTCTCTATGAAGTAGCTACTCAATTTTAAGCTCAGTAGCTAGAGTCATTGCATTGGAAAAGTTTTTGACTTTTTAGATTTTTATGGAATTTTCGAATAAGGTTAATTGTATTTACAAAAACAAGTCAATTAGACCCCTTTTTTTATTTTTTTTAAAATATTTTTCACACCATGTCATAATATATATATACATGTATTCCAAATATTCTTCAAATGATTTTCAAAAAGAGTCAAACCCTATTTTTCAAACCATTGTCAAATTTTTTTCAAAACATGGGCTCACACGTCCAACACACCCAATCTTGCCAACAACATCCACCATCAACCGAGACAACTCATGAGGAGCCTCCCTAGGTGTGGGAGGTGAATGGTGTTTGATACACACAGTAACCTACTAGGCATGGAAGTACGTGAGATCGACAGTCCTACCAACGTCCCCCGACCTTCTACAACACCACATTCTCCTCTGCACGTCATCCTGCATAGTCTCGCCCTAGACCTTACCATTCCCAACAACAGAGGTAGCAACACTAGTAGTACAACCATCAGGGCCAATATCAAGTGGGCCAGTAGCACCTGAACTACCATCATCACCCCAACATCAACAGTATCAGGGCCATCAGGGCCAGTGCACGCGGTATTCTTCACATCAACATTCCTCTTCGTCTGGGCCAACGAATTTCATCGACAAGTTCTCGATGAGCTTCCTTCCTATCGAAATGAGATTCAGAACATACAAATGGACATCAACCACCATTCTTGATGGCAAGATGAGAAGTAGGCACCATCGACCTCCATTCCTACCAATGTTTAAGCTAACCCTAATAGCATGAACATGTCTCATTTACAACAGCAGTTTGGTCAGGTATACTACTCGAAACTTTTAGATATAAGCATGGGACTAATTCATGTGACAATGCTAACAATATGTCACACAGGAGCAGAAGGACCATGGTCGTACCTCACCAAGAAAGGGACGTGAAGAGGGTCGCCTCTGGAGCTCTACCTGAGGAGTCTTCAAAGGATGAGGAGGAGAGGCGTCACTTGTTACAGCCCGGTAGTAAAGGACAAGGATATCCACTGAGGGGATAGAGAGAAGGAGGTGGACACGAGAGCAATAGCAGCATGGAGACACCCTGTAGTCTACAGAGGAACTTGCACCTCCAGTTGTAGAGGATATACCTTCAATTGTTATTCTCCAACCTGTAGTAGAGAACTTAGATTTGAATCCCAAGTTGTATCATAAAGATTCAAGTATGAAGAACTCTATTTCTCGTAAACGCTGGGGGACAATTAAGATGAGTCAGAGGGTTGATCCTATAGTGGGGAGGCGAGATGGACACGTAAAGAAGGCATAGCCGTTGGATGTAGCATGATCATATGGCTATGATGAAGGCATATGTGTATGATTTGGATTATATCTGGGGAAGGAGATCCAAGGGCTGTGAGATGAGCGGAGAGGAACAATTAAGATGAGGCCACGCGGAAGGAGATGAGTGGTTGAGGGGACCGATGCGTGGCACAAGAGGAAGTGGGTTGTGTAGCGACTCCAGAGAGCGCCACGTGGCCCTATGAGATTTGTCAAAAATAAGAAAATGGATATAAATTTCAAAATAAATAAAGGGAAGCTGAATTAGAAAAATTCAAAACATGAAAGTTGTATATCTCGAGGAGATCTACAAGTTTCATGTTGGACAAAAAGTCAAAGAGAGAAAAATTAAACAAGGCACACATTTGGAGAGTATTTTTAATGAATAAAAACACTGCATTTTAATTGTTTTATATTTTTTGTCCTTTTATTTCTTTATGAAATCAGAATAAATATCTATAATAACTAATATATTTTTTGGAATTTTAAATAAGAAATAAAACAAGGAAAATAAAGAAAATAAAGGGGTCAATTTTAATACAGTAATTAGAGATATTCACACGAAGAGGGTCAACGGTTAATAAAACGGTGTTATTATTTATGTTCATAGGTAATTAAGGAGCTAGTGATGATAAATCCGAGATTCATCACCCCATATACTTTAGCTATGTTTATCCTTGAGCATCTAAAGAACGAAGGAGTCAAATTAATCCTTGATAGTGCATGTGATTTTTTTCAAGGACCCTTAATTTGAGTGATCCTAAATTTATGGGCTCAACCATGCTCTAGTCAAAAGGAATCCAACTTCTCTAATTATCAGGCTCTTTGTTTTGTACATATGATATAAGGATACGACATTTAGTGTACTGCAATCATGAGAGTCAAGTCGAGATGTCACCCAAGGTCCCAGTCCAAGAGACTCTCCTCTAGATCTATTCCTCAACACTAGGGAATAAGTCATTTCTTGTGTTCACTCTATCATCTCATTAGTTTATCAGTCTTTGAAAATGTAGATGGAAGGCTAGATGATGGAGGATGTAGGATTGTGTAATTTCTTCTCTCCCTTACATTGGAACAAGGATCCTCTCGAGCGCCTTATTACTGAACACATGTATATTTTTGGTTGTTGACTAGTGTGCCTGTCAAAGGAGTTTGAGTTGTATGTACTTGTTTTCTTGAGAGTACACCGTGATGTATCTTATTTGAGTATATAATATACTTATACCTAAACTCGCTTACACTGCAGAGGCCTTTTTGATGTACTAGCCCGACTCGTGGTCCTAATTATCTTTGGTCCAAATGGACACTTTGAAATGGTTGGAAGCGCTCTCCATCGATGTAAGCTTGTGATATTTGAATTTGTATTGAGAGAGCTTTTCTTTCAATACTTCTTTCTTTTTTTCGTTGGCTTCACTGCTTTTACTAAGAGTTGGTGCACACCGATCAACAAATTATTATGTTTCATCATACCCTTATATATAGGTTAATATCAAAAGATAGCATGAGAACTTGTTCACATACTGGCTAGGGTTTACTGACACAGGTTACTTAAAGCCTTTTTTATCTTTATCCTATCCTCGATCATCATTAGATCGGGTCCAGACTCAAATCTCCAGTCTCACTCCCTCATGTGAAACCTTAACTCATCTCATCATTCATGCAGTTGTGTGTGTGATGTGATGATCATATTCTTAGAAGGTATAGATTGACAGTGCAATATAGCGCTCGTATCTTTCAAACTAGGAGAGTGCGGATTATTAAGTCTCAAATCCTAGTGATTAAACTAGTTAATTCAGACTCTCAAGATATCAACAATCAAGTGTGCTCGAATCCTTTAGCCTTGAGTGATGGTGAATGTATCAAAACTACACCGACTACAAAGTTAGTGATTTTTTTGTGATTTTTGAGTTTCACAATTTTTATGGGATTTTCCTTTTCTTTTTTATTGTTTCCTTAGAGAAATAATGACTGGCTCATGTCCATATGAATAGTAGCATCTACTTCCAACTAGTATGGGTGTAAGTACGAACCATTAAATGACTACCCGTATTACTTCAAGATGGTGCCATTTGCATTATTTTTTTAACCACCCACTCTGCTAAGGGAGACTATAGTTCCCTCTCTCTATGAAGTAGCTACTCAATTTTAAGCTCAGTAGCCAGAATCGTTGCATTGGAAAAGTTTTTGACTTTTTAGATTTTTATAGAATTTTCGAATAAGGTTAATTGTATTTACAATAATAAGTCAATTAGTCCTTCATTTTTTATTTTTTTAAAAACATTTTTCACACCATGTCATAATATATATATATATATGTATGTATTCAAAATATTCTTCAAATGATTTTCAAAAAGAGTCAAACCCTATTTTTCAAGCCATTGTCAAATATTTTTCAAAACAGTGCCACACATTTATAAAATTTTTCAAAGCATTACAAACAATTTAAAAAAAAAACCAGTTAAAAAATACATATACCCTAGCCCTAAAAAGTCCTAAAATTTTCAAAATAAGAGCTATGGAACAATATATACTATATACACCCTTATACTTAACTTTTTCTATGTCCTCGTAGCATAAGTGATATGAAGCCATAACTCAAGTTAAAATACAAGGTGATATACTACAACTGACTCATATGCCCCCTATACTTAGGTTAAAATAACCTAAGTATAAGAAGAACGAGAAGAGGGAAGAATATACTTGACTCGGGTCCCCCTATACTTAGGTTGAGAATAGCCTAAGTATTAGGTATGGAGCTAAACTGAGGGAGCTGGATTGAAGTTAGGGTTAGAGTTGGAGGAGGGGGATGGATTTACAAAATGGTTGAATCTTCGGAGATATCTAGTGGATATGGGAGGGTTGGGTAGAATACACCAATCAGGCTCAACCAAGCAAGTAATGATACACATGATTTCACCAACTTCACACACGACGACCGTAAAGGTTTGATCAGATTTATCTTGTATGTTTTAGTTAGTGATCATCCAAAATTTGAGTCCATTACGCATGGTTTAAAGATAGGCTTTGGGCGTTATCCTAGGGATGCATCCTCACCTCTCAACATGCAATCAGATCATGAGTACAATGCGGGTTTACTCTCTCATAATACAAGGTTCATTTTATTCCATTTTATTTTTACCGAGTTGCATTATAGTCCCAATTTTAATTATAGTCCCAATTTTATCTTAATGATATCACTGAATTAAAAGTGAGCACATATCAATCATCCATCATCTAACGGCCACTACTGATTATATATATATATATATCCTAAGTGACAAACCGAGAGAGAGAGAAGCCAATGCAGATGAGAAAATCATGATGCATGTTTAAGAGAAAACTTATAGTGCCTCCAACATTATCCATGCACGTGCAATATTGCATTGAATTTTGCACTACATGTATGCAAGTCGAAGAAACCATGCCTACACATGATACTAACGGGAAGAATTGGATTTAAATTTGGCTAGATAGATCGATGTTTGAGTGTGTCTCGATGAATCAAGGAGATGGAGTGAATTCTCCCTGATCCTTATTTGTGTATCCTAACCTACGAATCAAGCACAAATATCTGCAAGGGAAGCTCAGAGAGTTGCATGCATAACCCTGGTTCGAACACTCAAGTGAAGCCCCACCAGGACTGTGGTGAAACAAGCTTCGCACAACACATGCAATGTCCAAGTTCATGTACACATGTGACTCCTTGATCGAGGAGCACTGGAAATGCAATTATTACAATGAGAAAATGAAATGAAATGCATTGCTAATTAAACTCCTCAAATCCTCTTGGTTTTCTTCTGTGGCTCCTCGTAGTGGGAGCTCCCAACTCCATGCCTCCATGTCAATCGAGTGTCCTCCATCTCCACAGGCCCTACCACAAAAGAAAATTGTCAGAAAATACCAAGAAATTGAAAATGATGCAAAAACAAACACAACATGAATACCTATATTTTTCGAAAATAATCAACTCAAATTAGTACAATAAAATCCAATAAATAAAAAAGGATGAGACGTATACCAAGCAACACCATCTGAAGAGACCGGAAATTACCCTATATCGTCATTTTAATTACGTAGCATAGGCGACATGATTGGATCTATGCAAAACCACACTTTTGAATATGTGGAGTATTTATAACTTGGTAAGTGTACCAAGGCCGAACACAAGGATATGAGCCTCCTCATCTATTAATCATAGATTAATGGTTAACTTGAGTGATTGAATTCTATGATATAAACATTATTATGCAGATAAAATGATGCATGACACAAAATGCACATAATAAATGTAATGCAATATGCAAAGAAATGCAATGCATGGAAAGGATGATCAATATACAAATTTTATTGTGATTTATAGCAATAAAAATGATGCAAGATGCTATGCAATGTTATAGGTGGATGCATGCAAAAATATACCCTTAAAATATTCCAATTACCGAGCATACATAGAGAGGTTCAACTTCATGATCAATTGGAGCATAAAGATGCACCAACAATGTAATAATGGCATTCAAATGAGGATCAAATGACACAATGAACACCTATAATTTAACATCTTAAATTATGCATCGAACCAGAAAGACGTTATTTCCATCATGAAGATCATTAAATTAGCATATAACGAAATTGAAATCATCCAGTTTGGAGTTCATATGCTCTAGTTATGACTAAAAGAGTGAAATGGCATAATTGTAAAAAATATGAAGATAAAATAAACAAAATATGCGGTTAGGTTACTAATAGGCATAAAAGTAATTTCCAGAAACTATCAGGGTCCCTTTGTAATTTACCCAAGCGCGACATGTGAGGCATGCACGCATGGACTGGACTTAATTGCAACTATTGAAAACTTACGGGACTGGAGTGCAAATTTCCCGACCTGCACGTGTGTTGCACGTGTATGTGCCAGGCCAAGAGCGGGGCGAGGGTCAGGGCAGGTGGCTCGGGCTACGTGTCGGCCCGAGGTACCTCAGAGGTGGCTTGGTTCCACCGAGCTTCATTGCGTTGGTGGGGCTAACGTGGACGATTCTAGGTTGTTGGATGGCCACCAAGGAGGTGCCATCCAATGATATCTACTAGTCCTCCACAACCGTGAAGGTGGTGGTGATAATGGGCCTCCAATGAGGGGCCATTTGCTGCTCCATGACTCTCCACGACACATGAAGATCACCGAAGCTTCCTGAGCTATATGCGGAGAAGCCGGTGGCGTTAGAGGAGCCGACGAGGGCTGGCGTGTGCTGGTGGTGCAACCTCGCCGGAGGAGGATCTCTGGAACAGAGCTCCTCCGAGGCGACCAACCAATGGAGTTTGACCTGCAAGGGCGTTAGCGGAGATGTATAGCCAAAGCAAGGGGAGGGTATGGAGGGCTATTGAATGGATAAGCAGGGGACCTGAAGTGTGATCTCCTTTGCCGCCGACAGAGGAGAATGCCTAGGGCGAAGAGGGATTTTGACGAAGGTGGAGGCAATCTGGAGGTGGCATGAAGATCGTGGTTCTGTGATGAAGGTGAGGGAGGTGTCTGATCGGAATGAGGTGGAGACTGTGTCGCAGGAAAAAAATTCAAAAAAAACAATCAAAAGAAACGACATGGCTTACCTGGAAGATCGAGGAGTCACCAGTGGAGGAGGGACCTAGGCCGAGGTCCGAAGGACCTGGGTCTTCGCTTTACATGCTTGGTCGGAGCATAGGACTCGGGTAGTTGCTGGAAGAAGCTGCAACATGGCCAGAGCCATGGGCCACACCTGGGCTGTAGTCGTCATTGCGAGGCCAAATCTGACCCCCCTGTCACGGGGAGGTAGAGATCGTTGGGCCTTAGCCCTTGGAATGGTGGACAACGAGATAGTTGGTCGGAGGAGGGATATTTAAAGGTGGAGGTGTCTGATCATTGCAGTAGTGGTGGGGGTTGTTTTGTAATCGCCGATGAGGTATCTAATAGTCATGATGAGGGGCCTTAATGAGCGCATGAGGTAGGGGGAAGATTAGGCTACATGATGGAGGCATTAGATCGTAAAGGGAGTCGTGGAATGCGTGGAAAGAATTGTGGAAGTGAAGGCAAGCTGTGAGGCGAGGGACGATTACAAAGGAAGGCAATGAAGGAGAGTCATTGGATCAAGCAATCCAATGGTCCTGACGGAGGCCAAGAGGAGCAGAATAGATCAAATCATAGGATCTGATTCAACGGTGGAGAGAGTGGTGATGGGGGTGGTCAAGATGAGGCAGGAGGGTTGATCCTACGATGGGGAGGCGAGATGGACACGTGGAGAAGGCACAACCGTTGGATGCAGCATGATCATACGAGTATGATGAAGGCGGGTGTGTGCGATGTGGATTGTATCTTGGGAAAGAGATCTATGGGTTGTGAGATGAGCAGAGAAGAACAATCAAGATGAGGCCACACAGAAGGAGATGGGTGGCTGAGGGGAGCGACAAGTGGCGGAAGAGGAAGTGGGCCACGTGGCGGCTCTAGAGAGTGCCACATGGCCCGATGAGGTTACTCAAAAAAATGGAAATAAAAAGAAATTTTAAAAGAAATAAAAGAAGGTTGAATTAGAAAAAAGTCAAAACATAAAAGTTGTAGATCTCGAGGAGATGTACAAGTTTCAAGTTGGACAAAAAAGGTAAGAGAGATAAATTAAATAAATCAAACTTTGGGAGGGTATTTTTAATGAATAATAACACAATATTTTAATTGTTTTGTACTTTTTATCTTTTAATTTCTTTTAAAACCATAATAAATATCTACAATAGTTGATCTAATTATTTTGGAATTTTAATAATAAATAAAACAAGGAAATGCATAAAATAAAAGGGGTTAATTCTAATACAATAATTAGGGATGTTTACAGGAAGAGGGTCAATTGTTAATAAAGTGGGAATTAATGAAGATTTTGATTGAATTGTTTGTTCTTATAGGATAATTGAGGAGTATAATGATAATAAATCCAAGATTCAGCATGAGCCCATGGCAAGACATTTTGCAATAAAAGTTATTGCAAATCAATCCCTGATCTGAAATAAGGAATAATTAATTTGCATATAAGGTCCCTTAGTACAATTAGGATTATGTACCATGCCCATCTTGATAATCATACAACTCTTGATTCAATAGTTGAATCATAAAGGCATGTGCTTGGATGATAGCTAGAGTGTTAGATCGATGACTTATCTAGCACCGTAAAATGATTGTCAAGAGAGGATCTCAAGCCTGAGAAGGAGACGGAGATCCTTACGCCAAAGGTTGATATCCGACCATCCTCTTGATGCTGGTCCTCTGCGTAGGAATAGAGTTTTGGAGGTGTCGGATAAGTTACGTCAAAGAGTTGGCTTAACGAGGTTGAGATAGCTAAGACCTATGTCGTCTGTTGTCACAATATAGGCACACATCATCTAATCGGAGACATATGTATTACTATATGTCTGAATATGTACATTAGGTATACCATTATGTTAATGGCATAATCAAGGTCTATAAACCAACAAGCTGTGTATATAACAATCTCTCAAATGGATCATATAGGTTCACTACTGAATCGGAAGACATGAGCTCACTCATGAGATATTGGGACCAACCAAATTCCATGCATGGTCGTCTTACTTTGGAAGCACGACATGATTTCTAGGTATGATATATGATATTGTAAAGCATATGATCAATACCAACTCCCAATGATCAAACGAGAAACTTAATGATAAAATCCTGAAAAAGATCGTTCAAATGAGATCGGACCTTTGGGTCTATTCTATATCTTCCAGTATGCAAGATGTACACATAATAAGAATATTCAAGGGTGATGTAATATTAAACGATTGTATACCATGACGCTTCCATTCCAAGGAAGTCATGAAACATGTTTGGATTTTAATGACTCCTCTCAGTAGATCGGGTATCCGATCTTGATCCAGTTGTTGGACATTGATCCAAGTATGATTCGAATGTAATGAGAAGATGTGATATCATGTTTGATACGATCGAACATCTATGAGTGGTCTTCTAGATTTGGATATAATATTGGACCTCACTATCCAAGTCATTGTACATGGCATATACAATCGCCATGACCTTATCGCCAAGTATCTGAGGAGAAGGCACCCAATTCTTGAAAAAATTCGAGAATTGTTCTATGAGAAATTTTATCTAATCATTGAAAATCTAGATAATTAAATAGTATTTAATTATCAGATAATGGGGATGTGATTCACATTATTTAGACATATGCAAAGAGATAAACTGGATAATTAAATTGGATTTAATTGTCATAGATAGTATTGATGTAGATAATACTATTCACAATAATCTTAGATAACATGGATATGATACACAATGTCATGTAGAGAGATAATTATGAATGAGACTCATAATTTACAAGTTAATGTGAATTGGATTCACATTATCCAGTTCAGTGTAAATGTGATTTACATCAAATATTGGATGTAAGTTTTTAACTCTTAATTGTCAAGATTTTGTTGCAATTATCATAACTAATTTAGAATTATTTGACGTTTACTTAAATTAATTTAATTGATTATTTAACAAATCAATGAAAATAAAAATGACCTTTTCCATCCCATTTTCAGGGTGGACAACAATGGTTGTTGAACCATAGTGGCCATCCACCTATTATAGAAAATGGGTGGAGGACATTTTATTTCTATTTATTTATTAATTAGTGATTTATTCATTCAAAAGAGATAATATGGAATTTGTTTTCAAGATTATTTCTTTTGTGTTTGTTTTGTATTTTTTGTGACTTGGAGAGAATCACAAAACAATCAAAACCATTGATCTGAAGAGCACGTTGATTGAGATGCATGGACTTCAAATTTGCTATAAAAGAAAGGCCAAACCTAAGCTCTCTGTACACAAGTTGAATGCAAATGTTGCATTAATAAAACCCTCTCTCTCTCCCCCCCTACACGTCCACTCTCTATCCACATCCTTGGTGGAGATCGCGATTGTCGTCATGCTGTCGTTGTGCTGCCGGACCGATCGCTCAAGGAACTCGATCTTCTTCGGTGCTTCGTGCTCGTGAAGAAGGCAACTGATTTTGTGTGATGAAATCAGGAGTTGTCGTGCTTGGATTGTTTCTCAGGATTGCGGGAAGCACGTGCCTCATCAACAAGCATGCAAGTGCACACTCGTCGGATCAGACTTGAGTCAGGAGGCCTCTTCGCTTAGAGGATTCAAATCACAACCAAGCTTCAAGAGGTAAGCCTAAATTCACGTGGTTACAACGAGACATCATGTGAAAGGTTCCCGTGTCACGTGGTTTCATCTTAATTTTTTTTATTTTTCCAGTGCCATGCCAACTAGTACGACTAGTTGACCTGGATCGGATTTTATATGATATCCACGCTTCCATGATGCACGAGACTAATACCTTGTCCTTCAGGTTCTTGAAAGCTGGTTTGCAATTCCAGGCAGTCTTCTTGGTTGATGTAGGGCTATAACCGAGTATTAGGGCATAACCAATTCCTTTATTCTTGAGCTTGGACGATATCCGGTTGCTACTCACAGAAGATACCGTATTCTCAGCTCGCTCGAAGATATTCTTCTGAAAGATCTCTACCATTGAGTTCTTGAGAAATCCGACAACCATCGATTTTATTGCGGATCCTAATTCCTTTTAGTGTACAACAAGACTCCACAATCTAGAGGAAAAAGCCATTGAGTGTTGAAGACCTATTGCCTCTTTGTTGTAATTAACAACAATCATGTAATACTTGGAAATACACTGCAATATCTTTTTTTTCAATACGGAAACCTGAACACAAAGTTGATCAATCCTCCTCCTCTGACCTCCTCCTTTGCTCACTTCCTCCTGCACCCCATGCCCCTCCAGCCCCTCCTCCTTCTCCGAGGAACTCGACCATGGACGGGCTCGACCTAGAAACCCTCTTTCAAATCTCCATACAGGTGGCCATGGACGGGCTCAGCCTGGCGTCGAAGCACCTTGAAGATGTAAACCTAAACTAGCTCTAGACCTTTGTGCAGGACACTTGAGCTGACTAAAGAGGAGGTCAGAGCAGAGAGGTTCGAGGAAGATGAGGAAAGGGGGTTGTGGGAGAATGAAGAAAGGGGGTTTGACCATTATACCTCTTTTAACCACACCATGGTTCGAACAAACCATGGTTTAATTCAACTTTTTGACGTCTGGTCTGATGGAAGGGCACAAGTGATAACGAAACAAGAAGTTAGGGGCATATAAGATATTGCAAAAAGGGAAAGGGTATAATTGATATCAAGAAGACACAATTGATAAATCTCTATATTTTTTTGATAATATAATTTCATATCTATAATAAATCAAGATCATAATATTAGAATATAAATAATAATTGATGTAAAATTGATCCTGTCATGTAGGACATAACATACACATCATATACGTTTTTATTTTTGGGTTTTTATCAGTTGTGCCCCTCCAAGATATCGCAATTTCAGTTACGCCCCTTTCTTTTTGGGAATGGAATATCAATTGCGCTCCTGACTTCTTGCCGTCCTATCACTTGTACCCCTTTGTTACTCTAACCGTCACTGAGTTGAACTTAATCATGTTTTAATCAAACCATGGTATAATTAAGAGGGGCATATTCAGAAAAAATCCTACATCCCCTTTCTCTCTTCCTCCCCCTCCTCACCCTCCAACCCTTCCTCCTCCTCCGACCACCTCCTCCTCTATCCCATCCTCCTCCTCCGACCACTGACATCCACTGCGATCCCAACACTTATATATCCCTTCCTGCATGTCTGTAGTTGCCTTGTTGATGTTTTGTTCCATCAGAGCCGTGAATGACAAGAAGTCGAGTATACCCACTCGTCCTGCTGCACGTCCACTCCATGTGATCACTTCTTGCATGTTTGTAATTTCCTTGCTTACGCTTTGTTCCACCAGAGCAGTGAATCTATAAAGAGGTAAACATCAAGGGCATATGAGGCAGGAAGAGGAGGATGGTTTAGGTACATGAGGAGGAGGGGGTGGAGGGAGAGGATGAAGGGAGGCGTGAGGGCACGGGGAGACGCGAGGGGGGTGGGGGGGGGAGGACCTCGGGGTGGAGGGAGGACTTGGAGGGTAGGGGGGAGGTGGAGCTCGGGGTGGAGGGAGGACCTGGGGGCGAGGGGAGGAGGTGGAGGCAGGGGGAGGTGCTGGGGCAGCAGGTGACAGGGGGGAGCTCAACGTAGAGGCGGCGACACAAGGGTGGGGGGAGGAGCTCGGGCGGAGGGAGGACCTGGGGGCGGGGGGAGGAGGCATTGGAGGAGCAGGAGGCTAGTGGGGATGAAGATAAAGAGGATGGGAAGGAGGAAGAAGAGAGCGAGAAAATGATCTTTTCAGCATTTATTTTTTATTTAATTCTCGTTATGTCCTCAAAGTTAATGTCCGTTATCATCGGGAGTGAACGACAACTAACTTGAGAGGTACACGTCATATAACGGCAAAGAAGTCAACAGTACAATTAATATTCCTAAACATCCGATAAAAACCATTTACTTTTTCATGCACGCACCTTTTTAAAGCAGTACAAATGAACTAGCCCACTAATTTCAAGTAGGTACTGCAAGGGCACCGCGGGAGATAAAGATGGCTTCGTGTTCAGCTGGATTGCCGCTCTCGGGCGCCAGGAGCCGTCGTCTAAACCACCTCCCGCTCAATCCCAACGTATCGGCCTCTTCCCTCTCTAAATCCTCCTTGATCGTCAGGTGTGAGGTAACTGATTATCCTCTCTCTATAGTCCGTTGCGTTCTACTCTCTTTTCTCCCTTCTCTAGAATCTACACTTCAAGGGTTTTCAATTTTTCCCCAAATCGTCTGATTCCACTACTTGTGCTCATGTCGCACACTTCAAATGCTCCTCTCCCGCCAAACGAAGGTTTTCTTTCTAAATACGGAATGACACACTCTTCACAGACATTTTGGAGCCTTATATATCTACTTCATAGTGATCACTCAACTACTCCTACCTTTTCCTCGGCGAAGCCCATACAAGACCCTGCTAATGTTGGAAGAAAAGAGGGAAATTCACGAGAATGTCAATTACCGCCAAATTCAAGCAGCGCCTTTTCCATCTACCTTTGATGCTAATAGGGTGGATCCTGGTGCTAAAGAGAAAGCTTATGGACTATGGGGGTATACCTTTCGAAACTATGATGGAATCTACGATGTCTAAAGGGGACTTCCTTTTAAAGGTAGATACCGGGAAGCTCACACTGGATTGCCCAGCTACTCTGAATTTGCCCTTAGCAAACCCAATCACGACTCTGCTAATCTTATGGAAGAGAAGATGAAAATTCACGAATATGACATTCAATGCTCAATTCAAGAGAATGTTAGATATTAGCCATGAGCAAAAGCGCTTGGAGGCGCATTATCAGATATCCATATTCTCATTAAAGGGGAGATGTAATGGTAGTTGGCTAAGCAGAAAGTGGTGTTGGAAGAGGATAGAAAGCGAGAGGTTGAGTGGAAGCATTATTTGAGATAGAACTGACTAAGGGAGGGCAATGCAAATGTGAACTTCCTCCACATTAGAGCTAGTGGTCGCCGTTGGTGGATAAGGTTGGGGCGTGGGGTGAGGGGTGGGGACCAGGCGGTCCGTAGAGGAGTGGTGGCTCATTTTTTGTAAGTTGAGCATAAGAGTCAGGGGTGGAAATAGACGATAAGTAGAAACTCACGCTTCCATGCTTCATGGGGATGATCTCATTCAAGGTTTTGGTTTAAAATAAGTTAGGACCGTATTTCTTCAATTGAATACTGATGGTTGCTCCTCATGGTGGAGAAAGTGGGGGATTGGAAGGTGGTGTCACAGACTCACACAGAAGGATCGTTGGATTGCTGTTGCCCCTTTGATGATGGTTCACTGCTTGAAGGGTGGGGTTTGGGGCCACCGACAATGTGAATGGAAGATGTGCAGGGAGTGTCAACCTCATGAGACCTCTCTTGTGAGGGCAACTGAGACTTCGGTGCAATATCGAATATTCCCAATGCATCATTGGAGACTTCTTGAAAGTCACAACATAGGAAGGAGATCCATCCGTATTCGCATGTAACTCCTGTCGATGCGTTGCTGGATCATGATCCTCACAATCTTATTGCTTCCTCATCATCCAATGAGGAGGTGGTGGAGGGGGTGGGTTAATACCTTCGACATTTCCTGCCCATGTGCTTCGTTGGGGATATTGTCCCCATGGATTGCTCCTTGGTGGTTGTATGCGGTCTGACATGATCACATGAGATCATGTGTCTTTTCTCCTAGCTTTGGATTAGAGTGGAGGAGGCACCCTTGTTTTCACATTGGTGCTGCGCTGTGCTGGCCTTGACGCATGCTGCCGGTCTTGGGATGCCTTTCACCTCATGACGATTGGACTCATTTCAGATGGCTCTATGAGCCGAGGGAGGGTGATGGATATTATTTCTAACGGCTTGTGAACGAGAGAGGATGTGGATGCTGTGGTGGCTTTGGAAGGCTGCCACCTAGATTAATTTTTTGAAACCATGCATGTTGTTGGTCGGACGAGTTTTTGATTGTGGCAGGCTGAGCCTTTCCCCCAATATGATGTTCCCGGACCACCATCTGTGACCGTATGTGATGTTTCACATGGTAAATCGAAGGTAGAGGCTACGATTGCAACCAAGTTGATTCTTGTGGCTGCCTATCAAGATTCCGCTAGGGAGACGATCATGGACCCTTTGGAGTTTGCGGATGGGCTTGATTCCACGAGGAGCCTCTTTAATAGATGACAAACATATTGTGAAAAAGCCTACTATTTTTTTTTGTGTATGGGGGTTGGGGAACATTAACTCAGCCATGATCGGTCCCAAATCTAGGTAAATTGAGGAGGGTTGCGCGTTAGGTAGTCGACAACCAGCACAAGAGAGACAAATTCCTAAATAGTGTTCTTTTTAAAAATACTATTTAGGAAATAGTCTCAAAACAATTCAGATCTTTCCAACATGGATTTAAGCAAAAATTTAGATTTCATCGGAGCATTCCCTACTATCGACGTGTTTCATCGTCTGAATGCAATGAGAAGTTGGCAAGGGCCGCTATATCGTTGCCCGGATGTAGTTCAAAATTAGCAAGGGTTCTTGCAAAAGGAACGCTTGCAAGTAAATAAGCTAGTTCCGCTGCATCGTCGCCCGGATGCAGTTCAAAATTTGCGAGAGTTCTCGCATGATGGACACATGCGAGTAAAGAAGTTAGTCCAAAAGAGGTTGCAAAGGAAATTGCAGATATGTAGTTGGAATATTGACACTTTGATTGGCAAATCAATGGAGATAGTAGATACGATGGAAAGAAGGAAGATTCATATACTACATCTCCAAGCGACAAAATGGGTTGGAGAGAAAGCAAGAAAGCAAGGGAGATCACGAAGACATGCTTTAAACTTTGGTATTTAGGTAAATATACTAGCAAAAATGGTGTTGGAGTGGTTGTTCATAAGGATTTGAAGGATTGTGTTGTTGAGATGCAAAGATTTGGAGATCAGATTATTTTGCTCGAAGAAGAAATTCTGAATATCATCTCAGTTTATGCACTGCAAATTGATTTAGATGAAAGGATTGAACATGCTTTTTTGGAGGATTTGGATAAGATCATGCAAGGAATCCAACAAAGAGAGGTAATTTGCCTAGGTGGAGATCTTAATGGACATGTAGGAGTGGATGCAGCGTCAAAAAAAATGTAGGAGTGGATGCTTCAAGGTATGCTAGTGTTCACAGAGGACATGACTACGAGGATAGAAACTAAGAGGGAAAAGTCAATCTGGATTTTCTAAAGGTTTATGATTTTTCATAGCAAACACTCTTTATGAAGAAGGAGGAGCATTTAATTACTCATAAGAGTGACCTGACTAGCACACAGATAGATTACTCTGCATTGAGCAGAAGAGATCAATTATGTCGTAAGGACTGCGAGGTAATCTCGAGAGAGTTCGACTACCCAACATCACTTTTTAGTCATGTACGTGCAAAAAAAGGCTGGTAAAGAAAAGTAGGGTCTCTAAGGTCACTAGAACTAGATGGTGGAATCTTCAATTGAAACAATCAAGCTTCATGGAGAAGGTTTTAGAAGACTTATCTCGGAATTGTAACAAAAGTGCAAATGAGATGTGGGTGGCGGTAGCATCTTGTATCCGAAGGGTAGCCAAAGAGTTGCTAGGCGAGTCAAAGAGAGGAGCTCCAGGTAGAGATGTAAACAGCTACAGATATATCGGTATCCGATCCGTCACCGTATCCGTTTTATATAGATTTTGACATCCATATCCATATCTATTTTAAAATGGATACATATATGGATATCGTTTTTGTTACAATATGCGTCATTATCAGTAAGATGGGTCATTGGATCTTTCCAAGATCCATTTACCGCATCCATAGTTTAGTCCCACATCTATCAGTGATGGGACTTAGAATATAGGGCAATGGCCCAAGCCACATGCGAAATTACCTGGATACTGTCTCTTTTGCAAGAACTCAATATTGCTATCACTATTCCTGTTCCTCTATACTGTGATAACAAATCTGCCACTTATATTGCTACAAATCCTGTGTTCCATGAGAGGACCAAACACATTGAGACCGACTGCCATTTTGTTTGTGATGCTGTACGAGAAGACAAGATTTCTACACCACATATCTCAACAGATCTTCAGCTTGTAGACATATTCACAAAGGCCTTATCAAAGAAGCGCCTTTCCTGGATATCTTCCAAGTTGTGAATGATCGATGGATATGCTCCAACTTAAGGGGGAGTGTTAGAGATTGCAGAAGATTTCTTTCTTTATATTCTATTGTAACCCCACGAGGGCTTTTATGTTAAGAGAATATTCTATGCGGCTATTTGTTAAGAGAATATTCTATAGAGAATATTCTATATTCTAAAGAATATTCTATAGAATATTCTCCTTTGAGCCCTCTAGGGTTTAGTCCTATATAAGGACCCCTAGACCTCTTGAATAAACAACGAATCATCTTTTCTTATCATTCTTTCACATAGTCATTTCCTTTTTTTTGGATATTCTCCTTTTTTCTTACGACTTCTTTTTGTACGATAACCTCTTTTTTTCTTCGAATCCTCTTTTTCTCAAACCGTTCACCTTTTTTTCTCGACTTTCCTTTTTTTTTCAATTATCTTCCTCCCCTTTTTTAATTGGATCCTCGTCCCTTTTTTTGGGTGCATCTGTAGCAACCATTGGACCTTTTTTCTTTCTTTTTTTAAGGGTGGGCTAGGAAACACCCTCACTTGGACCTAAAAGGAAAAATACAACCCCTTTTTTTATCTTTCAGAAGCAGAGAACTGGGAATAGGGTTCTCCTCGCCATTCGTGTCTTCTCTTCCTAAGAATCCAACACCGGCAAGACATGAGGGAGCCATCGCTTGGTGGAGATTACGGTGCCTGGAGGCATGCATGGGTTTGAAGTCGCTACCACCAAACTTCACAAGCTGTTAGGGCTTGGTGGAGGTGACTTCGCCGCACGCATGAGCCCACGACAAGCCATTCTGCAATAAAAGTTATTGCAATTCATTCCTTAATTTGAAATGAATAATAATTAATTTGCATAATAGGCCCCTTAGTACAATTAGGGTTATGTACCATGGCCATCTTGAAATCATAAAACTATTGATCTAAAGGTTAGGTCATAAAGGCTGGTGAGGGTTGAATATCTAAAGAGTTAGATTGAGGACTCAACCACACTGTCAAGTGATTATCAAGAAGGGATCTCCATCCTGAGAAGGAGATAACAATCCTTATTCCAAAGGCTGGCATCTGACCGACCTCTTGATGCAGGTCTTCTGCATAGGAATATAGATTATGAGGTATTGGATGAGTTAGGTCAAAGAGTTGATTTAACGAGATCAAGATAAGTAAGACCTATGTCGTATGCTGTTACGTATAGGCACACATCCTTGTACCGGAGACATGTATTACTATATGTATACATATGTACATTAGGAGGACCATTAGGTTGATGACCTAATCAAGGTCCATACATCGACGAGCTGGTGTGCATACATGGGCATATGAGTAATATTATCTTTCAAAGGGATCATACAGGTTCACTACCGAGCTGGAAGACGAGCTTACTCATGATATATTGGGATAAACCAAATTCCAACGTTGATCGTCTTGTGAAACAAGACAAGATTTGAAGGTATGATATATGCTTTTGGAAAGCATATGATCAATACCAACTCCCAATGTTCGAATGCGAAACATGACGATAAAATCATGAAGGAGACAGTTCAAATAAGATCAGAACTTCGGGTTTATTCTAGGTCTTCTAGTATGTAGGATGGACGTGCATTAGTAATACTCGATGGTGATGTGATCTTAATTGGTTGTATAACCATGACACTTCCATTTCGAGGGAGTGATGAAACATGTTTGGATTTTAGTGTTCTACTCGGTAGACTACTTATCCAATCTTACTCCAAATGTCGGACATTGGTTTGAATATGATTCCGATGCAATGAGAAGATTGGATATTCCGTTTGACTTGATCAAACATCTCTGAGAGGTCTTCTAGATCTGGATATGAGATTAGATCTCACTATCCAAGTTACTATACATGGAATATACAATCGACATGTCCTTATCTCCAAGTATCCGCAGAGAAAGCACATTGTTCTTGAAAGAGTTCAAGAATAATTCAATCGTTGACAATATCTGAGCATTGAAAAATTGATGATTAAATATGATTTAATTATCATTAATAATGTGGATATGATTCACATTATTTAGACACATGTATAGAGACATCTACGATAATTTGATATGGATTTAATTTTGTAGATAAGATTAACGTGGATAGCATTATCCATAATAACCATAAATATTGTGAATGCGAACATAGAGAGATTTAATTGTCAATAAGATTTACAATTTATAATAAAATGTGAATTGGAATCACATTATACAATTAAATGCGAATTGGATTCACATTGTACAATTAAATGCAAATATGATTTACATTTAATATTGGATGGATGAATATGGTTCATAGTTATCAATGGCATGATTGAAGTTGTCACAAAATAATTTGGAATTATTTTGGTGAAAATTCAAGCAACAAAAGTTGTTGCAATATGTGGAAAATATGATGAGATTTGACAATCTCATTAATTAGGAAAGAAGATGTGCTCCATTCATTTTAGGACTGGACCACCATATGGAGAGAATCTTTATGATGGCCGTCCACCCTAATTGGGAAGGAGGCTCTCCTCCTTTCCTTATTATTCCATATTGAATTGATTTAATTAGAATTAAATATTGGGGAATGCCTTTAATTTATTTGTTTCTTTTTAAATTAATTAATTGTTACAAATTATTGCAACAAAATTTAGGCCATTGATTTCAATTAGGAGTGTATTCTAACCATCCATTTTTGTATAAGAGAAGGGCCAACCCTAGGCTCTTCTCTTCACAATTCAACACACAAGTTGAAGTAACAAAATTTTCTTGCTCTCTCATACACGTCCATAGATCTCCATCTCAAACCCAAGTGGCCGTCCACTTCAGGGTTGGCGGAGGACACCATCATCGTCGCGCTGTCTTTGTGCTGCCGGATCGACTGCTTGTGGATCTCCATCTTCTTCGATGCCCCGTGCTCGTGAGGAAGACGACGGATTTCGTATGAAGAAATCAGTAGGTTCTCGGCTTGGATCATCACCTAGGATTGCGAGGAGCGACAAGTGCTGTCTACATTGAATCTGACTTGAGACGGGAGGTCTCTTCACTTAGAGACTACAAGATCGCAAACACGCTTCAAGAGGTAAGCCTAATACTTATGTGATCTTGATGGAATGGATTAGAAAAGGTTCCCAAGCCATATGGTTCCATCGAAAATTTTTCTAAATTATGTTGCCCCATCGACTAGTATGTGACTAGTCGACCTAGATTGCATACGATGCGATCCCCACGCTTTCGTGATGCACAAGTTGGTTTTATTAAAATGACCACCTTCATCTGTAGCAACCATTTGACCTTTTCTTCCTTTTTTTTCAAGGTTGGGCTTGGAATCACCCTCACTTGGACCTAAAAGAAATAATACAACCCCCTTTCATCTTTCAGAAGCAGAGAAATGGGAATATGGTTCTCCTCGTTATTCGTGTCTTCTCTTTCTAAGAACTCAACATCGACAAGACATAAGGGAGCCGTTGCTTGGTGGAGATTACGGTGCCTGGAGGCACGCAACCAGGTTGTGCCTTGCATAAAGAGTCGTTGTAAAGGAAGAAAGTCTAGCATGGAGTAGTAGTTAGAGATACCCTGATGAAGTAATCGATGCTCGATGAAGATGGATGATAGCAATAATAGTCTGGAGTATCCGTCTGTTAGTCATGGATGGTCAATAGAAGTTTTGTAGATACATCTCAAGAAGAAGAATACATGCCCTATCTAACTCCCCTTTCTCTCATACTTGATAAGAATAAGAGCATGGATCATCAAGTCGGGAGTAATCAAAACAAAACATGCATTTTTCTTCTTTTTTTGTGGGTGTGTTTTTTGCACTAATCACTCTTTTTTTAGTCATTTCCTTTTTTCTCGGATATTCTCCTTTTTTCGTACGACTTCTTTTTGTACGAGAACCTCTTTTTTTCTTCGAATCCTCTTTTTCTCAAACCGTTCACCTTTTTTTCTCGACTTTCCATTATATCAATTATCTTCCTCTCCTTTTTTTAATTAGATCCTCATCCCTTTTTTTGGGTGCATCTGTGGCAACCATTGGATCTTTTTTCTTTCTGGGCTAGGAAACACCCTCACTTGGACCTAAAAGGAAAAATACAACCCCTTTTTTATCTTTCAGAAGCAGAGAACTGGGAATAGGGTTCTCCTCGTCGCTCGTGTCTTCTCTTCCTAAGAACCCAACACCGGCAAGACATGAGGGAGCCATCACTTGGTGGAGATTACGGTGCCCGGAGGCATGCAAGTGTTTGAAGTCGCTACCGCCACCAAACCTTCACAAGCTGTTAGGGCTTGGTGGAGATGACTTCACCGCACACATGAGCCCGCGACAAGCCATTAGGCAATAAAAGTTATTGCAATTCGTTCCTTAATTTGAAATGAATAATAACTAATTTGCATAATAGGCCCCTTAGTACAATTAGGGTTATGTACCATGGCCATCTTGATATCATACAACTGTTGATCTAAAGGTTAGGTCACAAAGGCTGGTGAGGGTTGAATATCTAAAGAGTTAGATTGAGGACTCAACCACACTGTCATGTGATTATTATCAAGAAGGGATCTCCAGCCTGAGAAGGAGATAACAATCCTTACTCCAAAGGCTGACATCTGACCGACCTCTTGATGCAGGTCTTCTGCATAGGAATAGAGATTATGAGGTATTGGATGAGTTAGGTCGAAGAGTTGATTTAACAAGATCGAGATAAGTAAGACCTATGTCATATGCTGTTACGTATAGGCACACATCCTTGTACCGGAGACATGTATTACTATATGTCTACGCATGTACATTAGGAGGACCATTAGGTTGATGACCTAATCAAGGTCCATACACCGGCGAACAGGTGTGCATTTATGGGCATATGAGTAATATTATCTTTCAAAGGGATCATACAAGTTCATTACCGAGCTGGAAGACGAGCTTACTCATGATATATTGGGATAAACCAAATTCCAACGTTGATCGTCTTGTGAAACAAGACAAGATTTGAAGGTATGCTATATGCTTTTGGAAAGCATATGATCGATACCAACTCCCAATGTTCAAATACGAAACTTGACGATAAAATCATGAAGGAGACAGTTCAAATAAGATCAGAACTTCAGGTTTATTCTAGGTCTTCTAGTATGTAGGATGGATGTGCATTAGGAATACTCGATGGTGATGTGATCTTAATTGGTTGTATAACCATGACACTTCCATTTCGAGGGAGTGATAAAACATGTTTGGATTTTAGTGTTCCACTCAGTAGACTAGTTATCTAATCTTACTCCAAATGTTGGACATTGGTTTGAATATGATTCCGATGCAATGAGAAGTCCAATTCCGTTTGACTTGATTAAACATCTCTGAGAGGTCTTCTAGATCTGGATATAAGATTAGATCTCACTATCCAAGTCACTATACATGAAATATACAATCGCCATGTCCTTATCTCCAAGTATCCGTAGAGAAAGCACATTGTTCTTGAAAGAGTTCAAGAATAATTCAATTGTTGACAATCTCTGATGATTAATAGGATTTAATTATCACTAATAATGTGGATATGATTCACATTATTTAGACATATGTATAGAGACATCTACGATAATTTAATATGGATTTAATTATCGTAGATAAAATTAACGTGGATAACACTATCCATAATAACCATAAACATTGTGAATGCGATTCATAATATCATAAAGAGATTTAATTGTAAATAAGATTTACAATTTATAATAAAATGTGAATTGGAATCACATTATACAATTAAATGCGAATTGGATTCACATTGTACAATTAAATGCAAATATGATTTATATTTAATATTGGATGGATGAATATGATTCATAGTTATCAGTGGCATGATTGAAGTTGTCACAAAATAATTTGAAATTATTTTGGTGAAAATTCAAGTAACAAAAGTTGTTGCAACATGTGGAAAATATGATGACATTTGAGAATCTCATCAATTAGGAAAGAAGATGTGCTCCATTCATTTTAGGACTGGACCACCAAATGGAGAGAATCTCTATGGTGGCTGTCCACCCTAATTGGGAAGGAGGTTCTCCTCCTTTCCTTATTATTCCATATTGAATTGATTTAATTAGAATTAAATATTGGGGAATGTCTTCAATTTATTTGTTTCTTTTTAAATTAATTAATTGTTACAAATTGTTGCAACAAAAAATAGGCCATTGATTTCAATTAGGAGTGTATTCTACCCATCCATTTTTGTATAAGAGAAGGGCTAACCCTAGGCTCTTCTCTTCACAATTCAACACATAAGATTTTTTTTGCTCTCTCATACACAGCCATAGATCTCCATCTCAAACCTAAGTGGCCGTCCACTCCAAGGTTGGCGGAGAACATCGTCATCGTCGCGCTGTCGTTATGCTTCCAGACCGACTGCTTGTGAATCTCCATCTTCTTCGATGCCACGTGCTCGTGAGGACGACGACGGATTTCATATGACGAAATCAGTAGGTTCTTGGCTTGGATCGTCACCTAGGATTGCGAGGAACGACAAGTGCTGTCTACATCGAATCTGACTTGAGGCGGGAGGTCTCTTCATTTGAAGACTACAAGATCGCAAACACGCTTCAAGAGGTAAGCCTAATACTTATGTGATCTTGATGGAATGGATTGGGAAAGGTTCCCGAGCCATATGGTTCCATCGAAAATTTTTCTAAATTCTATTGCCCCATCGACTAGTATGTGACTAGTCGACCTAGATTGTATACGATGCGATCCCCACGCTTTCGTGATGCGCAAGTCGGTTTTATTAAAATGACTCCCTTCATCTGTAGCAACCATTTGACCTTTTTTTCCCTTTTTTTTCAAGGTTGGGCTTGGAAACACCCTCACTTAGACCTAAAAGAAATAATACAACCCTCTTTCATCTTTCAGAAGCAGAGAACTGGGAATATGGTTCTCCTCCTTATTCGTGTCTTCTCTTCCTAAGAACTCAACACCGGCATGACATGAGGGAGCCGTTGCTTGGTGGAGATTATGGTGCCTGGAGGCACGCAACGGTTTGGAGTCGCCGCCTGCCATCAAACCTTCTCACGTTGTTGGGGCTTGGCGGTAGTGACTTCGTCACATGCATGGTAAGGGAGTTCCAGGCCTTTCGTCGATGATGTTGGGGCTTGCCTGCGCATCATAGGAGTTGCTCTCGGGGTTTCGCCGGTGATGCTAGAACCCATCCGGTAGGGAGTTCATTACGAGAATGTTGTGCCGCCATCCACATCTCGTCTTTCTTTCTTCTAGGTTTTTTTCATGTAGATGTGCAAGGGTTGCTTCAGGTGGGCTGTGAGCAGTTAATGGGGGCCTTCGTGAAGATTTGATCGAGGGCTGGGCTGCAAAAATTGGGTTTTTGCGCGACTGCAGATGGAAATGGGGTAGAAGCTTGGGCTTTATGTGGCTTGATGATGTTTGATTGAAGATGATGCATTAGGAGAAGAAGGTTCTCGAGAGGCTTGCTTTTTTCATCTTGCGTCGTCAGTGGAGGCTGTGCATGGCTTGAAGAGGGCATTACACATGATAGAAAGAAACCCTAAGGGGTTCTTCAAGAAAACTTTCATAGAAGTAGAACATGTTACATGACAAGCAGTTCTGTGGAATAATTCTTCTCTTATCGAACTTGAACAGATGAAAAAACATGAATATAATTTCAACCATGAATAAAAAACTCTTCACAAACAAAGAATCAGAGTTGAAACTTGAATAATTGACTCAGAATCGAATTGCTCTGATACCATTTTGAAAATAAATGAAGTGTCGACGTGAATTAGAACGAGAAATCAAACATAAACATCTTGGGATTTTACGTGGAACACTACTCCCTAACAAGCAGATGTAACCACGGGAGAAGGCCTCAAAGGACCAGATCTTCCATTAGAATTTCTCAATGAGTACATGGGGTGTAGGGCTCCTTATATAGTCCCAGAAACAAACTGAATCAAACAAATAGTAGATGTGAGACTAAACATGAGCGAGGCATAATCGGATCTTGGAAAGATCAAATTATCCCTCTATTTTATCAATACTCCCCCTCAAGCAGGAGCTGAGAAAGCTACAGCTTGCTACAAAAGAAAATATACCACATCTTCACTCGATACATATTAGAGACGGTGATAGAGACACCTCACTCGGATAGGGACAGAGACACCTCGTTTTGAAGTAACCTTTACTGGTAGAAGACCTCGGTCAAGGATGGGTTTGCGACGATCAGGTTACCTGGAAAGAACATCAGTCGTGCATGTAGTAGTCGTTGCGACAACCAGGTCGTGCCTGGAGTAGAGTCACTGTAAAGGAAGAAAGTTCAACGCAGAGTAATAGTCAATGATAGAGAAAAATGGAGAAGCTTTTTCCTACTATAAGTAGGGTCAGGTGCATGGATTCTTGCTCAAATCCATGTTGAAAGATTCAACTATTTTTTATGGTGGATGTCGACTACGTAACACATCCCCTACAAGGGGGGATTTGAACCATGGTCTTTTGGGTGGTAGGCACACTACACTACCACCAGACCATTTAAGTGGGCACAGTCAGTGATAGAGAATGTTGAAAAAAAATATAAATGCGAAAGCAAAATCAAGAACAAAAAAACAAAAGTGGACGCTCATATTTTACGTAGAATCCTACTTCGTGGGGAATAGGATGAAACCACATGAGAAGGCCTCAAAGGGCCGGATCTTCTGTATTCAATCTCTCAATGGGTACAGGGGGTGTGGGCTCCTTATATAGCCCCATAGACAGACCGAATTCTGCAAATAGGAGACGTGTGACTAAACATGATTGGGGGATAGCTGGATCTTGGAGAGATCCAATTACTCCTCTATTACATACTCCAATAGTGGTGAAGAGGTGGAATGCATTGAACACCTTTTCTTTAGGTGCCCTAAATCAAGGGAGATATGGGGGAGTGTAGAGCTGCCAAGCGTGCACTGGGATAGTGTGGAGTCTTTCTGGGAGTCAATTTGCTAAGATTGGGCATGCTCGGTTGAAGGGTCAGAGTTTGTGCGCATGTGTGGACCATCTGGTTAGGTAGAAACAATGTTATTTTCAAGGAGAGGTTTTACTTAGAGAATGTAATTGAGTATGCTAGAGCTCTTTGTGAAAGTTGGTGTTTGTGACTTTGTTTATAATTTATAATATATTTTTGGACGTCCATCCCATCCTTTTTGGATCGCCATCCTATCTTTCTAAAAAAAGATCACGGGGATGATGATAGGGACATGGGGGTGGGATGAGGGTGGAATGAATATGCTCAGCAGTTCAGCCCGAGCCACTATAAAGATGTAGACGATGTCTAGGATGAGGTCCTGAGGATGACGGTGAGAACACTGGGGGAACTCACAAGGTCCCAACCAATGTGGGTCATTGCACCTACTATGCCCGTCTGAGCTGCACAGCAAGCTCCTCTCTTTTGACCACCATCTCCTACTTCAATCACATTTGTGCCCCTACCTTTTCTTTGCAATTATACTTGTGCCTAGGATTTAACGTCTGACCAAGAATGGCATAAATGTTATTATGTTATTTTGTCAAGGACAAATGTAATTGCAAAAAGGCAGACGTATGAGTGTTATTGGCAAGGTCCGGAGGGGAACTGGTGTAAAAATTCATAGTGTTGATCGATTGCCAGCTAGTTATTGATTTTGTCGTCCATTTCTTGTCTATCCGTCATACTTAAATTGTTTCTTGGAGATATATCAAATAAACAATAAGAAATCCTTTTTACCCTCATAACCCCCTTCCACATCGCTGCATTAACCACCCATCTTGCTGCATTACATTACATTCATAGGCATGCTAATGTTTTCAATCCATCTGAACGGATCAATTGCAAAAAGAAGGGTCAAAATCCTGGCATTACTTCTCTTTTCTTTAACTAGCGTGGATTTGAACAACCTCACCTATCCATATTGGGAGTCCATATCCTAACATGCCCCATAGGATTTTGTCGTTGTTATCGTGATGATGCTTCCTTGTGCATTAAATAAACCTGCTATCAAGCTATTTATGGTAAAAATAAGTTTGATTTGCCCGGGAGAACAGAACAATTAGTTTTGGGTTCCTAGATATTTAGAGCGTGTTTTTATTCCAGAGAATCAATTTACAGTAATAAATTTAGTACTCGTATGTCTCTTTTGTCCGGGAGGAAAAATGTAGAGCTTGTACCAGTGGCATATTCCCATTTGCAGGACGCTTTCGATTCGTCAAACAATTACCTTTTTTAACTGTTTCCCTTGTTTCTTTGATATTTTTGCACCAACCTAAATGTAAACATCAAATTGATTAGTTAAACATAATGGGAAAATCCACTCCATATAGGGTGTCTTATGTTTTGCATTCTTTTGCTATGAGTAGGTTTTACAAACAGGTGCTAATATTACATTCTGTGTAGCAGTCAAATGTTCGAAAAGAAATAAGAAAGAAGCCTGATCCACCATGTCTGAAATGCAATGGCAGTGGTAGGGTTCAATGCCACCATTGTCGTGGAAGAGGTTCTCATTCTGTAGCTTTCTTTCCTTGAGAAACTGACATTTTATCAACATAAACTGTTATTAGGACGGGCTTTGCAACTTATACTGCATTGCAGCTTATGATAGGCTAAGCATTGAATCTGTAATACCATTTTTATTCTCCGTATGATTTCTATTCTGCACAGAGAAATGTGGTTGTTTTTTATAATTGACGTCTAAAAATCCTTTTTTGTGTGTTAATTCAGGCAGAACCAACTGCATCCATCTTGCTATGCTTCCTAAAGGGGAATGGCCAAAATGGTTAGCTTCTAATTCTATTTTTTGGAAGAGCAGTTAACTTCCTATTTCTGGAATATATATATATATATATATATAGAGAGAGAGAGAGAGAGAGAGAGAGAGAGAGAGAGGAAAGGGAGCCTACTTTGTGAAGTAGGTAACCTTACCTACTTCACATCCATTTTTAGAATTTTTTTTATTTTTTTTTGAAAAATGCTTCTGTGGATTTTCATAACTATATCCCTCTAACATGTTGTGGATGGAGGCTTTAGGAGTCTCTGACGAAATTTGAATGACATATTAGAGGGATATAATTATGAAAATTCACGGTGGTATTTTTTAAAAAAAAATGCTAAAAATGAATGTGAAGTAGGTAAGGTTACCTACTTCACAAAGTAGGCTCCCTTTCCTCATATATATATATATATATATATATATATATATATATATATATAGGGAAAAGGGAGTATGCTCCCTGGATGGAGCCAACTTACATGCTCCCACCCATTTTCTCCTATATTTTTTTATTTTTATGAAATGAAACCTATTAAAATTTAGATCACAATATGTCACCATGGTATCATTCAAAATTCAACTTAATTCGAGACTTCTATCCCCTCCATCAAGACTGCCAAATTTTAACGGTCTCAGAATTGCTGAAATTGACCCCCTTCAGATGGAGGGCATAGGAGTCTCTGTTTCTGACAAAATTGGAATGACATGTTCGGGGGATATAGTTATGAATTTACATATTTTTATTTTCCAAAAAAATAAAAAATATAGGGAAAAATAGAGGTGGGAGTAGCCAATTGGCTACACCCAGGGAGTAGCCTCCTTTGACGCATATATATAGGGTAAAATGGGGCTGCCCCCTGGGAGTAGCCAACTTGGCTACTCCCACCCCTATTTTCCCCTCATTTTTTTATTTCTTTGGAAAATAAAAAATTTGTATATTCATCACTATCCCTCTAACATTCTATTAAAATTCGTCAGAAACAGAGACTCCTAAACCCTCCATCCAAATATGGTCGATTTAAAAAATCCTGTGAGCACTTTAGTAGAATGTGTATATAGTTTGTATTATAACTGCACATTATAAATACAAAACCGCATACAAAGCTGAATATTATAATACAAACATTAAAACTGCACATTGTAATAAAATATATATACATATTCTACTAAAGTCGTTATGTTTTCTACAAAAAAGGGGCTGGACTTCCTGAACTCAGGAAGGATCAAGTCCTATTTGAAAGAAATCATATATATATAGGGAATTTATCCAGAGAGCACAGGGCCCATTTGAGTTCGGATGAGCACTCAATCCTAGCCATTCATCGCAAAAAAATAGGAACCGATTAATCCCAAAAAATAGGAACCGATTTTGTATGGAAATAAAACAAAATCGGAAATTAGAACATTGCTAAAAATAGCGTTGCATTTGTGGAAAGAGGAAGGCACGTGCATTTGATTGGTAAAATCTATCGTTTCATTCCAACGCATGGCATTTGTTTCGTTCCAACGCAAGATGGGAGGTATGTGATTCGATTTCATAATTTAATCGCTTATTTCTATCAAAATTTCGTTGTTTTAATGATTTTTTGATTTTTAGCAATGTTTGTTTGGGATCAATACGACGAGATGATGAATACATTAATTTTTTTATGAATACTGCATATTTTTTATCGTAAGCGATGTTTTATTCGAGAAGTATGATTGGAATATGAGAAAGTTTTATTCATAATATCGATTTTTATTCATTTTGATACAAGATTTGTATTCCTAATTGATTTTTTATCGAAGGTATTTTGATTTCATATAATAAAAAGTTACAGTAAATTTGTAACTTTATTGTTGGCTTTGAGTAACTTTATTACATGTATCAGTAAGTTATATATATATCTTAGTAAGAAATTCCATATAACTTGTACTAGTAACTATCGGATAATGACCAGTAACAATTAATATACGCTTTGGTAACATTGTAAACCATTACTAGTATTTTATTAACTTACATATATAACAAGTAATATTTACACTATCCATCAGTAACTTTTTAGCATGTAGAAGTAACTTTATAATAATAACAAGTAACTCTGGTAACATTGTTACTTTTAATGTTTTACTTTGAATATATACTGAGTTACTGATATATCTACTTAATTTACTTATAAGATATTTTATGTTACTACTACTAACAAAATTGTTACTTTTAATGTGTTACTTTGAAGATATACTGGCTATAATGCTGAGTTACTAACAATTCATTACAAGTTACTTGTCATATAACAAACGTTCCTAACATTTCATTACAAGTTACTTGTCATTGAATGATTCTTACTGATGCGAGTATTCTGCTGAGTTACTAACAATCATTACAAGTTACTTGTCATATAATAAATGTTACTAACAATTCATTACAAGTTACTTGTCATTCAATGATTCTTACTGAAGTGAGTATATTGCTGAATTATTTTTCTTTATACAATTCTTACTATTCACGGATATAAATTAACTTATTGTTTCTTGCAGAACAATGCACAATTTGGTGTCTTGAAGAAGCTGTTGTTATGCCGAGGAGCGAGAGCAAAACAACATCATCTAAATGAACTAGAAGACAGTTGACATTTGGATGTTCACCATATAACTATAATTAAGTAATTTATGTGTGACTTTCGGTAACACTTGACGTATTACAAGTAATTAAACATGTTACATAAGTAAAGAAGGTGTGATTCGATAGTAATTCAAAACAAAGAATAAAACAAGTAAGATATATAGAAGCATCAGTAACATATAATAAATTGTAGGTAAAAGAATGTAATGGAATAAGTAAGTTGGAATAAGTATAAAAAATCACGTAACCAGTAACTTATGTATTGCTATCAGTAACACTCGATACATTATAAGTAATTAAAAATGTTATATAAGTAAATAAGAGGTGCTTCAGTAAGACTCAAAGTATTAAGTAATATAACATTAGTAACAATCAAAATGACTTCAGTAAAATGGACATTTGTAATCAGTACTATTGTATGGACATTAGTAATTCACATACTTAATTACCGATCCCACAACAATAGTTACTTGAGAACAGAATATGTATTACTTGAGTAACATGAATGAATTACTGATCTCTGTACAATGTAATGTTACAGATGTAAAATAACTATAAATTCAGTAACAATCATAATGCGTTCAGTAATATGTATATTTGTAATAGGTAATTATTGTATGGACATTAGTAATTGACGTAATCAATAATTATAATCAGTAATTTATCTTTTCTAATCCAAACGTGGATTGATCATTACATAAATAGAATATATGCCGACAATAGTTTAAATGCGTATTTTTTAGCTTACTAAAACCGACCACCTATTTTTAAGGAAATGATTTAATTCGAATTCTTATTATGTTAATAATGCATGCACATTGTTATTGCCAAAACCGTCCCCTTCCAAATAGAACCGACACATACACGTGGCGAGCCCACGTTTGGTGCTCAACATGACCCAAATCGGCACAGTGCCCTCTGGATATGCCCTCTATATATATATATATATATATATATATATATATATATATATATATATATATATATAGAGGATAGGGAGCTTGCACCAAGGTGCATGTAACTTTACATGCACCGGCGCTTATATCTTCCACATTTTTTTAGTTTTTTGGAAAAAAACCATCATGTATATTCATCCATATATCCCTCCAATATGTCATTCGAATTTCGTCAGAAACAGAGACTCCTATGACCTCTATCTAGAACAGGTGGATTACAGCAATTCTAAGACCGTTAAAATTACCTGTTCTGGATGGAGGTCATAGGAGTTTCTGTTTCTGACGAAATTCGAATGACATATTGGAGGGATATATTGATGAATATACATCGTGGTATTTTTCAAAAAAGTAAAAAAAATGTGGAAGATATAAGCGTCGGTGCATGTAAAGTTACATGCACCTTGATGCAAGCTCCCCATCCTCGTATATATATATATATATATATATATATATATATATATTATATATGCACTTGTTCTATTTTCGTGGAGTTATTAGGAGTTTATGAATTGGCAGGTGCAAGACTTGCGGTGGAAGTGGACTTGATTATTGCATTCGTTGTCTTGGGACAGGGAAGTACAGAGACATTATGGGGTTCCACTTCATGAAGGTGAACAACAATTGATGGCAGAAGTGTCCCTACAGCCTTTAGCATGTTCATGTGCACCCTATATCTTGTTTGTTTCTGCAATCAGGAGGCGTGCTGTAAGTTGAAGAGATCCTGCTGACATTTGAACCAAATTTGTGCTGACTTATTTGGAAACAGATAATGAGGAAGGTGAATTGGTTTGTTTTGCAAAAGATAATATTTGGAA
Organism: Ottelia alismoides; assembly: GCA_037367405.1. NCBI lineage: Eukaryota > Viridiplantae > Streptophyta > Magnoliopsida > Alismatales > Hydrocharitaceae > Ottelia > Ottelia alismoides. The sequence goes on along the minus strand of JAZKJV010000864.1, from coordinate 461,651 downwards.
CATCAATTTTACATCGAACATGTCAACTTAGACAATGTACAATGCCATTTTAGGATCTGTGCAGAATTAAGCAACAGTGCATCCAACCTAGCTCAGGAGCTGCGCTCGTGTTGTTTCTTTTTGCATTTTTTTGTGTGGATTTTCCTGAATTTCAGTAAACAATGAATATTGAGAGGCTTAACCGGTTACAAGTCGGACGTTTTGAATTGTAAAAGATCCTCACAACTTTTCATTCGAGAACTAATTGACGCAAACCAACATATCCCTGTAAGGTGAAAGGTGGCTCAAGCTAGCATATCTTAGTAAGTATCTAATTTCATATTAGATTATTTTATTTGCAAAATGCTCTTTAAAGGCCTACATGTCTAACATGACATGCTATCATGTGATGAGGGTATTATGGGATTGACAGATATTAGATTATATACAAACGAGACATGAAGTTATAGATAGACATAGCTCGTGTAAACCTAAAGGAAATCCAATAATGCTGGACTTTGACATCGACAATCACGACAAGGATTCTTCCATATACATATATAAGATAATTGTCGATTACAACAAGGGGTGAATTCCGCACACATATCGGTATCAATAATGCTGGACTTCAACATGAGCTAGCTGGTAGGTATTCTTGTGGAATTAGAAGATGGATGAGTTTATTGGAGAACCAAATTGTTTGTATGTTAAGATGCTTGCAAAAGGAGGCATCTTTTAGAAAATAAGAAAAATGTCAAATATCCAAAATCTAATGAGGTATTCAGCACTAAAGAGCATGATTGTTTAGCAAGTTGATGATTGGAAGATGTAGGCCAAGAAATCATGATAGATACATGATTTATACTTAGAGTTTATAACTAACAAAGTATAGTTGCTATTGAAGCAAAATCTTGTACTCCCATTGCATGGAAAAGGGGTAAGCTCAGATGCTAGTTTGTTGCAATATCAAGAAAGAGGGAATCAAACAAGAACCAAAAACACGAATTTTACAATGTTCGCATTTAATCGTGCTATCCGGTTGTCCTAGGGTGGCAAAAACTGTCTTCTCTACATGGAGAACATAGGATTATAAATTATGCATTAAATTCAAAATACTTGTCCTGAACCAAAAATCACAAAATAGTTAACTTGCAAATAAATCTAAATAATAAGATTGTATAGTAACTTTCGGTATAAACAAACATGTATGCATTAAATCCAAAATACATGTCCTTACTCAAAAAACAAATTAGTTAACCCTTGGTCAAAAGATGGGGGTCGCAAACAAATCATTGAGCAATCCGTACTCTCCTTACATATTAGCTTTGAAAACCTGTAACTATAGAAAAAGGCACGTGTCTACGTAGACACCTCAACCCTCCTCTACTTGGCTTCTTGTATGTCTATCACTCTTTCAACGGCAAGAAAGATCCAACTTAATATATTCAGGCCAGGAGATTTTTTTAGTGGAGAATAGACCCGATTCTCCTGGTGAAATAGGGCATCTGAGAATCTCTCTACCAATCTATCTCAAAGACCCAATGGCAGGCTTTCTTAGCAACTCTATATAAATTTATACGACCTTGAATGCAGTTTGTCCCCAATTCCACCAAGATAAACTTGCAAATTAGGATTAAAAGCATGTCAAACCATTTGTTAACTGAAAATTCAATTCATGAATGAATGGTATAAATCAGCTGCTTTGGGAAGACATCAAATGGGAGCCATCGAATGAGCTGTTAAGTGACATGGGCATGATAACATGCTATCAGTTGAACCACGAACCACAACGGATCTTTTTGGATTCTAGGACTATGAAGCTAGTGTAATACAGAAAGAAATTGTATAAAGACTGAAGGCATCCACCTTTAAATGGACACGTGTTTTGTGTTCGAAAGTGCCATTTTTCTATCTATGATGAACTATTTAACCAAAACATGATGCTTGCATGCAGTTTGGAGAAGCATTGCCACAAAACCTTGAGCATCAACACTGAGCATACTATTTATCAAACGAGATACAACAATGTACATTCTTTTAGATTTCTAAAATCTGTACTTTTAGATGGACGCCAACAGAAGAACCTTTCCGCATTAGAACACAAAACAAGAACCTGAAAAGAAAAAGCAGAAAATTTTCAAACTTCAAAAAAATGATGAAGCATTTTTTATTAGGTATGCATAAAAGATCTCTCAAAATAAATTTGTATTGTGATGAACTTCTCAACTTGAAGCGAGCATCATCAATAGTATTAAAATATAGGGTTTTTACACCAAAACTCTAAACTTTGTAGATTACCTTCTTGGCCATGTATTCATTGTAATTATCATGTAAACCCTGTAAACTTGTTAACTATTATGCCACAACCTTATAGGAGTTAACCACAGAGTCTATCAAGGTTTGTAGTGTAAGAGTTAGCAAGTTTGCAGGGTTTAACTGATAATTACGTTGAATACATGGTCGAGAAGATAATTTACAAAGTTTTCAGGGTTCGTAGTGGAAAAAACTCTAAAATATAACATTTTCTGAATGAAAATGAGAGTGATCCCAAGATGGGACACACCCTTAATCACTTTATTAAAGAAATCAAATCATCATTAAATATATTATTTTTGAATTTAGAAAGTACTAAACACAGTAATCTGACAAACTTTTAATATTCTCTTTTCCCCTCCCAATTAGTCCTAAACGCCACCATCTTTTTCAAGGGTTGAGACACCAATAAGTTTCCAATCTGCAATGTCAAGAATTTCTCACCAAATTTTGAGGAAGCTTAACTTTGTCATTGGCTGGCTGACCCTGATCGCGTTCCAATCATTGATGCGGAATGTAATCATAGGGATCACATTACAAGGGTGGGGATCTATGGTGGGAGTGGGATTCAAACTCATACATGGAAGCATTTGGTGGAGTAAGGCACAAGGTGGAATGCGGTGCCCATTGACGTATGATAGAAGGTGCAGAAGAAGCACCTAGAGAGAAAGGAGGGTGAAGGAGATGGTGACTATGGAGGAGCTGATAGAGCACTGTGATGCAAAGAGCGCAAATGAGGGGTGAAATTTAGTGATGAAAGGTAAATGTGGTGGAAGGACAATGGTGGTAGAGGACGGAGGGAGGCAATGGGAAGGCACTCTAGGAGGTGAAAAGTATTTACAAACATTGAGTTAGGCCAGCTCGACCTATGCTACAAGCCCCGCCAATGAACCTGTTGAGATATTTGTATCTCTCTATCTTTATTTTCTTATTTCTTTATTTCTTCTGTCCGCTTTATGTAATTTTTCCATAGAGCTTTTCTCTTATATAAGAGAGCTATAGGGCTACAATGAGTACAACTTTTCATCTCACGCTTTTCCACATGGTATCAGAGTGACGGTCCTAAGATATACTGAGTCAAAGATACTGGGAGTGTGTCAATGGAGATAACCAACAATATAATGAGTCAGCCTACTGCAAAGGCTATATGGGATATTCTCGACGCTATGTACTCCCCGACGAAAAACGAGTCAAAGATATTGCAACTTCAGCACAATATCTTCACATCGAAGCAGAATAATCGTCCTCTCTATACCCTTTACACTTCTCTAAGGAGTATGTTTGAGAAGCTTCATGGTTTAATTCCCTTGACTGCTACACCTTAACATCTCAAGGTGTACAGAGATTCGATATGACCAAAGTTTTTCTAGCAGCTCTTGATCCTGAGTATGCTGCTGCTCGAGCACAGATCCTTACTGATACCACCATATTTCCAATGGAGGAGGCATAACATAGGTTGAGTAGTCTCTCTATATCTCTTAGTGGTGGTACTCAGCAGTCTCAGATCTCCTCAGCTATAGCTGCATCTCGTGGTAGAAGCCCTACACAGTACCGTGGTTGTGGTAACCGTGGCAGGGGAGGGGGTAGTCGACCCCGTCAGCCGTACACTTACTGCCACATGCCAGGCCACTCTGAGGAAACATGCTACTCAAAGCATGGTTTTCCCGCTTCAGCACTGTTGGAGCATTCGTTGTATGCACCCATTGTGTTGTAGCAGGGTAAATGGATCCTGGAGGAGATCCATTTACCCCATCCAGTGTTTAGTCCCACATCATCCAGTGATGGGACTTGGAGGCTCTGGAGAGGCTATATAAGGAGCCTCAGACCTCCTGTATCCATTGAGAAAAGCAATAGAATATTCCGCCCATTTGAGGGCTTCTCCCGTGGTCTCATCCCGCACCTCACGGAGTAGGGTTCCACATAAAATCCCGCTCTGTTCTTTTCGTTCTTTATCTTTTATCCATGTTCCGCTTCCGATTTTCTAACATGGTATCAGAGCGGGTTCGATTCTCGAGGCTTTTTCATTATGCTTTATTTTTTCGAGATTTGATTATCAAGTTCATGTTCTAGGGTTAATATAAAACCTAAAAATTATTCAGTTCTGTAGTTCTCTAGATCCGAGTTTTTGTTCTCTAGAAAACTTGTTCATGATCTACGGCGACCCTCTTCAGATCCAGAATCGCCCACAGATCTTCTCTTCTTGCTGCAAAGCATCGGGGCTCCTTCGTGAGCCCTAACTTTCCAGGCCGATGGCACATTCTGCGCACATTCCAGAAGCCGCAGTCGTGAATCCTCTTCGCACGATCTGATTTCCAGGATACGCATATCCGGCCCATTTTTTTCAGATCTGTGCGAAATGCTCCCAGGCGGGGAGCCTCTTCTCCAAGCGACATCTAGCTCCCCACGCGCACTGCTCACGCACACCAGGCGGAGACCCATCCCGCGCGCTCCATCTCTGGCGGCACAACCATCTCAGGCCCAACAGCACAGCCCCCTCCCCACCCTCTTCTTCGGCGGCACCATCCTCACGTGCACCGCAGCCCCCACACGAAAAGTCCTTTCGGCGGTGACCCTCTATCGTGCATCGAACCCCAACACGGAGCCGCATCTCCCATCTGGCTCACGCCCAGCCATGCGGCGCCTCCCCAAAGACGCAGGCCTCCTCCTCGCGCCATCGAGGGTCCAGGCCCTTGTGCTCGCCAGGTTCCTCCAGCGACGCAACCTCTCTCCAGAAAGCGGCGGTGCCCTCCAGGCGGCCACAACGCCACAGGCGACGCCATCTTCCCACTTCTAGGCTGGGACACCATCGCGCGCAGGCGGAGACCCCCCATCCGTGTGGCATCAGGCGGTGCCTCCCCACAGTCTCCCAGTCGGCGTCGATGGCCGCTCACGCCACCCACCTACAGATCAAGCCCTTGCGCCTCCGCGACTAGCCCAACCCCATCGCGCATATCTCACCAGCACAACAGCACACAACCCCCCCGCACGCGCATCCCAGGCACGATTCTCCAGTTTGCAGGCGGCGGAGTCCGCAGAGAAACGTGGGGGGGGGGCTATTCCCATTACGGGGAACCCTAGTGAAGGTTAAGGGGTTTTCGGCCCAAAAAAGCGTTAAAAAAACCTGGGGGTGTATCTCTAGGCCCATGTGGGCCGTATGATAAAGCTTGAAAATCGGTTTCGCGGCTTTTTTTTAGAGGAAAACACGATCGATGTAGAAAAAGCCGCGAAACAAGAAACAATCTCAACTTATCAAACAAATTCGGTTTTCCTTCGGAAAACCTACACTAAATTTTTAACCAGGCTAGTGTTCCTGGGTCGAACTCAAGGAGGCAGAATAGAATCCTTTGATTTTTTCGGTTCTATCTTTGTAATTTTATTTTTTATCTCTTCTTAAAGTTATCAAGTCAAGAACCTTTTTTATTGATTTTTATTTTAATTTTTTATTTGATTTTATTCTTTTCCAATTTTTATTTAATTTTTTTAAAAAAGGATATTTTTCAAAAATATTTACTTATTATATAATAGGTGGATATTATATAGCTGGTAAAATATAGTAGGGTGAACGTGGGTCGAGCAGCGAACTCGAACAACACAAGAAACCAAAACAAAACGAGGCGATTTTCGACAAAATCAAAACACTACAAAATCACGACAAAAACTCTCGAAAACTTAATACTAGGTAGATGGGGTAGTTGCGTAACTACCCTAAAAAAATCGTCAAGAAAGAAGGTCAAACGAGGTCAAAACAACCCCTACAGCCCAGGGGCATAAGCGTAAAAAAACTAATTAAAATGTTTGCAAAAAGGTCCTTCAGGGACTGTTTTGTAAGAAAAATAACAAAGGTATTGCATTTAGGTCCCTGCGGAGGGATCTAAACGTAATTTCTGGAAACCTGGGGAGCGGAAAAAGATTTCTGGAAGCTCCTGGGTTTAGTATGCAAATTCTCCACCGGTTCGCTGTGGACAGCTGCGATTAGAACGTTCTGGCGCAGATCGGACGCTTGCGGAGAAGCCACGTGTCGCACAACTGTGCGTCGCTTGTTCTTCAACTGTTCTTGATTCCGTTAAAGGGCTGACGATGGACCTTCTTCTCCGACTTTTCTCGTTCAACCAGCGGTGTCTTTGGCACTCCGGCGGGGCCAGAGGGGTGGCTCCTCCACCCCTCGAGCTCGCCCGCGGTAGAGGGCGGTCGGCGGCGACTCGAGTCGACGGCGGAGATGCTCAAAAGATCACGGTCTCGTTCACCTGGAGGTTGTTCAGTTCTAGCGACCTTCCTTGGAGGTGGATTCTGATGAAGATGGGAAGCTTCCAGATCCGGGAAAGGGCTCCCAATTGAAGATGGACCTGCAGATGAATGATATTCGTGCTCGATTCACGAGGAATCGGCCTATAGTTGATAGAATGCAAGATCACAAAGTGATGAAAATTTAGGTTTCCAGATTTATTAGAAATGTGCGTGAAAACGGAGGTAAATGGCGTCGCGATTCGAATGGATTCTACATGATTTTGAGAGAGTAGTTACGAAGGGCGTCTAACCTAGATGATTAAGCGATCTAAATCGGGGATTAACGTCGCTAATCGACGCACGAATATCGAGGCGAAAATCCGAAGAAAACGTAGGGAAAGGTCTGTGGAGAGTCTAGGTGTATTACCTGGACAGAAGCTCGACGATCGACCTTGGCCGGAGCATGACACGCGCGGGGCGGCGATGCAAGGCGAAGTGATCGCCCTAGAACCTCCTCCGATCTTCCTTCCTCCACGCGAGCTTGCTTGCGGGTGCTGTCACCACCGGAGCGAGGCGGAGCGAGGTGGGGAAAATGGGGGATCGGGTAGACTGGAGTTGGAGCTCAGTTGGTTAGGAGAGTTAGTTGGCGATGGAGGAGGTTTAGGGGCTTATATAGATCAATTGCTTGGGCTCCAAGAGAAATCTGATGGTTGGCGAGCTAGAGGGTTGTTAGGAGGTGAAGATCAACGGATTGGATCAGCCAAAAGGGTTAAGAGCTGCCCGGGAAAAATAGAGAAAGGTGGCCGGTCAGAGCACAAGTCGGCATACCAGAATCTTGGAGAAGAAGACCCAGGTGCTGACAAGTGTCAGCACCTGGTTGGCCAGAATGTGGAATAATCTTATAAATTAAGGATTAAATATTAAATGACGTTATTTTAAATAAGTATAAATACAAGAAATGTATATAAAATAATTCTCTAATTTATGGACTAATTACTTTTAATAAAAAATAAATATTATTTAAAATATAAATATTATATTAATAAATATGTATTTAAAAAAAGGTATTAGATTTTTAATTTAGTAAATAAATAAATAAAAATTAATTTCATATTTTCTTAATTATAAGAATATTAAATAAGGTTTATGTGAATTTTTATAGATTTTAATAAGTTAATTTGCATATTTTAATAAATAGAGGTATAAGTTCTCTAGTTCATTTATACCTATATTTTAAGGTTTTTGATTTTATTAAAATAATAAATAAGGTCCAAAAATTATGAAATAATTTAGGGTGAAACTACAAGATCATGAAATAATTTAAAAATTATAAAATTAAGAAAACTATAAATAATGTGTGTTACATAAAATAAATAGCCCAAAAACCCCGTTGTCTTTTGGTCCCAAAACTGACTTTTTGCAAACGGACTCCGAATTTGATGAAATCACCTTTATTAATTAGCGAATATTATTTTATGAACTTTAAAGGTGCGTAGAGTGAAATTGGAGTTCGTATGAGGAAGTTATGATGTTCGGAAGTTGAGGTTTTGACAATTTACAGGCTGAGTTTCTTGGCATATATTCAGGGTAATATTTTTAACTTATTTTTATATTTTTATATACATTTTTAGGAATAATTAGGAGAAGAGTTTAGTGAAAATTATGTTTATATGAAATAATTTAAAATCATTAAAGTTTTGTATTTATTTTATAAATAGTGGGAAATGTATGTAGTGTGTATTAAATTATTTTTAGATTTTCTTTCCTTATCTCCCCCTACTTTTTGGTTTGTCGACCAATCCATGCTGACTTGGTCTCGGGGGTTGGGTTATAAATATATCTTACAGCTATATTTATATTTTAAGTCATGTTGTATATATACATATATTCAATCTGCCTTTTCTTTCTTTTCTTGTTCTTTATTTATTTACATGATTTTAGTGGTTAAAAGTGAGTATTTATACATGAATGATGATTTGTTAAAAGATGGAAATTAATGGATATTTACATGCATTTGTTAAGGGTTTTAAGACAAAATGCGACAGAAAAGTTAATGAATCATGGATTCATCACCGTACAATTGTAGAAAAAATTATAAAAAAAAGGGGGAAGGGGGAGAGTCAGCCGTGAAAAAAAAGTGAATGTGAGAGTGGGTCGGATTAAAAAAAAGAGAAAAAAAGGAGAAAAGAAAAGGCGCGTACAATAAAAAGCCGTACGCAATTTTTGAAAAAAAATTAATTAAAAAATAGAGGCGTGAACAAAAAAAAGCCGTACGCAAAGAAATTTTTTTTTGCAAGAAAAGCCGAAAAAAAGAGAGAATGGTTGAAACGGCTTTTATAAAAAAAATGGACGGCTTAAAAAAAATGAAGAAAAGCCGCAAGTGATCTTTGTCCCCATTTTTATCTTGTCTTCTCCCAACTTTGTTGGTGTTCATATTCCGACAAGTATGGGAGAAAGAGGGTGTATATGTAGAGTCACAGGTCTATTCATATTCTTCAGATTCAGATACAGATTTCCAGACCGGCCAGTTGATCAGACTCTACAGATTCCAGTTCAGACTCGACGATTGATTCCGAGTCCAGTTTCAGACACGCACATGGATGCGGTCATTTTCAGATGAGCATATGTTGCCATCATCAGTTCGAGGTCCCCATCATTCTTGTTGTTGTTCGGCCAGAGTTTTCATGTGAGCCATAGGGACTCGAGAGCAGAGGACCATTCCCTATGCCATGTTGGCAAGGGTTTTCATGTGGTATCATAGGTGCACCAGAGCAATGCACCATTCTCTGAGCCAGATGGGAGAGACCCAGTTCTCCGACGAGGAGACTTCAGGCACAGTTTCAGACTCGATGATCAGATTCCGAGTCTTCAGTTGACTAACACTCCATCCCGTTCGTCCTCCTCACCTGCACGGCATGAGAAGCAACGTCCTCGACTGCAGCAATGTGCGCGTTGGGTTGATATTGTCCGTAGTGTCCTGTAGCATTGAGTTGAGTTTATTTTCTGTTTGTCCAAGCTGAGCATTGCATGCTCCAGTTTAAGGGGGAGTGTTGGAGCATTCATTGTATGCGTCCATTGTGTTGTAGCAGGGTAAATGGATCTTGGAGGAGATCCATTTACCCCATCCAGTGTTTAGTCTCACATCGTCCAGTGGTGGGATTTGGAGGCTCTGGAGAGGCTAAATAAGGAGCCCCAGACCTCCTGTATCCATTGAGAAAAGCAATAGAATATCCGCCCCTTTGAGGGCTTCTCCCGTGGTTTCATCCCGCTCCTCACGGAGTAGGGTTCCACGTAAAATCCCGCTGTGTTCTTTTCGTTCTTTATCTTTTATCCATGTCCCGTTTCCGATTTTCTAACAAGCACGGGTTGCAGAGCAAACTTAGCAAGTTGGCAGTCTATCACCTGCATCTAATCAGAGATTCTCAATGAGCTTGTAGCACGACTCAAAGAGATTATGCCTGCTCCTAGGTCGACCAGCTCTCCTTCAGACCCTCAAAGGTAGCCGCCTCAGCGTCAACATCCACATCAGGTACATTATATACTCTTACTAGCAGTTACAGGGCAGATTTGTCAGAATGGATTATGGATTCAGGAGCATCCCATCATCTTTGTGATGATAGAGGACAATTTAGTACATACAGACCGACTCAGCCAGACAGATCGGTAATAATAGCAGATGGGACACACTCTCCCATCACTGGTCATGGGGAGGTGTAGTTAACTTCAACAATGCGACTTCAAAAGGTTCTTTATGCTCTTGATTTTTCTATGAATTTATTGTCCATTAGTCAAATCACCAAAAGTTTACATTGTCGTGCCATATTTGACCCATCATCTATCGTGCTTCAGAACATTCTTACGAGCAGGGTGATTGAATCTGACCGTGAGCAAGGTCTCTATAGATTGGTACAATCTCCATATGCTGGTGCTTCATCTCTTCACACTGGATCAGTTCCTATGTGTGGCATCTCCGATTTGGTCATCTTCCTTTGCAAAAGATGTGACATGTATTTTCTCAGATTTCACCTCGCTCTACCTTTCAGTACGAGGTCTGCCAGCTTGAGAAGCATCATCGGTCTACCTTCCAAAATCGTCAAGGTCGAAGTAGTCAGTATTTTTGATTTAATTCATCTTGATATTTGGGATCCAAGTCGTGTCCTAGACCATCAGGGGCATAGGTTTTATCTTGTTGCTGTGGATGATTTCTCAAGATTGTCTTGGGTCTTTCTTCTTAAAAACAAGCCTGATGCTGGTTCTTTTATTTAGTCTTTTATTAATGAAATAAGGAATTCTTTTTCTGCAAATGTCACGTATATTTGTTTCGATAATGCACTAGAATTTTGCAGTATTCAACTATCTCAATTTCTCAAAACTCTTGGTATTGTTCATCAGACTTCTTGTGCATATATTTCTTAACAAAATGGGGTGGTTGAACATAAACATTGCCACCTTTTAAATGTTACCAGGACTCTCTTGATCCAGAGTCGTGCTCCTCATTCATACTGGGGGGATTCGGTTCTAACTGCTTGCTACCTGGTAAATCATATGCCCTCATCGATTCTGGGGGAGAAGATCCCGTTCTTGATTGCGTTTCATGAGACAGATCTTTTCTCTTTCACTCCTCGTGTTTTTGTGTCAGTTGCTTTGTTCATCATACGTCTCCAGGTCATGACAAACTCTCTCCTATTGCCTTACGGGAGAAGAGGCGTACATGCACCATGTATCCTCTTGTTTCCCATGTTTCTCTTGCACATCTCTCAAAGGAGTTTCAGAGGTTTGTTGTAGGCCTGTTTGCCATGAAGATACCACGATCATATCAGGAAGCATTATAGATTAGTCAATGGCATCTGTCTATGGAGGAGATGACAACATTACAGTCTCGTGGCACTTGGAGTATAGTACATGCTCCCCGTGATGCATCTGTTGTTGCTACCAAATGGATATTTACAACGAAACACCACGTGAATGGTACTGTGGACAGGTATAAGGCTAGACTTGTTGCTCGCAGATTCACCCAAAATTATGGGGTGGATTATCGGGCATACATTTCTCCAATTGCTCGTCACTCTACGCTGAGAATTCTCATCTCCCTTGCTATGGTACGTGACCGGCCTCTGTTCCAATCGGAGATGTCAAGAATGCATTCTGTATAGTGACTTACATGAAGAAGTATGCATGCAACAACCACCAGGGTTTGCTGTTGAGGAGTCTCATATGGTGTGCAGACTTCACAAGGCCATTTATGGCCTTAAACAGATCCAAGGGCTTGGTTTCAGAAGCACTCCGAGTTGATTGAACAACAGGGGTTCGTCAGATCTACTGCAGATCACTCTCTTTTTGTTAAGAGAACCCAGAGAGGTACTGTTGCTATTCTGGCCTATGTAGATGCCATTATTATTACATGCAATGATGAACATGGTATTTGGACAGCTAAGTATTTTCTTGGACAACAGTTTGTGACCAAGGATCTTGGCAATCTCCGGTAATTTCTTGGTCTAGAATTTGCAAGAAATCAACGTGGTGTGGTGGTGACGTAAAGGAAGTATGTCATTGATCTCCTATCTGAGACGAACATGACAAGATGTAGACCTGCCACTACCCCAATGGATCCTAATGCTAAGCTCTATGATGATGCTAGCTCTGAGGAGGTTGACAAAAGACGATATAGAGAACTAGTAGGGAAGCTGTTGTAAGCCACTGTCACAAGGCCTGATATATCATTTGTTGTTAGTAGAGTCGACCAGTTTATGGAATAACCCATGCAAGTTCATATGGATGCAATTGACATGATTATGAGGTATCTGAAGTCTTCCCCAACTGGACTCTGTTTAGAATAGGCACGTCTCTCACAGTTACAGGATGCGCTGATGCAGACTATGCTGGGTGCCCCAAAGACAGAAGTCCACATCATGTTTCATTGTGTTTGCAGGTAGCTTGCTGGTTTCATGGAAGAGTAAGAAACATACATTTGTGGCTAGATCTAGTGCTGAATCAGAGTATAGAGCCATGTTTAAAGGGAGCACAGAAATGATGTGAGTCAAGTCTGTCTTGACTGATCTAATTATTGAGGTGCATCTCCCTATGCACCTCAAATGTGATAACCAAACCGCTCTATTCATAGCTAACAATCCAACCTTCCATGAAAGAACAAATCACATCGAAGTAGATTGCCATTATACTCGTGATCTGATTCAGAAGACTTATTTCTACCTTTCATGTTGCTTCAAGCGACCAAATTACATATATGTTTACCAAAGCACTTCCTAGAGGTCCTTTTCATCGTTGTTCCAAGCTGAGCATGATAGACATATATGCTCCAGCTTGATGGGGAGTGTTGAGATATTTGTATCTCTCTACATTTATTTTCTTATTTCTTTATTTCTTCTGTCCGCTTTATGTAATTTTCCAATAAAGCTTTTCTCATATATAAGAGAGCTCTAGGGCTACAATGAATAGAACTTTTCATTTCACGCTTTCCCACAGAACCCATTGTTAGAGTATTTGGAGCATGCGTCACTTATGTAATAGGTGGGTAAATGGATCCCTCCAGGGTCCATTTACCCCACCACTGAGTTTAGTCCCATACCGCCTAGTGGTGGGACTTGGAGGTCCTGTGGAAGCTATATAAGAAGCCCCAGGCCTCCTGTAACAGATGAGAAAGTTCAATAGAATACACGCCCCTTTGAGGGCTTCTCCCGTGGTTTCATCCCGCTCCTCACGGAGTAGGGTTCCACGTAAAATCTCGTCTTCTTTATATTTCTTTATCTTTTCCATGTTACGCTTCCGCTTCCGATTTTCTAACATGGTATCAGAGCGGGTTCGATTCTCGTGGAGTTGTTTTTAAAAGTTTTATTTTTCATTCTGTTCGAGAGTCGATTCAAAGCAAGGTTTCGGTTCATTCTTTTTCGGAGTTCTGATCTGAAGATTGCCGTGTTCAAGCATTATTCGAAGATCTGTCCAGATCCAGGCTTTGTGATATTCGCATCAGGAGCAATCGCCGCATCCAGCCCTTCAGCATCAGGCAGGACAACATTTTTCTTCTCCCTGCGGAAGAACCTCCAGGCGCCGCTCCAAGACCTCCTTGCGCAGCGGCTACAGGCTTCCAGGCGGAGCCCTATCTCCCTCGAGCATCCCCTTGCGCACATCTTATCAACCCAGGCGGCATATCCGCAGCCATAGGGACCCCCCAGGCGCAGCATGGCGGCATCCCCAGAACCCTAGCCGCATCAGCCCGACGACTCCAGGCGATCCAGAAGCACAGGCGGGCGCGAGCGATTTCCTGAGCTCCTCTCCAACAGATCGCGTGTCGAGCAGGCGCGAAACCCATCGCTCGTCGTGTAGCAGACTTCCTCGCATCTCCTCGCGCAAAGCGCGCGCGAGCCCCGGCGGCAAACTCCAACAGATCCAAGCGCGCAGGCGGCGCCTTGTTCTCCCCAGGCGGTGCCGCCCTTGATCTCCGCTCCAAGCGCTGGCGGCACCGCAACCTTCGCGAGATCTTCCAGAGAGGCTGCATCCCGCGGCGCGGCAACCCTCGGTGCGCGAGAGCAGGCGACACCCCATCGCCCATCAGGGGGCGGCAGTGCTTCGACTAGATGGGTTCCTGCAAGAGGGAACCCTAGCGGCGCTCGTTTCCTTCAGACTGAGCGGGTCCTATGGCCCTTTATCAAAAAAAAAAATGTTCTGTGTAAGGCTGAGATTGGGTCCAAAAGGAAAAAAGGGTTGGGGGGCCTCAATCAGATTAAAAAAAAAGAAAGTGAGAGAGGTAGAGATTCGAGTTTGCTAAAAAAAATGGATCATTATTTGAAAAAAAATTTGAAAAGGCGCGTACATTTGAAAAAGCCGTACGCAAGTATTTTGAAAAAAAAAAGAAAAAAAAGAGGCGCGTATATCTAGAAAAAGCCGTACGCTAAAAAAAAAAGCCGCGTACAAAGAGAAGTCGTACGCAATTTCAAAAAAAAAAGGTTAAAAGAAAAAAAATGTTTTACGGCTTTAAAAAAAAAAAGAAGAAAAAGAAGCCGCAATGGATGTTTTGTCCCCTATTTATATTGTTTATGTATTATTCATCCCCATAAGTATGTTTTATACATCCCCATAATTATGTATTATCTTATCTTCTCCCAACGTGGTCAATAATGTCATTCCAACCAGTATGGGAGAAAGGGGGAGTATATGTAGAGTCACAGGTCTTGTTCTAAGATTCAGATATCAGATGTTGCAGACCGGCCAGATATTCAGACTCTATAAATTTCAGATTCAGACTCGACGATGACGCATGCCAATCATTTGTCATTCTTGTTGGTCGGCCAGAGCTTTCATGTGAGCCATAGGGACTCCATAGCAGAGGACTATTCCCTATGCCATTAAGGGCAAGGGTTTTCATGTGGTATCATAGGGACTCCACAGTAGAGTACCATTTTCTGAGCCAGATATACACTCCAGCCCCGTTCGTCCTCCTCACATGCACGCCATGAGAAGCAACGTCCTCGACTGCAGCAGCTGTGCGCGTTGGGTTGATATTGTCTGTAGTGTCATGTATTGTGAGTTGAGTTTCTTCCTGTTTGTCCAAGCTGAGCATTGCATGCTCCAGCTTGAGGGGGAGTGTTAGAGTATTTGGAGCATGCGTCACTTATGTAATAGGTGGGTAAATGGATCCCTCCAGGGTCCATTTACCCCACCACTGAGTTTAGTCCCATACCGCCTAGTGGTGGGACTTGGAGGTCCTGTGGAAGCTATATAAGAAGCCCCAGGCCTCCTGTAACAGATGAGAAAGTTCAATAGAATACACGCCCCTTTGAGGGCTTCTCCCGTGGTTTCATCCCGCTCCTCACGGAGTAGGGTTCCACGTAAAATCTCGTTTCTTTATATTTCTTTATCTTTTCCATGTTACGCTTCCGCTTCCGATTTTCTAACACCCATCATGACTTTTAAAAGGTCAAACTTGGCCCTAAAATTTTCCCACTAAATAAATGGTCGAGCTTGGGCCCACGTCAGCTCTTATCCATGAGCCCATTGTCCTGACCCAAATAATGGTCCAAGGAAACATCCTATAACAATTTATGACATCATATAATTGTTGTTCAATCCTAAGAATTTCAATCAATTTTGGTATACATGTATATGTGGCGTCAACTCTCATATAACAACTAGCGGTCGATCTTTTCCACGCATCTTCATCACAAAATGTTAATTCACCACACGATGAATAGCATTTCTCTGCTCGTTCCTCCTACATGTGTCTCGCACAATCCATGCTCTTCTATCCATGAATTGTCCGTTCTTTAATTTCTATACACAATCCTTGTGACATCCATTTGTCATCATCGTTCAATATGGATCGGCTTGGTCCAAACCCATGTCCATGTTAATTGGATAATTGCAGGCTATGGGCCAACTTGGATAAGAAATTATATATCACAACTCTGCCCACGATCCATCAACTTTAATAGGTCATGGACTAGGTCACCTTAAACGTGAAGGGCTTTGACATAGTGCTCATCCCTGGTGAAGGGGTATAATATGAGGTTGGTGAGAGGACAAGTGGAGAATATTGACAAGATGATCGACAGTGGAAGTAGACGAGGAAAGAGGGGGGAGGGGGTGTTGAGATATATGGATTGAGGGAATAGAGGGAAAGGAAAGTAAAGATGAGTGGAAGATAGGAAGTGCAACATGAGACGAAAATGCTACAGAGTCACAAAAGGCAGAATGGGAAGATTCGTTAAATGATGGACGTCAGGAGAGGATCTAAGGGGATGCAAGGGGAGGAACAGGTAAAAAAGGAAAAAAAAGAGAAAATAAGAGAAAGTGCAGACATGAATTTCCAAATGTAAAATTTTAACTCAAAAAAATTGTATAATGGATCTTATCCTCTACATACAAGATACGTATAAAGGGATCTAAAACAAAGCAGATGCGACCGGTTTCAGAAAGGTGATTTAGCACATCGACTACATCCCCGTAGATTTAGAGGAAAAGAAAAAAGATTAGAGAGGGGAAGAGACTGGTCTCAAAAAAAGAGAGGTGACCTCACATATGGGGACGAGACTGAGGAAAATTCGCGTGGGGAGCAAGTTATTAAACTTATTTACTGTATACGGTCGAATTTTTTTTATTATGTACCGTAGGTAAGCTGCCTCTTGAAGAGGCGGCTTTGGTTAAGTAAGAGCCGCCTCTTCAAGAGGCGGCTTTCACTAAAGCCGCCTCTTGAAGAGGCGGCTTTGTTTGGCCATAAACCCCAGCGGGCAGGCAGTGCCCGACCCACGCGTACACAGCCTCCGTCGAAGCCCTCCTCCGCCGAAGCTCTCCCGCCTCCTCCAAGCTCGCTCGGCCTCCCCCTCCCGCCGCCCTCGGCTCTCCGGCCATCTTGCCAACGTCCGTTGGCCTCGTTTCCGCTATTCCTCTCCTTCTCCACCTCAAGGAAGGTATGATTTGTCATTGGTTTAGGGTTTTAGGTACATGTTTAGGGTTTAAATGATTGTTTGAAATATTTTCTTCACTCTAATACATTGATGTCGACGTAATGGTATGTAGGATGTCTCGAGAACTTCGTTGTTTCTGTCACTGTGGGGGTACAATATCGAAGTCTAGTAAAGACGTGACCTATGTAGGAGGTCGTATGAAAACCATCAAAATTGGTCACGAAATGTCATTCTCGGGACTGATTGCGCACATTAAGTCCGTCTTCAGGTTGGATTTATCGCAAGAACTTGAGTTACAGGTATTTCATAAAATGTCCCAAGATGGAGCAAGTTTTTATATTGGGTGTGTCAAGTATGACGATGATGTCCGAGAGATTGTCGAATATGCTGAGGAGATAGGCGCTGCATATCGGCCCGTAATATTTATTTTAAAGCTATGTCTAAGGATAGAACAGAGGAAACTGTCACAGACTATAAATTAGCGAAGAAGGAAGCAAAGAAGGCTGTAACCGAAGCTAAGTCAAAAGCTTATGAGGTTTTGTATAAAAATCTCAACTCTAAGGAGGTCCAGAAGGATATATTCAGGTTGGCCAAAGCAAGAGAAAGAAAGACCAAAGACCTTTCTCAAGTGAGATGCATTAAGGACGAGGAAGGTCACGTGCTTGTTACTCAGAAGGATATAGAGACTAGATGGGAGCAGTACTTCCATAAACTTTTCATTGGAGAAGGAAGTAGAGAGATCACTTTGGGTGATCTAGCTAGTAGTGAAAGTTACTTGAATCGTGCATGCTATAGACGAATACAAAGAAAAGAAGTAGAGGAGGCTTTGAAGGTTATGAGACCTGGGAAAGGTGTTGGACCGGATGACATCCCTGTAGAAGTATGGAAAGTTTTAGGTGAGCGTGGTTTGACTTGGCTTACGAATCTATTCAATGTTATTTGGCGAAGCAAGAAAATGCCTGAAGATTGAAGGAGGAGTATCGTGGTGCCTCTTTATAAGAACAAAGGAGACATTCAAAATTGTTCAAATTACAGAGGTATCAAGCTGATGAGTCACACTATGAAAATTTGGGAACGTGTGATCGAAAGAAGGTTGAGGCAAGTTTCCCAAGTAAAAGAAAACCAATTCGGATTCATGCCAGGTCGCTCAACTATTGAAGCCATCCATTTGCTGAGGAGAACAATGGAGATTTAAAGAGCTAAAAGGAAGAATATCCATATGATCTTTATTGATTTGGAGAAGGCTTATGATTCCGTCCCACGAGAGATACTATGGAGAGTTTTGGAGAAGAGACAAATACCTGTCCTATACATTAATCTCATAAAGGATATGTATGATAGGGCTTTATCTTGTGTAAGGACCCCGACGGGGAAGACTGACTATTTTGATATCAACATTGGTTTACATCAAGGTTCAGCTTTGAGTCCATTTCTTTTTACTTTGATTATGGACGAGTTCACAAGTCACATTCAAGATGAGTTACCTTGGTGTATGTTATTTGCTGATGATATTGTGTTGATTGACGAGACTAGAGATGGAGTAAATGAGAAGCTTGAGGTTTGGAGACATGCATTGGAGACTAAAGGCTTTCGTATAAGTAGGGCTAAGACGGAATATATGGAATGCACCTTTGATGGAAGCAATGGTGAAGGAATCGAGGTGAAGATTGGTGACGATAACATTCAGAAGAGAGATTGTAACATCCAGTTTCCAAGTAAATCCGAAGTCGACCCGATTAGCGTCCGATTAACCCAATAAAGTTATCTGACGACATTAGATAACCTAAAACGATCAATTGATCGTGAATCAAAAGTCGTTCGGGCGAAATCAATCGAAAATCGATCGCATCGTAATGCGCGCCGTGAAAAAGCCGCGACGCAAATTCGGAAACCACAAAACGAACCGAGACCGTCAGTAGATCCGATTCGACAATACAAGACCAACGGAATCGACCGTTCGTCAATTGGAGATCGTTTGGTATTTTTAAACCACAAAATTTAATCCGAAATCGAAACCGTACCTCGAAAATTTCGGACATCCAAACCCGACCGAAAGTATACCATTATTATACTCAAATTAATCGTCATTTAGAGACGATCAAAACGAGCCATTGCGCGTCGAAATCGGAGGCTCGACGTGCGATTATGAGGGACTTTAAAATAAGAGAAAAAAAATAAAATATATATAAAAAAATTATTTTAACTGTCTGCTACTGCAAACACTGTAGCAGACTGCTACGTTTTTTTTAAAAAAAGAGACTATTAATAGTAACAACAAAAATATAATAATGAATAAGTATTTTGTTGTATACGTGTACACCTTACTTCCTCAAAGCCCTCCACGATATCCTCTTTACTTCCTTAAATCTATCGCCAATAACTCTTCTTATACATCTCCTCTTTGATTCTTCTCTTCCACCTCCATTCTCCCCTTCCCGAATCACCAACAGAGAAACTACCCTTCACTCGGTTGTTGATTTTTGTTGTGGCACACCTGCTGCTAGGCGGAGACGATCGATCGCCTCCTCCATTTATAGGTCACAAGAGGTACGACCAAAACCATTATCTCCGTTGCTGCCATTCATGTTTTTTTTTCACACATATATGTGTTCCATGTTCGTTTGTGATAATTAATTACCTCATCTCTGGGGAATCTATCCGTTGTTGGTTTTGCGTCATTAAAATTTGTGGGTTTGGATGCCAATTGGAAGGTGTTCAAATTATTTAGATTTGGGATCATCGAAATCTTGAAGTTTCTGGAGCTATATAATAAATTGACTTTGGTAAATTATAAGAGTTTTGATGACCGAATGTTGTGCTTGGGTTTGCTGTGGAGTTGCATGTGGTGAGGTTTTGAATAACATTGGGTAATATTGAGGAATCTGTGTTGGCTTCTGAGTTAGTGTGATTGTGTTTTATATACAGGAGTCCGGTTAATTAGTGTTGCTTTTATCATGTCTGTGGTAGTAGGTGATATTGTAACATGTGATATTACAAGTCTAGGGTTCTTACGGGTGTTTAAAACTTAGTTCTCAAAAAAAAAATATTAAACTAGATTTCTGTTTACCGGTGAAAGTTGGAAAATTTTCTGGAAATTGTATATAGATA
Source organism: Ottelia alismoides (assembly GCA_037367405.1). Lineage (NCBI taxonomy): Eukaryota > Viridiplantae > Streptophyta > Magnoliopsida > Alismatales > Hydrocharitaceae > Ottelia > Ottelia alismoides. Next base: position 441,609 of record JAZKJV010000864.1, on the reverse strand, counting down.
TATATATTATCTTAATAGGGGAGAAATTCCGTTACTATGCTTTGATATTTATATAAATTTTGTTTGTTTTTGCGGGAATTAAGAATTATATATTAATGTGATGATTTTGGTTGTTTGGATATTATTTAATACCACAGTTTAGTGGCGAAAGTTTAAAGACTATATGTCCTTGCTATATCAACGAATTTTGGTTGTGCTTAATAGGGGAGTTTATTACAATATGATGGATGGGCCAATTTCGGTAATTCAATTGAACAGTTCCAATCTTGAGAGAGAGAGAGGACCATGAATTGGTTTGATTTAGAGATATAGTGTTCAAGAGTTGTTGGTTTTTAAGTTGAAACACTTGTCAGCCTGGTCGGGGGTGAGTAAGATACCCGAGGTGAATCCGGACATCGACTTGCTTAGTGAAAGAATAAACCTAGAGTATAGGACGTCACATGTTAAACCACGAATAAAACTCTGAAATTTAATTCATCATACCATGAAATGTAATGACATTTCTGTTTTTCTTCAAAACAGAACCAATCGGACCAAACTCCATCAATAAGGGCTTTACTGAAGGTTGAAATACGCTATTGTAAAAAAAATTTTGCAGTGTTTCTACTGTGGTTTGACAAGAAAGGAGAAATAGGGAGGTAGACATTCTAAATCTCTTTCAAATTAGTTCTTGAGTAAATTTTCTTGGGTTAAAATCGATCTTAAGTAATTTTAGTAATAACCCTAGTTGGTGGATTCAAGTTATACGGGGATTTAAATGTACTGTATAGGTCATGACATGGGAAGTACCATCAATTATCTATACTTTATAGGAAATCATCACTATAATTTATAAGTGATACCAATAACCTATCTCATACTAGATCTTCTACTCCGACCGTAGTGACTTAGTCCTTAATTTATGAATGGAATTGTTAAGTATAAATTTTAGAAAATCTGTGAAAATTCGTTTCCTTAGGTATACCCTTCTAACCATGGATCATTATAGATACAAGATCTAAATCTATGCAGTCAACTCCATAATACCCAGTTACGTAAGGTCAACTATAGAAGAGATTGAAAAAGTGTTGGTTAGAAAAATAAGTGAAGAGTGATGATGAATCAGGAATATCTAATAATTATTACTGCCGGTCATGGTGACTTTTCTACCTGATCGTGCGAGGGCGCGGTGACCCTCAACTGGGCGGAGGAAAGGAAGCCCAGTCAGGGCAGCGGCCGTCAAGTGCGCGGGTCTAAGATCCCAGTCCTTTCACGGTTTTTATGCGAGCTCGCAGTGTTTTACGCCTCGTTGGGATCCCGACTTTAGACCATTCCGCTGACCCGTTGTTTTAGGATACCCAGGCGGGGGATTCTTGGTTTTCAGTTTTTACGTACGAGCTCGTTCGCCTGTACTAGTCAGGCAGGTTTCTAGAGTGACTTTTCTAGGGAGTCTCTCTCACCCGTCTCAGTGGCGTAGTTTGGGAGTAGACCTATCCCTCTATTGGACCGCGCTTCCAATTAGAGGGCGAGACGGAAGAGCCATTTGTAGGCTTCTTCACCGCTTGAGTTTACCTTGCCAACAGACTTGGCGATTCTATATCTAGATCATCCATATCTACATCTACATCATCTGGAGTTATATCTAAAACATTGAAGTTAAGAATTAGAGAAGTTACGATCAAAAGTTGGGATTAGTAGGAAATGACTTTTCTCTCTATCTAAGAATTTAATTAAATTAAGAGATCTTTCCAATCTTGACTTTTCCATTTTCACTCACCAACGTGATCTCTGAATAAAATGATATATGTGCTTACACTCATACACTCATGAATACTCAACTACTATATAAATGTCATATGTGGGAAATGTTGGGTCATGGGACAAACATTTGAGATGCTTAAAAATAGCCTGAAAAACCTTTATACTTACGCAAGTAGATGTAAACTTTACTTTCCACCTTTCTACTTGCTTGCTTTTGCGCATATTAAATGTCTAGTTATTTTTATAAGTTTTTGGGAGGTATCAGCAATGGCTGACGCCTCTTCTTTCCTAACGTGTTTGGCAGGCAAATAACCTGCAGTTTAGTAGCAGCTCAGTAGCTATACATGCTTCCTGGAGACAGAGTATACACTAGACGGTATGAATTACTTTGTCTCAGTTTTTATTCAGATAATGATGTAAATGCTATCTCTTTTGTATCACACTTTGGGATATATGTTGTAAAATGGAAGATCCTTGTACATGTTGTAAACTGATATGAATATTAATGAAAAGAATTTTGGTGTCATTTGTCTCTCTGTGTTCTTGTGGTTATGTTATGGATGTGAATGCCATGTGGATAATTAGCCGCGAGAAAAATTTTCCCTGCTTTTCTGCAACTTCATGTGATCTCATGTGAATAATAGTGCGAGTGTGTGATTAACGGGTACCCGGATTCTGAGGGGTTCACAGTTTGGTATCAGAGCAGTGGTACCCCGATACGCACGTTCGTAGTATTATAATTTCGATTGCATAAGTTTCCGGATAGCGACAGTCTTCCGACTTGTCGTGAGTCCGAGAAAGGAAATATGACATTCGAATTAAATAACCACAGATGTCACCAATTTCATTAATTTTCATAGTATATCCCAAGAAGAGAAAAAGCATTTATGATAAGTATCTATGAATGGCACAGATTCCGCTCGACCATCTGGGTCGCAGTGAGCAGATAGACCACATGCAGAACCATGTCATCCCGACCTGACCAGGAGATAACTAACCAACTAGCACACATACTGATTACTCTTATCGACCTTTCCATGTTCAATTTGATTCTGGTGCAACACACTCTTTCCTTGCTTCGAGGTTGCTTGTTTCTTTAGATAGAGTTGCAGAGACGCTATCGTCTCCATATCACATCCGAGGGCCAGGTGGCCAGTTATTTGTCATATCCCTGATAGTCAGGCACTTGCCCATACTGATTGGCGGTCAAGAAATGATCGCAGATTGTCTACTCCTACAGCTTGATGAGTTCGACTTGATTTTAGGCATGGATTGGCTATCTACTCATCATGCATTAGTTGATTGTTTTAGGAAGACAGTTGTCTTCAGGATTCCAGGTTTACCCGAGTTCACCTTTGAGGGTACCATACACGACTCCACAATGGAGTACATTTCAGTGTTACGGGCTTAGCGACTTGTTGATCAGGGTTGTGATACATATCTTGCATTTATTCGGGAGGTATCTGACCAGGAGCCGATGATACAGGACATTCGAATAGTATCAGAATACCCTGACGTATTTCCTGATGAGCTACCAGGATTACCTCCTGGGAGAGAGATCGAGTTCGAGATCACATTGCTGCCAGATACACAACCGATCTCTATGGCACCATATCGCATGGCACCAGCCGAGTTGAGGGAGCTGAAGGTGCAGTTGCAGGAGTTGCTTGACTTGGGATTCGTGAGGCCGAGCACTTCACCTTGGGGTGGCCCGGTCCTATTTGTCAAGAAGAAGGATGGATCCATGAGGTTATGTATTGATTACAGGCAGCTGAACAAGAGAACGGTGAAGAACCGTTATCCTTTGCCACGTATCGATGATTTGTTTGACCAGCTCCAGGGATCTTCGGTTTTCTCGAAGATCGATATTCGCTCAGGCTACCATCAGCTGAGGATTCGTGAGTCAGATATTCTGAAGACATCCTTCAGGACTCGTTATGGACATTACGAGTTTGTGGTGATGCCGTTTGGGCTCACTAATGCACCTGCGGCTTTCATGGATATGATGAACCGTATCTTCCGTCCATACTTGGACAAGTTTGTAGTGGTGTTCATCGATGATGTGCTCATCTACTCAAAGAATGAATGGGATCATGCGAATGATCTACGGATTGTTTTGGATACATTGCGGGAGCACAAGCTATATGCCAAGTTGAGCAAGTGTGAGTTCTGGTTATCCCAGGTCTCATTTCTCGGGCATATCAAATCTGTAGCAGGTATTGCAGTTGATCCTGCGAAGATAGATGCAGTTATGTCTTGGGAGCAGCTCAAGACAGTTACTCAGATTCGGAGCTTCCTTGGGCTAGCAGGTTATTACAGACGCTTCGTTAGCGGATTTTCACGTATTGTTCGCCCTCTGACACGGTTGACGCAGAAGGGAGTTCCATTCATTTGGGACGATTCATGTGAGCAGGCCTTCCATACACTGAAGGAGAGGTTGACTACAACGCCTATTCTTGCTCTTCCTTCAGGCACTCAGGACTATGCAGTCTACGCAGATGCATCTGGAGAAGGTCTAGGAGCAGTGTTGATGCAGAGAGGTCAGGTGATTGCTTACGCATCACGACAGTTGAGACCGCACGAGCGGAACTATCCCACACATGACTTGGAATTGGCGGCAGTTGTCTTCGCCCTGAAGATCTGGCGCCACTACCTATATGGGGTGAACTTCGAGATCTTTACAGACCACAAGAGTCTGAAGTACATCTTTGATCAGAAGGAGCTGAACATGAGGCAACGCAGATGGCTCGAGCTGCTGAAGGATTATGATTGCACGATCTCTTACCATCCTGGTAAGGGAAACGTGGTGGCTGATGCACTCAGCAGGAGAGCGCATGCTGATGGTACGGCGAACTGGCTATATACATGGGATACGCTTGCCGCTTTGACCGATTGGCATCCTCAGGAGAGCGCATCCATTTCTACCGCCGTGCCTCCACGATACAGTAGTCTTTGGGATCGTATTGTAGAGGGCCAGAAGACCGATCCTTGGATTCATGATAGATACATGCGCGCCGTCAAGGATGAAGTTGATGATTTTGTCGTGGCAGTGTCTATTTTATGGAAGGCAGGACGTGTCGTTGTACCCAATGACGAGCAGCTTCGCAGAGACATTCTCGATGAGGCACACAGTTCACGGTTATCTATCCATCCAAGCAGTACGAAGATGTACCGTGATCTGCGTCGACATTTCTGGTGGGATGGAATGAAGCGCGATGTGGCGCTACATGTTAGCAGATGCATGACCTGTCAGATGGTCAAGGCTGAGCACAGTAGACCACCAGGATTACTGCAGTCTCTCCCCATTCCTGAATGGAAGTGGGAGAGCATTTCTATGGATTTTGTCACAGGTCTGCCGAAGACGCCAGGAGGCCATGATTCCATTTGGGTCGTTGTTGATAGGTTGACCAAGTCAGCCCATTTCATACCTGTCAACACGACTTACACTCCATCCAGATTGGCCAAGCTCTATGTGCAGAACATCATCAGACTGCATGGTATACCACGAGATGTAGTGTCTAACATGGATTCGAGATTTACATCTCATTATTGGCATCCATTCATGTCAGCACTACAGACAGAGCTGAAGATGAGTTCTGCATATCATCCACAGACCGACGGGCAGAATGAGCGCACCATTCAGACGCTTGAGGATCTACTTCGCGCATGCACTTTGGAGTGGAAAGGGTCCTGGAAGGACCATCTGCCTTTGGTAGAATTCACATACAACAACAGCTATCACTCCAGCATTGGTATGTCACCATTCGAAGCCCTATACGAGCGGAGATGCCTCACACCTCTCAGTTGGCGTGAGGTAGGTGACCATGCTCTCTACTCCGTAGATCTCTTGGAGGAGACTGCGAGAGCAGTTGATCTTGTAAGACGGAGGCTTCTGATGGCACAAAGCCGCCAGAAGAGCTATGCAGACCGTCAGAGAAGAGATTTGGAGTTCCAGGTAATCCAATCTTTCCTCTTCATCTATTCAATTATAACATATGTATGACATCTAAATAATCACATACTAATGACATCCCTGTAAATTACAGGTGGGAGATTGGGTATTTCTCCGTGTATCTCCTATGAAGGAAGTGCAGAGATTCGGTGTTCGTGGCAAGTTGGCGCCGCGATATGTTGGACCGTTCGAGATTCTTGCTCGTGTGGGGAAGGTTGCATACCGAGTAGCCCTTCCTCCACATCTATCAGCTATTCATGATGTCTTCCACATATCCAACCTGAGGAAGTATGTGCACGACCCTCGACATATTATCAGTACCGAGAATCTCGATGTAGAACCGGATCTGACTTATGAGGAGAAGCCAGTCCAGATACTTGACCGCGCTGAGAAGAAGCTTCGCAACAAGGAGATTTCATTGGTCAAGGTTTTGTGGCACCGACACGGCATCAAAGAGGCGACGTGGGAGACCGAAACCGACATGCGGGCACGATACCTGCAGCTTTTCTGATGTAAGCATCAAAACAAGCTTTTATAATTAGATACATGATAAATATATGGGTTGTTTTCTCTTTAAGGTTTTTATGGGTTCAAAACCCTTTGGGTGCGTTTGGTTGGGGGGTTATCCCCCACTTTGGGTGGGTTACCCCCCAAAACCCATATTCCCAACCCACTAGTGGGGTCCACTCTCTTTTCAACCAAAAAAATATATATTATACCATCATATCATCTAAAAATCATAAAATACTCAACTTCTACTCACTATTCCAAACTTCAATACAATCACATCACAACAACCACCCACTTTTTCAAATTTCAATACAATCATACCATAATAACTACCAACTTTTTCAAATTCCAATACAATCACATCACACAAACCCTCCCAACCCTTAACCCACCAACCAAACACACAAACACAAAATCGGGTTATCCACCCCTGGATAACCCACGAACCAAACGCACCCTTTGAGGTTTTTATGGACATATGAAATTCAATCAAGACAACGAATAGCCTTAACTCGAGTCTCGAGGACGAGACTCCCTTTGAGGTTTTTATAATTGTAACATCCGGTTTCCAAGTAAATCCGAAGTCGACCCGATTAGCGTCCGATTAACCCAATAAAGTTATCCGACGACATTAGATAACCTAAAACGATCAATTGATCGTGAATCAAAAGTCGTTCGGGCGAAGTCAATCGAAAATCGATCGCATCGTAATGCGCGCCGCGAAAAAGCCGTGACGCAAATTCGGAAACCACAAAATGAACCGAGACCGTCAGTAGATCCGATTCGACAATACAAGACCAACGGAATCGACCGTTCGTCAATCGGAGGTCGTTTGGTATTTTTAAACCACAAAATTTAATCCGAAATCGAAACCATACCTCGAAAATTTCGGACATTCAAACCCGACCGAAAGTATACCATTATTATACTCAAATTAATCGTCATTTAGAGACGATCAAAACGAGCCATTGCGCGTCGAAATCGGAGGCTCGACGTGCGATTATGAGGGACTTTAAAATGAGAGAAAAAAATAAAATATATATAAAAAAATTATTTTAACTGTCTGCTACTGCAGACACTGTAGCAGACTGCTACGTTTTTTTTTTTTTAAAAAGAGACTATTAATAGTAACAACAAAAATATAATAATGAATAAGTATTTTGTTGTATACGTGTACACCTTCCTTCCTCAAAGCCCTCCACGATATCCTCTTTACTTCCTTAAATCTATCGCCAATAACTCTTCTTATACATCTCCTCTTTGATTCTTCTCTTCCACCTCCATTCTCCCCTTCCCGAATCACCAACAGAGAAACTACCCCTTCACTCGGTTGTTGATTTTTGTTGTGGCACACCTGCTGCTAGGCGGAGACGATCGATCGCCTCCTCCATTTATAGGTCACAAGAGGTACGACCAAAACCATTATCTCCGTTGCTGCCATTCATGTTTTTTTTCACACATATATGTGTTCCATGTTCGTTTGTGACAATTAATTACCTCATCTCTGGAGAATCTATCCGTTGTTGGTTTTGCGTCATTAAAATTTGTGGGTTTGGATGCCAATTGGAAGGTGTTCAAATTATTTAGATTTGGGATCATCGAAATCTTGAAGTTTCTGGAGCTATATAATAAATTGACTTTGGTAAATTATAAGAGTTTTGATGACCGAATGTTGTGCTTGGGTTTGCTGTGGAGTTGCATGTGGTGAGGTTTTGAATAACATTGGGTAATATTGAGGAATCTGTGTTGGCTTCTGAGTTAGTGTGATTGTGTTTTATATACAGGAGTCCGGTTAATTAGTGTTGCTTTTATCATGTCTGTGGTAGTTGGTGATATTGTAACATGTGATGTTACAAGTCTAGGGTTCTTGCGGGTGTTTAAAACTTAGTTCTCAAAAAAAAATATTATTAAACTAGATTTCTGTTTACCGGTGAAAGTTGAAAAATTTTCTGGAAATTGTATATAGATATATATTATCTTAATAGGGGAGAAATTCCGTTACTATGCTTTGATATTTATATAAATTTTGTTTGTTTTTGCGGGAATTAAGAATTATATATTAATGTGATGATTTTGGTTGTTTGGATATTATTTAATACCACAGTTTAGTGGCGAAAGTTTAAAGACTATATGTCCTTGCTATATCAACGAATTTTGGTTGTGCTTAATAGGGGAGTTTATTACAATATGATGGATGGGCCAATTTCGGTAATTCAATTGAACAGTTCCAATCTTGAGAGAGAGAGAGGACCATGAATTGGTTTGATTTAGAGATATAGTGTTCAAGAGTTGTTGGTTTTTAAGTTGAAACACTTGTCAGCCTGGTCGGGGGTGAGTAAGATACCCGAGGTGAATCCGGACATCGACTTGCTTAGTGAAAGAATAAACCTAGAGTATAGGACGTCACATGTTAAACCACGAATAAAACTCTGAAATTTAATTCATCATACCATGAAATGTAATGACATTTCTGTTTTTCTTCAAAACAGAACCAATCGGACCAAACTCCATCAATAAGGGGGCTTTACTGAAGGTTGAAATACGCTATTGTAAAAAAAAAATTGCAGTGTTTCTACTGTGGTTTGACAAGAAAGGAGAAATTGGGAGGTAGACATTCTAAATCTCTTTCAAATTAATTCTTGAGTAAATTTTCTTGGGTTAAAATCGATCTTAAGTAATTTTAGTAATAACCCTAGTTGGTGGATTCAAGTTATACGGGGATTTAAATGTACTGTATAGGTCATGACATGGGAAGTACCATCAATTATCTATACTTTATAGGAAATCATCACTATAATTTATAAGTGATACCAATAACCTATCTCATACTAGATCTTCTACTCCGACCGTAGTGACTTAGTCCTTAATTTATGAATGGAATTGTTAAGTATAAATTTTAGAAAATCTGTGAAAATTCGTTTCCTTAGGTATACCCTTCTAACCATGGATCATTATAGATACAAGATCTAAATCTATGCAATCAACTCCATAATACCCAGTTACGTAAGGTCAACTATAGAAGAGATTAAAAAAGTGTTGGTTAAAAAAATAAGTGAAGAGTGATGATGAATCAGGAATATCGAATAATTATTACTGCCGGTCATGGTGACTTTTCTACCTGACCGTGCGAGGGCGCGGTGACCCTCAACTGGGCGGAGGAAAGGAAGCCCAGTCAGGGCAGCGGCCGCCAAGTGCGCAGGTCTAGGATCCCAGTCCTTTCACGGTTTTTACGCGAGCTCGCAGTGTTTTTACGCCTCGTTGGGATCCCGACTTTAGACCATTCCGCTGACCCGTTGTTTTAGGATACCCAGGCGGGGGATCCTTGGTTTTCAGTTTTTACGTACGAGCTCGTTCGCCTGTACTACTCAGGCAGGTTTCTAGAGTGACTTTTCTAGGGAGTCTCTCTCACCCGTCTCAGTGGCGTAGTTTGGGAGTAGACCTATCCCTCTATTGGACCGCGCTTCCAATTAGAGGGTGAGACGGAAGAGCCATTTGTAGGCTTCTTCACCGCTTGAGTTTACCTTGCCAACAGACTTGGCGATTCTATATCTACATCATCCATATCTACATCTACATCATCTGGAGTTATATCTAAAACATTGAAGTTAAGAATTAGAGAAGTTACGATCAAAAGTTGGGATTAGTAGGAAATGACTTTTCTCTCTATCTAAGAATTTAATTAAATTAAGAGATCTTTCCAATCTTGACTTTTCCATTTTCACTCACCAACGTGATCTCTGAATAAAATGATATATGTGCTTACACTCATACACTCATGAATACTCAACTACTATATAAATATGTCATATGTGGGAAATGTTGGGTCATGGGACAAAGATTTGAAATGCTTAAAAATAGCCTGAAAAACCTTTTTACTTACGCAAGTAGATGTAAACTTTACTTTCCACCTTTCTACTTGCTTGCTTTTGCACATATTAAATGTCTAGTTATTTTTATAAGTTTGTGGGAGGTACCAGCAATGGCTGACGCCTCTTCTTTCCTAACGTGTTTGGCAGGCAAACAACCTGCAGTTTAGTAGCAGCTCAGTAGTTATACATGCTTCCTGCAGACAGAGTATACACTAGACGGTATGAATTACTTTGTCTCAGTTTTTGTTCAGATAATGATGTAAATGCTATCTCTTTTGTATCACACTTTGAGATATATGTTGTAAAATGAAAGATCCTTGTACATGTTGTAAACTGATATGAATATTAATGAAAAGAATTTTGGTGTCATTTGTCTCTCTGTGTTCTTGTGGTTATGTTATGGATGTGAATGTCATGTGGATAAATAGCCGCGAGAAAAATTTTCCCTGCTTTTCTGCAACTTCATGCGATCTCATGTGAATAATAGTGCGAGTGTGTGATTAACGGGTACCCGGATCCTGAGAGGTTCACAGAGATTCTTTTAGATATCTGGGATCTATTTTGCAACATGATGGGGAAATTGATGGAGATGTTACTAATAGAATAAATGCAGGCTGGCTGAAGTGGAGAGGAGCCTCCGCTGTTCTTTGTGATAAGAAAATTCCTTTAAAAATTAAAGGAATGTTTTACAAAGCAGCCGTGAGACCTGCTATGCTTTATGGTTCTGAATGTTGGCCTGTGAACCATAGACATGTGCAGAGAATGGCTGTAGCAGAAATGAAAATGCTAAGATGGATGTGTGGACATACACGTAAAGATCGGATTCGGAATGATGCAATTAGAAAGAAAGTTGGTGTACCTCCGATCGAGGATAAGATGCGAGAAAACCGCTTAAGATGGTTTGGTCATTTGCAAAGAAGGTCAACTGATGCACCGGTTAGGAAATGTGAGTGGTGGGATGTTGAGCCGGCTAAGAGAGGGCGAGGACGGCCCAAGAAGTGTTGGAAAGAGACTATACGAAGGGATCTTAGCTTTTTGGATATAAGTCCGAGATTGACCCAAGATAGATCTGAATGGAGGCGAAGAATCCATGAAGCCGACCCTACTTAATTGTGGGAAAAGGCTTTCTTCTTCTTCTTCTTGTTGTTGTTGTGTCTCTATACCCGGATCCGGACCTCAAGTTTCTGTACCACAAGGTGGATCCATGCATCCAGTTTCTGCTCCCGTGGTAGACATGGATCCTGTTAATGATCCGGAGCTGGACAGGTTAATGGAACCCTCGCCACAGAATACGGATGATGAGATGGAAAATGATGACAATGAGGAGGAGGATCATCATATTGGAACCCGTATCGTGTCTGACATTCCATTTTTGAACATGAGAGTGGTGATGGCTATATTCTGAATGGCGAAGATTGCATGAATTGTGATGATGGGATTAGTCTGAGCAACGAGTTGAAAAATGACATGCTTTTCAAATGCAAAGCCGATTTGGTGTACGCCGTGAAGGTTTTCCACATTAAACGTCATTACAACTTCACGGTACTGGAATCAGACAAGAAGGTGTGGGATATACACTGCAACGAACGGGCTAGAGGTTGTTCATGGAGATTGCGTGGTCATCGTAGATCAATAGATGGACAGTTTGTTGTCTCAATGGTTGAGAAGCCACATACTTGCTTGAATCGTGCTGTTAATCAAGACCATCCTCAGCTGGATTGCAACTTCATGGCACTCCGATTCTTGAATCAAATTAAAATATCTCCATCAGTCAAGGTTTCTTTTCTTCAGACATCAATTCAAGATGATTTTGGCTTCCATGTGAGTAGAAGAAGGGTTTGGGACGCAAGAAGGAAAGGCATTGAGATGGTATACGGACACAATTGGAAGAAATCTTACAATGAACTTCCCTATCTTTTTAGGGCCTTTGAGGAGGCTATTCCTGGTTCGGTTACAGATATTGACACAACAACAGTGGACCAAGGGGAGCTATTTGAGAGGGCCTTCTGGGCATTTGGACCTTGTATAGAGGCATTCAGACACTGCAGGCCCATTGTTAGTGTGGATGGTACACACATGTATGGAAGGTATAAGCAGAAGATCCTTATTGCTTGCTCAAGCAATGCAGCTAACCACATCTTACCGTTGGCTTTTGCGTTTGTCAAGGAAGAGGATGACCCTACTTGGGCGTGGTTTCTGGAGAGGTTACGTGGTATATGTGGGGGATTATGTCATAACAGGAGGAAGTGTTCGAACAGAGATAGTATGTGAATGTTTTCTTTGAATATATTTTTAAATTATTTAAATCTAAAGTCATTGTTTAGTTATTTCTATTGTTGTTTACAAACAGATGGAGCTGGGCCCAGTTGACCGTTCTCTTTTACGACAACAGAGGGAGCACCGTTCTATAGTGTTTTGGGCAAGGGATGTAAGTATAGTTTTTATAAGTATTCATATAATATTTCCTTGAATATTTTTCATAATCTATATGTTTACTTTTACAGGTGACGAGATGCCTACGGTGCCGACGACGGGAGAGCACACTGAGGCATGTCCCCTTGGACGAGCGCATAGTTCACCACATTTGCGTAGCGGGTTTTTTGGGCGTAATGCAGATGGATTTCATATCCTTGGACTGGCACCTGATTACAACTCTGGTTGAGAGATGGCGTACCGAGACGCACACATTTCACATGCGACACGGGGAGATGACAGTTACATTGCAGGATGTCGCCTACATATTCGGGTTGCAGATAGATGATCAGACAGTGATTGGTCCTACTACTTCTCCCAGTTGGGCAGGCTTGTGTGAGCGGTTGCTTGGGGTCCGGCCAGAACGGCCCAACATTGACGGCGCTAGAGTCCGAATGACTTGGCTACTAGACCACTTCTCAGTTCTGCCAGAGGACGCCGATGAAGATACCATTCTGCGATACACACGGGCGTACATTCTATAGCTTTTTGGTGGTGTGATTTTTCCTGACAAGTCAGGAAACGAGGTCTCACTGATCTACCTACCATTTTTAGAGGACCTGGAGACTTGTGGCAGGTACAGTTGGGGCTCAGCTTGTTTGGTTTACTTGTACAGGCAGTTATGTGTTGCATCGAAGGCTGAGGCAGTAGAGATTGGTGGTCCCTTGCAGTTGTGGGCTTGGGAGCGATTCCCCCATATCGCTCCGGTAGTTCACCACCGGCCTCTTTGGCAAGGGAAGCCCTTGGGGGCAAGATGGCATGCAGAGTTTGATATCTCAGCGGAATCTACATATGTGCTTCGGCCATATAGGAATGCACTTGACCTACAGCTAGATGAGCAGGTATTCAGTTAACACGTTATTACGATTTATTTTAAGGTATACCGGTTTTTTGAATATTCCTAATTTAACGCAGGTGGTATGGAGGCCATATACAGAGGAGGTGTTGTCCCTGTTACCATTGTATTGCCGTGGCAATGAGGAGTTACATGTGGCTCGTGTCCCCCTGATTCATTTTTGTATCGTGGAGCTACACACACCGGACAGAGTCCTTCGACAGTTTGGGGGCATTCAGGGGGTTCCAATGGCTTGCGACACGTCATCTCAATTGCATGCAATCGATCTCCGAGGGAAGAGCAACGTGGATTGGACGGAGTTCCATGCAGTCTATATTAGACTATGGAACATCCGTAGGGACTACGTAGCGTCAATGACTCCTATTTCATTGATAGGACCAGATACGACCGCCGAGTACTTGCCATGGTATCGTCGAATTACAAGACATTTCATTGGACGACATGGATGCACACTCGATTATGCGGTAAGATGGCATTTACTTAAATTACATATTGTAGTATGATTTAACATGTTCTGACAACAATTGCTCATACTGCAGGTGTCTCAATTCGAGGAGATTGTTCGACTTTGCGATGATGGTACTTCAAGTATTAGAGAACTTGCTGCTGAAGCAAGTTCTAGGATACGTGAGTCTATACAGCGACAGTTCCGAGAGAGATGGTCCTACCGACGAGCATTCACAGGAAGATGCCGATGCAGAAGCTACATCTCATCCCCGTTCACGTGTTCGAGGACGTGGACGGGGACGTGGTCAACGACAAAGGGGAGAGAGGCCTTTTGGCGAGGGAGATGTCCCAGTAGATACACAACAACCCCCTCAGTTTGGCATAGAATTTGAGACCCCAAACAGGTCTAGTGATCGTGACATACAATAGTTTGCCTACCAGTTCTCTGTATCTTCTCCTGTCCACCTCCTCCGTGTCATCATCATAGAGCTTCATGCTGGGATCCATTGGTGTCGTAGAAGGCCGACACGCAAGCATACCTGTTTCACTCAACAAATCTGTAACATATTTCCTCTGCGACATTACTAATCCATACGGATTTCTAGCAAATTCCAGCCCCAGAAAATATCTAAGGACTCCAAGGTCCTTAGTGACAAATTCGGTTCCCAGCTTTTCTTTCGCCTGCTTTATGCCCTGCTCATCATCTCCTGTAATCAAGATGTCATCTACATAAACCATGATTACAATAATACCTCTAGCAGTCTTCTGTACGAACAAGGAATGATCAACATTGGAGCGTTTGTATCCTTGTTTTTTAAAGAGGTCTGAGAGCTTCTGAAACCATGCTGTGGGGCTCTGCTTAAGGCCATAGATAGCCTTATGTAATCTGCATACCTTGGAACACTCCCCCTCAACAGCAAAACCGGGTGGCTATTGCATATAGACTTCCTCCTGCAAATCTCCATATAAGAATGCATTCTTCACATCCAGCTGATAGAGTGGCCAGTCTCTAGCAACTGCAACTGACAACATGATCCGGAGGGTGGAATGACGGGCTACAGGCGAGAATGTGTCAAGGTAATCCACCCCGTACGTCTGTGTAAAGCCACGTGCAACAAGTCATGCCTTGTATCTATCAATAGAGCCGTCCGCATTATGCTTCACTGTAAACACCCACTTACAGCTCACTGGGTTCACATCTGGAGGTATGGGAACCAGACTCTAAGTTCCTCTGGACTGAAGTGCCGCCATTTCTTCCTCCATTGCTAGCCTCCATCTACTATCCTGCAGAGCATCTTGATAATCTCGTGGAATATCTACAGCTGATAGTGCCACCACAAATGTCCTGAAATCTCCAGATAGTCTCTCAAAAGACACAGATGCTGACAATGGATATGTAACACAACTCCTCTTCGATTTGCGTAGAGCAATGGGAACATCTAAATCTGCTGTAGCCTCATCTGACCCCTGCAACATATCCTGCTCAGAAATGTCATCAGATCCATCAATAGAAATATTTTCATTACATACCATAGGCGAGCTAGGAAACGTGTCATGACCATGAGCGGGAGGAGGCCTGCGGGTATAATGGAACGGTAGCGGTGAGACAGGTATATGTGGTGGTGGCGGAGGTGGTGGTGGTGGGGGTGATGTTGATGACAACATTTGAGGTGGTGGTGTCATGTATATGGCATCAGTAGATAGAGGTGGTAGCTACTGGTCTCCCGAGGCTGAAAAATACATAACAGATTCAAAAAATGTAACATCTGCACTGACCATATACCGCCGACGCAGAGGATCGAAACACTTGTACCCCTTTTGAGTTCTGGAGTACCCAACGAAAACACACTTGACAACCCTAGGAGAGAGCTTGTCAGTACCAGGCGACAACTGATGGACAAAGGCAACCGAACCAAACACACGAGGAGTAAGAGTGAACATATCTTTCCCGGGATGGATGAGGGAAAACGGAATCTGTTCATTCAAGACAGAAGAGGGCATACGACTTATTAAGTAACATGCAGTGAGAACTGCATCACCCCAGTAAGAGTAGGGAACATGACTCTGTATAAGAAGTGATCTTGTGACATCAAGAAGGTGACGGTGTTTCCTCTCAGCAATTCCATTTTGTTGAGATGTATGAGCACAAGATGTTTGGTGAACAATCCCTCTTGAGGAGTAATAATTGGCAAGGACATTGGTGCACAGTTCTAAAGCATTATCACTTCTCACAAACTTCACAAATGTGGAGAAAACATTTTGTATTTCATTCAGAAAATGGATAATGATATTTCCTGCTTCAGATTTATTTTTCATCAAAAATACCCATGACACTCGAGAAAAATCATCCACAAAAACTATATAAAATCTGTGTCCCTGATGATCAGGTACACGACTCGGACCCCAGACATCAATATGAAATAACTCGAACTTGGAGGTACTACTCCGACCTGGACGACTGAGAAAGGTCGACCTGTGATGCTTTCTCAACTGATACGCCTCACATTGGATAGGTGTGTGAGGAAGACCATAAGGTAACGCGCGACGCAACTTCTGAAGCGGTAAATGTCCAAAGCGCAGATGCCACAATAAAGGAGATACTTGTCCAGTGGGAATGGATGAGGTTCCAGCGTAGGGGGTCTGATTCAAGCGGTAGAGGCCTCCTTGTTCATAGCCACGACCAATCACGTTGCCCATATGGATGTCCTGAAAAATCAAAGAAGATGGATCAAAAATTGCCCGACAATGTAGATCCTTCGCAATCTGACTAATTGACAACAAATTCATTGAAAAATGAGGTGCATGTAACACATTCTTGAGCGGCATAGAAGATGTCAATCGAATCTCCCCCTGTCCAATAATGGGGGAATGTGTCCCATTGGCAATTACTACTGTTCTGCCTGAAGGAATGTGAGTGTATTCTGTAAGTAAATTCTGGTCGCCACATAGGTGATGTGTAGCGCCAGAGTCCATAATCCATGGTAAAGTATCTGATCTACTGGTACAGGCAAGTATGCTACCTGAAGCACTGGTCGACGCAGAAGCGGAAGCAGCAGGATCAGATTGACTCTCGGTAGTCGGTGCTGACCAGATGGGGGAATAATGCCCCTCAGACGGGCAACTAGATCGTCGAACCGCTAATCCAAAGTGGCAGCAGAAGGAGGCTCTATCTGCTCATCGACTCGTGCAGATGCAGGGAATCCATGCTTTGAATAGCATGTGTCTTCATTGTGTCCTACACGATGACAGTAGGTACATGTTGGCCTAGTACGGCCCCCTCTTCCACGAGGTCCACGTCCACGGCCCTGATTATGAAATCCACGACCCCTGTTGGCTGCCATGGCTGAAGTATTCTGATTCGTAGCCGTGGATGGAACTGTGATCCGACTCTATCTAAGGAAAGCTTCCTCCATGGGAGGAATAGTGGAGTCGGCCAAAATCTGTGATCGTGCCACCTCATATTCTGGATCAAGTGCAGCCAGGAACACGCCCACCATAGTCACATTCCTGTATGTCTTCTGTTGTTCTGGCGTGGCTGTCAAGGGCATGAAGCTGTAGAGCTTCTCAAACATCCCTCTCAGTGATGTATAGAGGGAATGTAGAGGGCGACCATTCTGCTTGATAGTGAATATATCATGCTGGAGTTGCAGAATCTTTGTCTCGTTCTTCGCCTGTGAATATGTAGCCGCCAGAATGTCCCACATATCCTTCGCTGTGGGTTGATGTAGAATGTCATTGGCAATCTCAATTGCCAACGTGCCAGATAGCCAAACCTTGGCATATGCGTCATCAACCTCCCAAGAGGCATTGGTTCCAGTCTTCTCAGCAGTCTCTGGTTCGGTAAGAATGAGCTTCTTACCCGTTGACTTCATCATGCTCATGAACTGCATTGCCCACAGTTCATAGTTGGTACCGTCCATCTTTACAATAGGCGCTGGACCACGAAATGCGCCAATAGATGGGATATCTGCCTTGCTTTCTGACAAACTGGATACTGAAGACTGGAACGATTGACAAAATATGTGATTTGTCTACAATGACATAGACGGGTTTAGTTGCACGTGTAGACCTCAAGCAACTAAACCCATGTAGACGAAGGTGCTCGCTTTAGGGCTTAGCACGTGCCCCCGTACAGTCGACCGGGAGAAGTAGGCGCACTGGTGCACTGGTGCGCGATGCGCGCACTGGTTAGCGCGCTGGAGTGGCGCTGATATGCGTGAGGCGCACTGGTGCACTGGTGCGCGATGCGCGCACTGGTTAGCGCGCTGGGGTGGCGCTGATCCGCGCTGGAGTGGCGCGCAGGGGATAGGGAACACGCGCAGCGCTACAGGAGCACAACGCAGCACGCTACCGCACGCTAGCGCTGGAGCACCGCACGCTACCGCACCGCAGCACAGCGCACGCTACACGCAGGCGAAGAGAGGGCGCACAAGAGAGATGCGCAGGAGGCGGCACCGTGCGTGCGGCCCAAGAGAGGGCGGCGCCGATCGAAGAGAGAGAGAGAGGCCGGCGGGTGGGGTAGGGTAGGGTTAGAATTTCGAGAACTCCGGTCTAGGACCGTCGCTCTGATACCATGTTGGGAAAAAATGAGCAAGTTGTTTATTCCATAAGCCTTAGGCTCTCTTATATAGGGGAGTAGCCTATGGGTAAATTACATAAAGCATACAACTGAAAATAAAAATAACGAAGGGATACAGAAACAACTATATGCGTCAACAGTATTACATACTGTGCATGCACTTCGCCAACGTATGAATTTTTTTTTAAAAAAGGGGGAAGCAGCAGCTCTGCGAGCAGCAGAACTGCTGCTTCCCTTTTTTTTAAGTTCTGGCGAAAAACCGTCTCTTCAAGAGGCGGCTTTCATTGAGAGCCGCTTCTTCAAGAGGCGGCTTTCACTAAAGCCGCCTCTTGAAGAGGCGGCTCTTACTTAACCAAAGCCGCCTCTTCAAGAGGCGGCTTACCTACGGTATATAATAATAAAAAAAATTTCGCCCGTATACAGTTAATATCTTTATCAACTTGCCCCCCACGCGAATTTTCCTCGGACGAGACCTCATATGTGACCAAAGTAGGAGAAGCCCTTACCGGGCAAGTTTCTTTTCCTGCCTGAGAATTTTGTTTTGTTTTCAGCAACTGCCATCTTCCTCTTTCCATATATAGAGAGAGATTATAGGCATATGAGGGGCGAAAAAACTGTTGATGCATAAATATGGTGGGTTAAATTTGTAGTTTCAAAATTACTGGGCACATGCAGTATGTACGTAAAAGTCTTTTAATATAAAAATAAAAGAACATGGAAGCACGATTACCTCCAAAAACACAGGCATGTAGACTACAATACCAATAGTTGAGACTTGTGATCAATGCCATTAAATATGAATGTCCCGATCATTGGCACAAATTGCTTAGTGATTAGCTGCACAAGCCAAAAGATATTAAATTATCAATCGTCCTTTTACATGCAGAGATTGTAAGGACGGACCTTAATTGCCTCTTGGGATGCGATGCCACCAATTATGGCAGCAACAGCATGTGGCTCGGCTCCTCCGAATCTGCACATCTCGCTGATCAGGTCTTCGGAAAAAATAGAGCCATTGCATCCAACTTCATTGAGTATATTAATAGCTATGGCCTTCAATCGGCACAAGTCCTCATCCAGTTCACTGGTCAGTCAAATGAATTGCAGTCAAATGTTGAGAGCATGATTTATAAGGAAATTTAATAAAAATCAAATGTACCCGTCAAACAACCCTGGGAATCTGTTGTAAATGGCAGAAAAACGATCTACAGCCCGAAGCAGTAGATAGAATCCAACAGCGTAACTGCCAAGGTGAATCATAGCAATCAAATAATAATGGGGAAGAATGATAATTCATATAAAATAAATACATACTAGATTTCTGCGCTCATTAAGGTGCAAAAGAAGATGAAGTTGACTAATTCATGTGGACATGGTGAAGCCCTATTGGAAATTTCTAGAAAACTTGCAAATGGCTACAAATAAATAATGCAGAAGAGATAAATTATATGCCCGCAAGTCAACTCAAAACAAGATCATATTGACTGGAGGCACTATGTCGATATTGACCGATATCAAGAGATATATTGGCGATATGTCATTTGGTATCATCTATATTGATGACAATTTGAAGTATTTAGTATAAACATTCCATCATTTCGAGTTATATCATCTGTATCATGTTGATATCGACACTCTATCATTGATATAAAATATGTTACTTGACTTCGCTGCCTGTATTATAAAAAAAGAAGCTTAGAAGTATTTTTTTTATTCTTTAAACTTTAAAAGTTGATTTGTTGAGATTATCTAGACACTCCCTAGATTAACACATTTGGAGACAAATTCAATACAAATAAATAATGAAATTTATGATCTGTAGCATGGTTCAAAATATCACCATATATCGATAATATAACTATATCGTTAGGGGGAGGGTTTCGATATTCAGGTTTGTATTGAATTCCAGGATATCATTCGATATCTCGAGAGATATCAGTTACTTGTCTCATATCGATCAAAAATAGAAGATTTCAGTACAAATTTTCCCAGATATCAATTGATATTGATTGATATCATCGATATGGTGTTGATATTACTCAGTAGTACCTATTTTTTTTAATTTTTGATCTATTTATTTGGGATTTTTCTTCTACATCCATTCCTAGTATTAAAAACACATTATGATTTAAATATTTTTTCGGGCTAAGGGCATTTGAATGGGGAGCTTCGTCCGCTTTGTCGATAAAGATGAAACAACCCTATAGATGATCAAGGAATGCCTACATACATATATGCTATTATGCTCATTAGCTTGCTTGTATGAAATTTGACATAACTCATCATTTTGTTTATATATAATATGCAATGTGATGTAGAATTAATGTGCTAAATACACCTCCTTGTTGTCACTAAGTTGTTTGAATTTCATCGTTTCCTTTCTAATATCTCTCAGCAATCAACAATCATCATTGACAACAATGATATGTGTGATATAATGTGTATTGGTATGCTAAGTACACCTCATTCTTGCATATAAGTGTTTATTTGTAATGTTATCTATAGTTTTAAAAACTAGTTTTGTCAAAAAAATTGCTTCTTTGTGCCATTTTCGAGATTTCCACCGATATCGTTGATATATCATTCATGATATATCCACGATATATCCCTTTTCGGGCTGACCGATATGATGGGAGAAACGTAAGCGATACATTAGACGTACCCGAGGGCTCTCTTATATAGGAGAATATCCCTGTGCTAATTACATGATAAGTACATTGAGAAAGAAGAAATAAACTAAGCCATACATAGTACGATAATTTTACTTAACACCCCCCTCAAGCTGGAGCATATATATATCTATCATGCTCAGCTTGGACCAACACTTATGAAACGGACTTCGTGCTAGAGCCTTGGTGAAGATATCAGCTGTCTGATCTCCTGTAGACACGTGTGCTGTAGATATGAGCCCTTTCTGGATCAGATCTCGAGTGTAATGGCAATCCACCTCAATATGCTTCGTTCGTTCATGAAAAGCAGGATTACTTGCAATGAATAATGCGACTTGATTATCACATAATAGCTGCATAGGAAGAGGAACTTCTATAGAAAGATCAGTCAACACCGATCTAACCCACATCATCTCTGTACTCCCTTGAGCCATGGCTCTGTATTCTGATTCTGCACTTGATCTGACAACTACAGTCTGCTTCTTCCTTTTCCATGAGACAAGTGAGTGACCAACAAAAACAACAAATCCTGAAGTTGAGTTTCTGTCCGTGGGGCATTCTGCATAGTCAGCGTCTGCACATGCTGTTACCTCCAATGAACTGTCCCTACTGAATAGAAGTCCTGAACCAGGCGAGTTCTTCAGATATCTTAAGATCATATAGATGGCATCCATATGAGTCTTTCTGGGACACTCCATAAATTGGCTAACCTTACTTACCGCAAACATAATATCCGGTCTAGTGATAGTCACATATAAGAGCTTCCCCACTAGCTCCCTGTACCTCCTGCTATCGACTTCTTTGGTGTCATCATCATATAATTTCACATTTGGATCCATAGGTGTCATAGCTGGCTTGCATCTAGTCATACCTGTCTCAGTCAAGAGATCCATGACAAGCTTCCTCTGGGCCATTACTAGACCCCGATGATTCCTGGCAAATTATAACCCCAAGAAGTAACGAAGGGTGCCAAGATCCTTGGTCACAAATTCTTTACCTAGGAACTTCTTGGCTACCTGAATGCCTTGAGCATCATCTCCTGTTACAATAATATCATCTACATACAAGAATGACAACTGTACCTTGCTGTGTCTTCTGAACAAATAGAGAGTGGTCCGCAGTGGACCTATTGAATCCTTGTTGCTCAATCAATTTTGACAGCTTTTGAGACCATGCTCTTGGACTTTGCTTAAGTCCGTATATGGCCTTATGTAGCCGGCATACCTTCAGTGACTCCCCCTCAGCAGTAAACCCAGGTGGTTGCTGCATGTAAACTTCCTCAAGAAGATCCCATATAGAAATGCATTCTTCACATCAAGCTAGAATAACGGCCAATCGTGTGAAACAATAACTGCTAGTAAAATCCGGAGCGTAGAGTATCTCGCCACAGGAGAGAACGTGTCATGATAATCTACCCCATATGTCTGAGTGAAGCCACGGGCCACTAACCTTGCCTTGTAGCGATCCACGCTCCCATCCGCATTATGCTTTATAGAAAATATCCATTTGCAGCTCACTATGGAAGCACCCTGTGGAGGAGGGACAATAGACCATGTCCCATGAGCTGTTAGGGCTGCCATTTCCTCTTCCATTGCCTGACGCCACTTGCTATCATGTAATGCCTCCATATATGTTCTAGGTATAGTAACCACAGAAAGGCCATCAATAAACTTCTTGTACTCATCTGAAAGATGATCCAAAGAGACATGTGCTGCAATTGGATATTTAGCACATTGACGATGTGGCTTCCTGAACGCAATAGGAATATCCAGATCGTCCTCCACGTTGTCCTCTACAATAGTGTCATCCTGTAAAACTCCAGAGTGATCAGTAGAAACAGTGTTATCATGACATACCTCAGGCGTGCTGGAAGATGTGGACGACTGATGAGCAGAAGTGCTAGTAGAAGACCTGCGCGTATAAACAATGCGTAAAAATTTTGATGGAGGTGGTGGAGGCGTGGGTGGTAGAAGAGTTTGACTTTCTGGGTCGGCTGATGTGGTAGATGGAGGTGGAGGAACAACAATATCGTTTGCATTGTCATCGGATAACCTGTCACCTGTAGGAGAAAAATACATGATAGACTCAAAGAAAGTGACGTCCGCACTCACATAGTATCTCTTATTCGTTGGATCATAACAATGATACCCTTTTTGAGTACGAGAGTACCTAACAAAAACACATTTGATAGCCCTTGGAGAGAGCTTATCACGACCAGGAGTACAATTATGCACAAACGCAACAGACCCAAAGACACGAGTTGTGAGGGAGAAAAGATCTTTCTCGGGAAACACAATCAAGAAAGGAACCTTTCCTCCTAGAACAGTAGACGGCATGCGATTCACCAAATAGCATGCAGTGAGAACCGCATCCCCCCAAAAGGAGTGAGGGGCACGACTACGGATCAACAGTGTCCGGGTGACGTCAAGAAGGTGACGATGTTTGCGTTCCGCCACACCATTTTGTTGCGACGTATAACTACAAGAGGTTTGATGAATAATTCCCAGCAAGCTGAGGAAATCGGATAAATGCAGTGTTGAAAACTCCAACGCATTATCTGTTCGGATGAGTTCGATATTGGTAGAAAAATGTTATTAACTTCTAGAATGAATTTTCGAATAATAGCACCTACTTCAAGACTTTTGTTTCAACAAGAATAACCAAGATAATCTAGAAAAATCATCAACTGCTACCATATAATACCGATGTTCCTGAATATCAGGTACATGAATCGGACCCCAAATATTAAAGTGAAATAGTTCAAAAGACCGACTACTGTGACGACTCGGACGAACAGGAAACGAAGACCTATGGTGTTTCCCAAGCTGACAGGCTTCACAATTCAATGCAGTACGATTAGATATCTGCGGTAAGACCTGACACATCTTCTGGATAGGCAGATGGCCAAATCGGAGATGCCAAAGGAAGGGAGAAGTGGATCCTGAAAGAGTAGTAGCGACGCCAACACATGGTGATATTGCAAGCTTGTACAAGCCTTTCTGCTCATGGCCACCAACAATCTTCCTGCCAGTCAGTATGTCCTGAAACACAAAAGTAGAGGAGTCAAAGATGGCACGACAGTGTCAATCTTTTGTAAGTTGGCTAATTGATAACAGATTCATCTGAAAATCTGGTGCATGTAAGACATTTTGAAGACTAAACGAAGATGTCAGGGTGATCTCCCCTTGACCAATAATGGGTAATCGGACCCCATTGGCGATGACTACAAATTGTCCTGGGGCAAGTGCTCTGTAGGTAGTATACTGCCGTCTGTCGCCGCACATATGATGAGAGGCTTCGGAATCCATAATCCAGTCTGTTAGGTCCAAGCAAGTAGTACTGGTATATGCATAAGGGGTACCTGATGAGCTAGAAGACGCTCTGGCTGAGGCTGCAGCATCCGTTGAACCTGGAGACGAAGACGAGGGTGTAACAATCATATCACGAAGGCGTGAGACAAGATCATCAAAGCGAGCAGCTGGAAGAGGTGCAGCTGTAGTCTCAGTCTGCTCAGCCATCCGTGCAGTGGCGGGATACCCATGCTTGTGAAAGCACGTCTCCTTAGAGTGGCCTGGCCGATGGCAGTGAGTACAAGGGCCACGGTGTCTGCCTCCCCCTCTACCATGAGGTCCACGACCTCGAAAATGTGACGCTCCTCTGCTACGAGTGTCTGTGAGAACCCTTGGGACCCGTTAGAGTGCTTCACAATGCCGCTAGGGCCTCTGGAAGGGGCTGTGCAGGCCTTTCAGATGTTGTGCGAGGCCTTCAGGTGTATCGTGCGGCTGTCAGAGTCACCGCTGGGGCGGTAGGGAGGTGTAGGATCGCCTCCAACGAAGCCTGGCGGCAGTTAGATCACCGCGAGGTGCAGGGCAACGCCTGGCAGGACGCTGAAGGCCACCCGGAGAACTCTGCGATGTCAGACTGTGCGCGCGACCGCCAACCGAGGTGCGGCGACGCCTGGCGGGGAACTGGATCCCCTTTCCGTGGCGAGGCGACGCCTTGTAGCGGCGCTACAGGAGCCCAAGGCAGCGTAAGTGGGGCCTGTGGGCCTAGGGCGGCGGTGCCTGGTCGCTTGGATAGCGAGAGAGAGAGACGCCGGAGTGGTGGGCGGCGTCGGGGAGAGGGGGGGGGGCGGGGGGGGGGTGTTGGTTAGGGTTTTGGGTAAGGAAACCCCGGTCTAGGACCGTTGCTCCGATACCATGATGGGAGAAATGTAAGCGATACATTAGACGTACCCGAGGGATCTCTTATATAGGAGAATAGCCCTAGGTTAGTTACATGATAAGTACACTGAGAAAGAAGAAATAAACTAAGCCATACATAGTACAATAATTTTACTTAACACGATACAATATCGACATCGATATTTCGAACCATGCCCATAACCTCTCTGTTAGAATTATTATATTACAATTATATTTGTAACCTTTCGGGTTATTATATTACAATTATATTTGTAACTTTTCGGGTTCCGTAACCCTTAACACTTCGGGTTCTGTAACCTTTAACCCTTCGGGTTCCGTAACTACTCAGGGGTATTTATGTATTTTTCCTCTTGTACTCTTTAGGGTTTTCTCTCTATATAAGAGACCCTAGCCCTATGGAATAGATATCCCATTTGTCTCTCTTCTCCACATGGTATCAGAGCAACGGTCCTAGACCGTGGTTCTGACCTAAAATCCCCAACGCCACCTTCAAGCCTCGCAAAAGCCTGCACGGGCCCTTTTCCTGAATTAGGGCCCCCCGCAAGGCCCTCTAATCACTGCCAGTGTAGCAACCCTCCCACTAGCGCTACCTTGCGCTTTCAGGACCTCCTACGAAGGTCATCAGCCCCACAGCTACCCTCCACAGGTACCATAGGACTCTTTGGAGATCCAAAACTCATCACGGACCACTTCCAAGAATCTAGATCTGTTGTCCATTGAGGGTTTTCAGCCCTTCTTCAAGGGCAAACGTGAGTTATATGGCATTTTTTAGCTCTTATATGCATCCTTAGTTGATCACAAGATCATCTTTCTATTTTAAGACCACCATGACGCCTTCTTCTACCGAGACAAAGCCTTTGGCCACGAATATTATGGCACAAGGCACTACTATCAAACTCAAGGGCACAGAAAATTACGTGCTATGATTTCGATCTTTTATGGTGTTCATTGGTGGTCAGAGGAAACTCTACATTTTGACTAAAGACCCTTTATATGAAAAGGACAAAGAGTACGACAACTGGCAGATTGACAACTATTTGGTTATCAACTGGATGACCAACAGTGTTGAGGCTCACATTGCCTCAAATCTTCTTTACAAAAATACGACCAAGGAAATGTGGGAAGATCTCGAGCAAACATACTCCTAGAAGAAGACGAAGTCACACCTTGCAGACATTTACATGCGAATCTGGTCAGCATCTGAGGGTGATTCCACCCTCATCGAGTACTACAGGCATCTATCCAGCATGTATGAGGAGCTTGCAATATTCCAGCCCTCATGTTGCACCAAACAGATACAAGAGCGTTCTGACTGGCAGATATATCGCTTTCTTGATGACCTGCATTCTAGATACCATGCAACGAAGAAGCAATTTCTTATATCAGACACACTGCCAACAATGAAGGCCATCTTTGGCCGACTTGAAGAGCTCGAGACATCCGCTGCCCGACCTCCCGTCTTACATTCAACAGAGAACTTTGTACACATTGCCTCATCTGGGCGAGGAGGCAGGTATGACTTGCGAGGAGGATGCGGTCGTGATCCAAGTCGTGGCCGTGGACGTGAATCTGGACGAGGCCATGACTTTGGTCGTGGTCGTAGGCGAGACTCTACTGCCCTATGCACTCACTGTGGTAGGTGGAACCACCCGACTAAACGATGCTGGCAGAAGTTTGGCGTACCTTCTTATCATGCCAAAAATGCTTATGAGGATGCCTATGACGTGGAAGAGGCATCGCCTGCCTCCAGTGGCAAGACTGTTCATCTTAATGACGCAGATTACTCCCGCCTAATGCAAATCCTTCAGACTCCAGGGCCTACCACCACTAGTAACACTACAACTGCTGCTCTGGCAACTCCTTCAGGTACAATAGCCAACTCTGCTATCACTCCCACTCCAACTTGGATTATTGATTCTGGCGCCTCTACTCATCTCACTAGAGAAGGTAGTCTGCTCACCTCTTCCATACCATCTACCTCTGTGAAGTCAGTTCGAGTCACTAATGGGCTCAATCACAGATTACTATTGTTGGAACTATGGAATTCTCTTCCAAGCTCCGACTTTCGGGTGTTCACTGTGCTCCTGATTTTCCTCTTAGCTTGCTGTTAGTTTACAAGCTTAGTGTTGAGCTTTATTGTCGTGTGATATTTGATGAGTCTTGTTGTTATTTTCAGGACATTTGGACAAGGCAGATTTTTGGTGGGGTTCATGAGAAGAACGACCTATATTACCTTGACATACCCTCAGACTCCAATTTTGTTGGTGCTGCATCCATCCCCGAAGATCCGCTCCTATGGCATCTGCGCCTTGGGCATCCCTCTGCTAAGGCCATCTCCATGATGTTTCATGAACTCTCTGCTCTGAAGCCCTTTCAGTATGAGGCATGTGAGTTCGGGAAACACCATCGAACTTCATTTCCTATTCGTACTGTCTCGTAGTACTGCTGCTTTTCATCTTGTTCACTGTGATGTTTGGGGACCTTGTCCGATCCGTACATTAAGTGGTCATCACAATTTTATAGTTTTCGTTTATGATTATAGTCGACCTTCTTGGGTCTATCTAATAAAGGAGCGTTCGGAGATTTATCAAATTGTCAGAAATTTCTTTCAATATGTTAAAACTTACTTTTTCTAGCATTGTTAAGTTCATTCGTACCGACAATGCTCTTGAGTTAACCCAACATCACTTGACCTCTTTCTTTGCATCCTAGAGAATTGTTCACCAAACATCATGTTCATATACCTCACAACAGAATGGTATAGCTGAGAGGAAACTCCGACACTTGCTAAATGTTGTCAGATCTCTTCTTAGTCAAATGAGTGTTCCTAAACAATATTGTAGAGATGCTATCCTTACTGCAGTGTATCTCATCAACCGTGTTCCTTCATCTGTTCTCAAAGTGGCAACTCCATTTTCCTTACTTTATCCTACCGAGTCTCCTTTTCATATAGCGATTTTTTGGTTGTATTGCCTTTGTTCATAACTTTCATGCAGCTGACAAATTATCCTCTCATGCCATCAAATGCGTCTTTCTTGGGTACTCTTGTACTCAAAATGCTATCGCTGCTATGATCCTGTTGGACGTCGATACTATGTAGCTGCTGATGTCACCTTCTTTGAGCAAACAAGTTATTTCACACAGACTGTGAGTGACATTCCTCTGGACCTCCCTCCTCCACCAATCGTATATACTCGCCACGTACCTTTATACCTTCTACACCAGTGTCTGTACCTTTGCCCGTCCCTTTTATGCAGGATGATATGACTACTTCGAGTGCTCCTACCACTGCTGTCCCGGATGTATCTGGGGAGCTTCCTATAGCTCTGCGCAAGCAAAAAAGGAAATGTACGTATCACCCCATGTCACATTTTACTTCTACATATGGTTTATCTTGCTGTGACAAGAGATTTGCAGATGCTCTGAATGCTATTATTGTTCCAAGATATCATTTCGGTGCAATGCAAGATCATGGTTGGCGACAGGCCATGGATGATGAGATGATTGCACTTACCTCCCGGGGTACGTGGGATCTTGTGCCGTGCACCCCGGGAGTTCGCCCTGTGCCTTGTCGATGGGTCTTCACGACCAAACAGTTGCCTGATGGTACTATTGATAGGTTGAAAGCCAAACTTGTTGCCAAAGGTTTCACACAAACCTTTGGAGTTGATTATTTTGAGACCTCGCCTGTTGCAAGAATGGGGTCGATACGTACCATTCTCTCTGTTGCTGCCAACAAGGCTTGGCCCATTTATCAAATTGATGTGAAGAACGCCTTTCTTTATGGTGATCTTGAGGAGGAGGTCTACATGATGCAACCACCAGGGTATGTAGTCGAGGGGGAGCATATATGTCGACTACGTAAGGCCATTTATGGCCTGAAGCAGAGCCCAAGGGCATGGGTTGACAGGCTCACTACGGAGATCAACACACTTGATTTTCAGAGGACAACAACTGACTACTCTGTCTTTGTTAGACGACGGTCTACTGACACGATCATCCTTGCTGTATATGTTGATGATATGGTTATCACAGGAGATGATGTAGATGGTATTTAGGAGACCAAGGCCTTCCTCCAGAAGGTCTTTGTCACTAAAGATCTCGGCCAACTTCATTATTTTCTTGGCATCAAAGTAATACGCACTACAGAGGGGCTCCATCTTTCACAGAGAAAGTATTACCTCGATATTCTGACTAAGGCAAGACTTCTTCGATGCAAGCCATCTTGCATCCCTGCAGAAGTGAGAAATATTCAGTATTTACTGATCCAGCTTTTGAGGATGCAATACGATACAAAAGCTTAGTGGGAAAATTACTCTATTGAGGATGCAATACGATACAAAAGCTTAGTGGGAAAATTACTCTATCTCACTGTTACTAGGCCAGATATATCATATGCTGTGAGCAGAGCCAACCAATATATGGAGAAGCCTCTTTACAGTCACTGGCAGGATATTCGTTTGGTCCTTCGATATTTGAAGGAATCTCCCGGACGTGGACTTTTCTATGGGGTGAATGGACACACTAATATCTCCACCTAAACAGATTCTGACTATGCTAGCTCTCCTGAGGACCGCCGATCCACTACAGGATACACCATGTTTGTTGGGGATAATCTTGTCACTTGGAGAAGCAAGTAGAAAACAGTGATATCCAGATCCAGTGCGGAAGCAGAATACAGGGCAATGGCTAAGGCCACATGTGAGATCACATGGCTTGTTTCTTTCCTAATAGAACTTGGCATGTCAGTCGCCACTCCTGTACCCTTATAATGCGACAACAAGTCTGCCACGTACATCGCCACCAATCCAGTTTTCCATGAGCGGACAAAACACATTGAAGTTGATTGCCATTTTATTCGTGATGCAGTACGAGAAAGACGGATCAGCACTCCACACATCTCCACTGAACTTCAACTTGCAGACATCCTCACAAAGGCTCTTCCAAGGAAGTGCCTAATGTACTTAGTATTCAAGTTGGGCATGATCGGCAGATATGCTCCAACTTGAGGGGGAGTGTTAGAGTTATTATATTACAATTATATTTGTAACCTTTCGGGTTCTGTAACCCTTAACCCTTCGGGTTCCGTAACCCTTAACCCTTCGGGTTCCGTAACCTTTAACCCTTCGGGTTCCGTAACCCCTCAGGGGTATTAATGTATTTTTGCTCTTGTACTTTCTAGGGTTTTCTCTCTATATAAGAGACCCTAGCCCTATGGAATAGATATCCCATTTGTCTCTTTTCTCCACACTCTCAACAAATCACAAGGTAGGAAGATGATCGGTTACTTCAACAATCCTCTCCATCAATTTTCGACCAATTACTCACTAGATAAACCCCAACAATCTGAATGCTAATTTGTAATTGTTGAGATATTTATCTCTTTATATTTATTTCTTATTTCTCTTTCTTTCATGTACCGCTCGTGTAATTTACCTAGGGTTTTTCTCCTATATAAGAGAGCCCTGGGGTCTCAACAATGAATACAAATCTATTTTTCCTCTAATATGGTATCGGAGCAACGGTCCTAGACCGAGGTTCTCAAATCCCACCATACTCTAACCCTACCCGCATCTCCTATGCTTAAGCCTCCTTTTGCATCATTTCATATGTGACGGTTGCATGTCACCTTTGCATGTAATGCTGCCTTTTGATGTTGCCACTAATAATGGATGTTCTCATGCCACTTGTAGGTTATTCCTCGAACTGCCACGTGCCCACACCATCGGTCAAACATCATCATGCTCTACACCTTTTTAAAGACACCATCGTCATTATCCCTTGCTTCAATCGACCTCACGTGCCGATTTCATCTCCTTCAGATAATCTTGTGATCATGAGGCATCACCAATCACCATCTTTGCCCAGTGCGTCCTTAAAATTTTCTTTGCACATAAGGTTCCAAAGGGAGGACCCTGTATATGATTGATGTTGCCTTCTCTTCACACATAGCCGTATTGCCTCAATATTGTTGAATCATTGTTTCATGGCACTAAGGGACTCCTGTTGTTAAATCTTTTGATGATGATGTAGGTAATGCTCCGAGGTAGATCTACTGACATCGAAGCAATATATGAGATGGGGTTGCCACCAAACCCTAGCTCAGTGATATGGTCGCACCTAGTGTTTATTGTTATCCAAAATTAGCCTCAATCGTGGCCACACAAAAAATATAATTAAAGCAACACACGAACCTCAAAATTTTCCAAAACAACTTGTTATGATACGATATTAACATACAAAATAAAAGCATATATCATGAATAAGAAAAAAAGAAATATGGATTTATGTGGTCGAGATAGTTCTAAATATCGTCATTCTCCACAAGAGAAAGGTCTAATATAGTCAGATTCTCTTATTGTACTTTTCAACATATACAAGAGGTGTGGGGCACTTCATATACCCACCACTAAGTGGTGTGGCACTAAACACGAGAATAATGTAATGGGATTTTAAAGAAATCAAATTACCCATCGAAATATATAACTCTAACATATATCCACCATATATGCCCTATTACACCGGATAATTGGATTTTAAAGAAATCCAATTACCCATCAAAATATATCTCTAACATATATCCACCATATATGCCCTATTACATCGGGATAAACTCATATGTGCCCCAGGAATACACAAGGGGAAGGCCACTTGTATCCGTCTCTTAAGCAAGACCAGTATTTATGTATAATACGACAATTTAGCCTAGAGATGACATGCATGTAAATTTCACTAACCATCCGAGCAAAATTATAATAAACAATTTCAATATTCCTTTTAAACAAGTGTCCCAAAATGGACTTGTATAGGTGCCTAGAGTTGAATTATTTGGTAATACGTTTTCAGAATCTTAAGATTGTGTGTTTCCTTCATCTGAGACAATATCAATCAAGGTTGCAAAAGTCGGTAGTCGGTACTCAGTCGTACAGGTCACTGACTAAGGATTAATCGGTAGCCGGGCGACTAATCAGATTTAGTCGGACTTTGATCGACTTTGAATTTTTTGATTATGTTAAATACATTACTCATTTTTATACATATATGTACATCAATTTTGTATATTTTTATACTATCATAATGAAATAAAAGAAGTAATTGAATTTAAGCAAAACATTAAGCATATCATATTAAGTTAGCTTTAAAAAAAAGCAAAACATAAAAAAACCAAGCAAAAATTGGTCGACTAGTGTAACTAGTCGGAATTAGTCAGTACTCGGTCGGCCACCCCACTGACTAGACTAATCGGACCTACTAGTCGAGCTAGTCGGGTGACTTTTACAACATTGATATCAATTTACTTTTTAGTTGAGTCTCGGAAGATATCTGTAGTTTACAGAGTTTTGTATGTCTTCTTTGTTCTTGTAGTACATAATAAATAGTTAAAACCAGAGCTTGCATGAAATGCATCAGGTGAAACATGCGATGTAATTTGCAACAAGAAAATTAACCAAAGTCGATCTATTTAAATATTCTAGTAGCTGAATATATGAGTTCCCGTGCTAGTGACCAGATATGAAATTTCATCCCATACCATTCTTACACAATAAAAGAGAAAACGAAAAACAAAGTTACAATTGGACTTGCCTATAATCTTCATCAGCCAAGTACTTCTGCAATTCTGACTGAGTTGGACATTTGAATTCTTCAGCAATTGTTCGATATCTACAAACCTGAAGTGTTATGGAAATCATCAAACGAAAATGTTGCGAATGTAACTATGGTTAAAGCTCAAAAGTGATGAATTTGTAACATATGCAACGAACAAGTATAGTGATTTATGAGAAGCCCTTCACAAATCCCCTACTACCACTCCCAGCTCAAGAATCCCATGACTATGATTTCTACACTTAATAATGCAAATTGGCTATTTACAAAATTCCTTCCGAGCTAATCATTAACTTTAGTTATCCAGGATCACATCGATTTTGTGGGTGTCAGTCAATATTAATAAGATCTGCCAAGTTAAAAAAACAAATATACGATGGCGTGTTCGTATAATTGCAGTTAGCTAAAACAGTGGACAAGCACTCCCTGGTTTCTTTCTTTGCAACCAAAAAACATACATCAAGGTTCAAAATATCTATATCGATATTTCTTGAAGTATGCGTCAGTTATATGTAGATGTGTAAATGGATCTCTAGGATCCATTTACCACATCCAGAGTCTAGTCCCATATCTACCAGTGGTGGGACTTGGAGAGTCTGTGGAGGCTATATAAGGAGCCCCGGACCTCCTGTATCAGATGAGAAAGTGCAATAGACACATCAACCCTTTGAGGCGTTCTGCCGTGGTTTCATCCCGCTCATTAGGGAGTAGGGTTCCACGTAAAATCCCGGAGTTCTGTCATCTTTATTATTTTTCTCTGATATTTGCTTCCACGTTCTCATTTTCTAATGTGGTATCAGAGTGAGATCGATTCTTGAGGATTTTATGTTGATTATTTATATGTTTGAAATTTGATTTCTGGTGTGTTATTCTTGAAGATTATTTGTTCAAGCTTTAGGGTTTTCTTGAACCCTAAAATTTGCAAATTAAAGTTGCCGTGTTCAATTGCAAGTTCTGGAGATTATGCATGTTGTTCTAGGGTTTCTAATGAAACCCTAATTCCAACCTGCTGCATCTTTAATATCTAGGAGCTATACCTGCAGATCCTTCTCTTTCAAATCTCCATGGCGAGATCTCCCAGCAGCAACCTTGCAGAGATCTAGTGGCGAGGCAGTGATGTGTGCCTCCAGCTGCATCATCCTGGCCCAAGCGGAGCTCCTGCTCCCATCACCGCCTCAATGGCGGAACTCGAAGCTCACGGCAGTGGCATTGCCCCGCATCTCCAGGTGACATGCATCAGGCGCACAAGAGGCAACATCTACCTCTAAGCCGCAGATCTCATCGCCAACCCTCATTCGCGCTCACCATCTCGGCAACGATCAGACCGCCCCATCGCGGCGTAGCTACAGGCAGACGGTCATTCATGCGATGACGAATGAAGTAAAAAAAATTATGCCGATCCTAGGGCTCCTGTGGAGCCTCATCAATTGGAGGAGGCAGCAAGCGGAGCCCCATACACGCACTCTTAACACTTGACGACGCTGCCAATGTCTCTGGCGGAGTCGTCACGATAAGCGGAGGAGCCAACATTGGCAAACCCCAAGCGGCTAAGTTGCTCCTGCCACTTCTCCAGCTGCCAGCTTCTCCCAACCCCATCGAGGGTGCTCCTGCATTTGAGATTAGGGTTCCCTACGAAAGGGAACCCTAATATAATGGGTGAGTTGGTTTGGAGCCCATGTTGGGCATCTGTTACTTTCTGTGGGCCATGAGTTTTTTTTAAAAGATGAAGAGCTGGGTAACAAAAAAAGGGGCTGCTTCTTTTGTATTGGGTCAAATGAGCCCAGCCGTATGTATTAAAAAAACTAGGGGAGAGAGGGACAACAAGCCCAATTGGGCTGCTGCCTACTGTTTGGGACATGATCTTTGGGCCCAAGTGGGCCAAGTTTCTTTGTTAAAAAAGGGGATGCGTACAAAAAAATCGAATATGAAAAGAGAGAGAGAGAAATGAGTCGTTTATTAAAAAAGAGAGGAAATAGCCGGAAAAAATGATAAAAAAGGGAGCCGAAAAAAAAGATCGACATATGTGATGTTTTGTTTCCCATCTTTGTTGTCTTCTCCCAACTTGGTCAATGGTATTCCGACCAGTATGGGAGAAATGAGGAATATTGTGTAGAGTTCTACAATAGGCCAATTCGTCAGATTCCAGATTCTCCAGTCCAAATGCCCGTTAAGATTTCACCCTATGGTTTTTCAGACTCGATATTCTGGTTTTGAGTCTTCAGGTTGATTCACACATGTATGCGATCTTCAGTTTTTGTGGTCCCCATCTTTGTTTTGGTTAGAGTTTTCATGTGATCCATAAGGACTCCAGAGTAGAGATCGCATTCCCTATGCCATGTGGGCTTAGCGTTTTCATGTGGTTTCATAGGGACTCCATAGTAGAGATCCCATTCTATGACCCAGTATGGGAGAGACCTAATTCTCCGACGAGGAGACTTTTCATACTCCATTCTCCAACGATCGTGGACTCCGATGAGGATGTCTCCACACCTTTTTTAATTCTGCCCTTTCAGAGATGGAGCAGTTGTCTACATGATGTGGCGGGCCAGAGTCCTCCACGAGAAGAATCATTTTCAGTTGCAGTGACTTTGACTAGTGTAGTACAGAGTACATGCTCTCCGATGAGGAGATTCAGTTTACTCACACTCTAGCCTGTTTATTCTTCCTCACCTGCACGACATGAGAAGCAACATCCTCGACAGTAGCCGATAGTTGTGTTTGTGTTGAGTAGATATTGTCAGTAATGTCTTGTAGTGTGAGTTTGAGATTTCTTTCTATTTGTTCAAGCTGAGCATTGCATGCTCCAGCTTGAGGAGTGTTGGAGTATGCGTCATCTATATGTAGATGGGTAAATGGATCTCTCCAGGATCCATTTACCACATCCAGAGTTTAGTCCCACATCAACCAGTGGTGAGACGGAGAGTCTGTGGAGGCTATATAATGAGCCATATACCTCCTGTATCAGATGAGAAATTCCAATAGACATATCAACCCTTTCGACGTTCTCTCGTGATTTCATTCCGCTCCTTAGGGAGCAGGGTTCCACGTAAAATCCCGAAGTTCTGTCATCTTTATTATTTTTCCCTGATATTCGCTTCCACATTCTCATTTTCTAATAATATCGTATCAGTTAGAGCCCAAAAAACATATATCAGGATATATTGATGATATTGGTGGAAATCTTGGAAATGGCGCAAAAGTGATTTTTCTGCATCATCCTAATTCTTAAAACAATAAATAACACATAAATAGAAGCTTATATGCAAGAATAAGGTGTATTTAACAGTCTCATTGGGAGGGGGTTTAGGAGGAGCATGTACGCTCCTCCTGCTGAGGGTGGGGGGCGGGGGGCGTCCCTCCTCTATATGTGGGTTTATTGGGGTTACCATATATACATATACGCAAGGCCTCAAATTTTGATTTCGGCCACCATTTCGGTGACTGACAGAAACAAAATTTCGATCAAATTACAGTCACCTACTGAAACCGAAATTCGGTGAAGTTTGATCCCATGCCTATACATACGTACATACATACATACATACACACACACATATGGTTTAATGGGGCTACCCGCAAGGGAGAGCCAACTTGGCTACACATCCCAGTAGAAGCATAACTAGCATTAACTACATACATACCTTGAATTTCCATTATTTCCGCCATCTCTGGAGTTGACAGAGCCTTTGGTGCAAAATTCACCAATCAGCTTAGATAGAAAGCGAAGATGTTATCCCTCCCATTCAGAGTTACATTTTTAAATATGTTACCCGTTAGCTATGCATGTGATATCCACACTTAGGTTGCCAAAAAAGATTATTAAGGGCATAGACAAAATGAGGGATTTTCTTTGGAACGGACACAATAGATCAAACCATTGGCATCAATTGGCATGGGAAATTTTTTGTCAATCAAAATATAATGATGACATGCAAACAGTAACCTGGAAATTTAACGCTATGTTGACAAAAAGCTTGCTCAAGACTATGGAAGGTTGATAGAAGTTGACATCCAAAGTGATTAGAAAAACACAATCCAGGGCAAGCAAATCACCCTTGAGAGTGGCCTTACTCTCCGAACTCAAATGTTTGGAAATCCATTAAGAAAGACTCTAAATTACTTAGGGAGGTTCTATCAAAGAGAGTGGCCTAAGCTCCCAGATGCTTCTTTGGAAGGATAAATTAAAATTTGGTCTCCCTCTCAGGTTTGAATTCCTGAACCTTCGGGCTTCGGTGACAAACAAAAATGCTTCCATGCAAGAAGGACTTGCCACCTTTCATGGGAGAAACAACTGGCTAACTAGAAGTTGGGGACTCCAATATCAAAATAAAATCCAACCGTTAGAAATCTGCTTGAGAAACATCACGAATTGTAGCCCTGACATCGGTGATTTCCCTTCAAAATTGTATGGTGCAAATGTTCTTAAACAACCGACCATACTTATTACTTCAACATGGTGGGCTGCGCTCTCTTCGACAAAATTTTTTTGGCCAAACTCTTCCACAAAAAGGTTGCAAACATTCTCTAGTTGATCCTCCACCACAAACTGGAACACAAGATTTGGTACATCGCAGGGGAATCCATCTGCTAATAAATGATTCATGTGCTTAAATGATCCATGAGAGCATCTATTATGTGATTGCTCCATCATGATTAACATCATGAATATGTTAAATCTCTCCAATCCCATAGCATCACAAAAGCTTTTTTTTACCATACACGAGCATTGGCAAACAAACAATGTTTTTTGCATTCTAAAGCCAGTGTCTCATCCATGTGGTATCTAAGAAATTTAGATACAAAATTAATAAATTAAAAGGAAAGTTATCTGAGGTGTTCATCTTGATCCTTCCATACACAGCATCTGAGGTGATCATGTTGATCCTTGACAATTATTTTCCGTTCTTCTGATCTTCATGTTGATCCTAGATAATTATAACCCATAACACCCTATACTTGGTTGGAGCCCCAAGCTGAGGTGTTTTTTAAAGAAAGAAGGGGTGGAGCCCGAGCTGGGATCCATCACACAAACATAATAATAAATTAAAAGAAAAGTTACAGTATGCTCTAGGACATTTCAGAATAAAAGCACTGACCACGGAATACAGATTCATTCCTGCCAAGCCAAATGGCCTAAAGCAGAGGGAAAGGGAGGGAATTGTCATCCTGCGAGTTACCACAAAACCGGAACGAAACTCCAAAAAGCAGCACAGTCTTCTGTCCTAAGCCATAGTATGCCAGCACCTTCCCATACATTCGTCGAGAGCTTGCACCTAAGGAAGAGATGCTCCAAATCCTAAACTCCATCATTGCATCTTGAGCATGACACATCTCCTGCTCGCAAGAGCTTGTCCGTACGCTCCTTTATAAGCAGGACAGCATCTGAGGTATTGTCAAATGGATGTCATTTACTAAGTATTGCAAGAACATTCCAAGTTTACAACCATATTTCGTACCCATTTTACGTTTTCGCCTACTGAAGACATTTGTCACAATATTTTACTTACTAAATCGGAAAAAGATCACACAACCAGTCTTTCAGCAACTCCAACCACTGCCTATGCCTTGTGTTCAACTTTTGCCGGTCTAACATACACTTAAGGCTCTTATGATCTTCAAAGATCTCAATGTGACCCTATATAAGTAATGATGTCATATTTCAGTGTGTAAACCATGGTTTCCAACTCTAAATCGTATGTGGGGGTAGTTCTAAGTGTGATTTTTCAACTGACATGATGTCTACGTTAAAACATGTTCATGGTTCATCAGCAAAAAATGCTCAAACACTCTTTGGATGCATCTACGTACAACATGGAGTCCAAGGTATCATAGGAAAGAGTACAAATCAGAGTATGGTCAATCACTCCTTCAACATACAAAACTCAGCTCGCAATTGTCATTCTATAAAAAAGGGACACCTTTCTGCACTAACATGGTAAGGAGTAGGGCTAGTT
This sequence comes from Ottelia alismoides, assembly GCA_037367405.1. NCBI lineage: Eukaryota > Viridiplantae > Streptophyta > Magnoliopsida > Alismatales > Hydrocharitaceae > Ottelia > Ottelia alismoides. Next base: position 402,751 of record JAZKJV010000864.1, on the reverse strand, counting down.
GAGGGAAACCCCTAACGAAATGTCTTTAACTCCAAACAAGGATGAAGAAATGACAAATCTCTATCTTGGAGGGCTCCCAAAGCATGAATCTTAGAGGGTTAATTACATCACCGCTTCCGAAATCACATGGACAAGGAAGGCTATCACTAACAATCCAAACTCGCACTTGCTGCATCTAGCACACAACCAGTGCTCTCTTCGTATCCCAAACATTGTGTGGATATGTTTATGTGATGTTGCTCGTTGCAAGAATAGATCAAAACATTACCGAGAACACTACCACAGACTTGTTAGGGTATGGTTGAATGATCTTGTTCATCAAATCCATGATATGATAGGTTCATTCGCGATCCCAGATGGCATGATCACAAAATTGTAGTGGCTATATCAGGTAAGGAACATTAACTTCGGTATGTTTAAGTCGTTGATCCTTAGTTAGAGATATCCGCATCTTAAATCAATCTTGAAAACATATCCACTCTTCGCAATTGATCGAAAAGGTCATCTATCTCTAAGACAAAACAACAAAACTTAGTCGTCCACTTGTTCAATTATATTAAGTAATATATACTAGAAATCGAGAATGCATAAGCATAATCAGAGATAAAGAAAAAGAACATGAAGAAGAACACTGGGATTTTACGTGGAACCCTACTCCCTAAGGAGCAGGATGAAACCACGGGAGAGTGCCTCAAATGGCTTGTGTTTTCTATTCACTTTTCTCTCATCTGATACAATTGGTGTGGGGCTTCTTATATAGCCCCTACAGATTCTACAAGTCCCACGAATAGTAGATATGTGACCAAACTACTAGACGTGGTAATTAGACCCTAGAGTGAGAGTGATCCAACTACCGATCTCTACATATGTGACACATATACTCCAACACTCCCCCAAAAGTTGGAGCATGCAATGCTCAGCTTGACCATATAGACAGAAATCTCAAACTCACAATACAAGACACTACAAACAATATCAACTCAACGCATACACAACTATCGGTTGCGGTCGAGGACGTTGCTTCTCATGCCGTGCATGTGTGGAGGAACAAACGGGCTGGAGTGAGTCGACTTGGGTCTCCTCATCAGAGAACATGTAATCTGTACTGCGCCTGTCAGAGTCACGGAAATTGAATGAGTCTCCATGCCGAAGAACTCTGTCTCGCAACTGCTCCATCTCTCCGAAGGACCAAACTGGAAAAAAAGTCAGGGAAACATCCTCGTCGGAGTCCACAGTCACTGGAGAATGGAGTCTAAAAGTCTTCTCATCGGAGAACTGGGTCTCTCCCATACTGGCTCAGAGAATGGGATCTCGACTATGAAGTCCCTGTGAATCCACATGAAAACCCCATCCTACAATGGCATAGAGAATTGGAACTCTACTCTGGAGTCTATGGATCACATAAAGACCCTGAGCCGACCAGATCAAATATGGGGACCTCACAACTGATGATCGCATACATGCGCAATCGAACTACAAACTCTGAAACAATCTGAATGTATAGAATCTGAATCTGAACTGTAGAGTCTAACATGTGGCCTAGAATTTGAACTAGAGACCTGTAAAACTCTACACAATACTCCCCCTTTCTCCCATACAAGCCGGAATTGAAGACATCGACCAAGTTGTGAGAAGATGAAAAATGGGTAGAAACAAAACATGCATAAGGCGTCTGAATTTTTCCATAGTTTTCTTCTCGATTTTTTTTAAAACCATCATTTTTAGCTGTCTCTTTTTTCCCACATACAACTTTTCTTTTGTATACACCTTTCCCAAAAAAACAAACATCTCCTTTTTTTTGAGATCATGACCCAAATGGGGCCCAAATGTGTAGACCCTTCAAAAAATAGCAACAATACTAGGGTTGGGCCCTTAGGGTCTGCAAAGAAATAATAGCGAAGGAGGGGACCCCTATTTAGGAAGGGGCAAAATCCCTTCTTTCTCTTCTGTCTTGCATCAGAAGTTAGGGATCCAAAGGAATCCAACTTAGAAGGTTGTTGCCACCACTGCTGATGAGGAGTAAGAGGCCGCTCACACGTTGGAGCATCTCCGTCTAGGAGTCTACACCACCGTCGCCTGATGTGGAAGGGTCGAGGATGCTCTTGTGCATGGAGGGTGACCTGCTAGGGGCGGCACCGCCTATTGGAGGAGTTGGTCCTTGCTGTCGCTTACTTCCCCCACCCTTTCTTATCACGTGCGAGATCTGGAGCCTCCGTCTGGAGGTGTTGCGTGGGTTTGATGGGACCCTAATGTCGATGGAGCATCATGGTGGGGGTTCGTTGTTGCCCCATGCTGCCAAGTGCTGAAGATCAAAATTGGAGCGAGACTGAAATCGTTGATGCGTCGCCTGGAACTCTTGGCATGGTCCAATTCTCTTCATCACAAAATTTAGCTGAACATGAAGTTCTCCTGATCTTCGCACTGCTCATCGGCTTTGGACAACAAGAAATTCTTTGAGGACCTTGGAAAATTAGGGTTTCTACTAGGAAACCCTAATTTTCTTGAACTTTGTTAAATACCGGATTCTCAAAACTCACGAGAACTTGCACAACAACTCAGATTTTCCAAACATGGTGGTAACAAATTTCCAGAACATAGAATCAAAAACACCTAGAATTTGGGTTTCACAGATCTTCAAAACTTTGATGAAAAAACTTGATCTTCAAAACTTGCGCAGCAACTCGGAATGATAATAAAACTTGACCATGACATGAATAATTCTTTAAGATCTGACCCGGAATTGAATCTCTTTGCTGCAATGACTCTTGATGAATAGGTGCAGAATTAGGGTTTTAACAGAAACCCTAGAATTGAATCGAACTGCCAAACTATGTTGTTGATGATGCCCGGTAATTAGGGTTTCAAGAAACCCTAGAACCGAATCTGGAACTTGATCACGAATACAGAATAATAATCTTCAAACAACAATCCAAGAATTGGATTTGCTCTTTTAATCGAATCTCGAACAAATCATGAAAATAAATCCTCGAGAATCGAACCCGCTCTGATATCATGTTAGAAATCGAGAATACAGAGGCATAGTATCAGAGAAATAGAATAAACATGAAGAACACCGGGATTTTACGTAGAACCCTACTCCGTCAGAAGCGGGATGAAACCACGGGAGAACACCTCAAATAGCTTGTATTTTCTATTCACTTTTCTCGTCTTATACAATAGGTGTGGGGTTTGTTATATAGACCCCATTGAGTCTCCAAGTCCCACAAATAGCAGATGTGGGACTAAACCACTGGATGTGGTAATTGGAACCCTGAGGGATACAATTACCCATCATTACATGTGGCACATATACTTCAACAATAACCCAAGAGGATCGACTACAATCATCAACAATAAGAACAAAGTATTTGTGTCAACTCAAAGTTGGGACTGAACAAGGTCCCCATATATCATAATAGACAAGAGCAAAAGGAGCACCATGACGTGGCTCAGCACGTACAGGAAAAGATGCTCGATGGTGTTTCCTGAACGGACAAGCCTCACACTCAAAGGGCATTAGTGAAGAAAGTTCACGGAACATCATAAAGACAACCTTAGTAGAAGGATGTCCAACTCGAAGATGCCAAAGCAAAGGATCGTCGGAGATAAACGTAGCACCAAAAAAATAATAATAAAATGGAATATCAAGATAATAATGGCCATTTTCTCATGCCCCCCATTAAAAATCTGCTTCGTCCGCATGTCCTGAAAATAACAATAGAACTCATCAAAAATCACCCGACAATTAAGCTCAATAATAGCTTCTAAACAGATAATAAGCTAAAAGGAAAAGCAGGAGCACAATGAACTCCCATAAGTCGGAGCTTGGAGGAGAACTCCACAGCTCCGACAACAGTGACGAGCGAATGGGCCCCGTTAGCAACTCGAACCATCTTCATAGAGGAAGAGGCTTGAGAGAATGTAAGTAGACTACCTTCTCTTGTCAAATGCGCAGAAACCCCGAAGTCAATGATCCATGCAGGGCCAGGAGCAAAGATGGAGTTGGCTATTGTACCTGAAGTTGTAGCCAAACTAACAGTAGTAGCAGTGGGAAATTGTCACTAGTAGAGAGGCTGAAGGTCTGAAGAAGTTGTCTTAGGCATGAGTATTCCGAAGCACTAAATAGTGCTGACGTTTCACCAAAATGTTGTTCCGGCGAGTCCTCTGCAGTATCATAAGATGTCTCAAAGGAGGTTGTTTCATAGGCACCGTTGGCATTGGACTTTATGCCAAACTTTGCCCAACATCACTTTGACAGGTAGTTCCAGCACCCACAATGAATGCACGCTAGATACTAAGTAGAAGTAAACTCACGGTCACGACTACGACCAAAATATCATCCAAATCCAGAGTCACGTCCACGACCACGATCAAAGACACGGCCTCGACCTCCACAGAAACTCTGTCATCCACTATTCCCAGACAATGTGGAGCAAAATTTTTTATAGAGGGCAAAGCAAAAGTATGTCCAACAGATTTCTTTAGTTCCTGAAAATGATCAAAGATGGTCTGAATAAGGTATCAGTCGTCAGAAATTGCTCCTTCACAGTTTGGTATCGTGCACGTAATCCAAAAAGCAAGGTTTAAAAAAGCGTGAGGCGGTCCGAGACGTTTTCTCAAAATGTGAATCGAGGTGTAAGTGCCATTTTTTTGGAAAGAGAAATTAAAAATAATACAAATTATATTGGAATAAATCACAACAAAAATAAACTATTGCATCATATACATATTGTCCAATAGTGCAATACAAAGTACAAATTACAACTATAACTGTTTAAACTTCAAAGGTGAAATTATAAAAGAAATGGAAAGTTGGAAAAGTATTCAACATTCATAAATCTAAAGCAACATATTGTCCAACACATTCATGAGATCCATCAAAAAATCGCTAATCATCAACATTGATTTAACGAATCATCAGTCGTCTCGTCTACATCATCGCTTTTCAACATTGTCATCGTCGTCGTCGTAACTGCTGCTAGTACTCATTGGATCATCATCAAAATCATCCATGTAATTCAATTGCACATCATCACCGGCCTCATTGTCGCTTCCATCCTAAAAAACGGGGAACTCCTCCTACTCAACATTAATTGGACTATTACCTTTACCTAATCAAGAAAGTAATAAGCATAGTCATTTATTTATTTGAAAAATTGATTGCAACAAAGCATTGAATATTCTTTTAGTATTGCAACTTTGTCACGTGTTTTCCCCTTCCTTATATGTCGAGCGACTCGAGCTCCTTCACCTCCTTCCTGCTCAATAGGGTCATCCCCAAGGGGTATGTTTGCATCAAGATCCTGATAGGCCTCGACATCTTGGGCTTCCGAAATCCATTCATCACCGGACTCAATGCCATCCAAACATAAGAGATCTTCTATTGTTTTCTTTCTTGATTCCCTATGTTTCAATTTGAGATTGAACGTGATGTAAACAAAATCGTTGAGCTTCACTTGTGTTAAGCGATTTCTTCTCTTTGTATGGACCTATATAGTAATACGTAAGGTTTAACATGAAAGGAAAACACTATCATAGAAATATATTGCTTAAACACTTACTTAATTGAACGAGTTCCAATTTCGATCACACCCAGAAGCACTACAAGTCAAGCTCAATACCCCGATCGCAAATGATGCTAATTCAGATGTTTCATCTCCAAAGAACCTCCTCCAATCAACAGAAAATAGTCAACACATTTTACTAATAATATTAAAGAATATGCAAAACTCTTTAAAATTGTTTATAGTGCTCACCAGGACATCTTGTTTTCCTTGAATTGACTACATTTGCCCATCCAAAAAATCCTCTGACATTAATAAAAGAATCAAGTTGATAATCCAATTTTGCTCTCATGGCTTGATCAACGATCAATCTCTCCATGCACGAAAACAATCCCATTTTGACCTCTAGCTGATTTGAGAATGTTGGTTCATAATAAAAGTGAGGATTGAGGAATAAGCAGTAGCATGTAAAGGCATGTGTAGCTGACGATTCCAACGACTATCCACAATATCCTAAATAATCTTGTATTTGATCTCATCATTTTCTAGATTTCGAGCTATCTCTTCCTTGGTCATGTCCATGGCTTCATAAATAAATCCCATCGGTGGATATTTGTCAGAATCCATCAATCTCAAAAAAGGTGACCAAGGGTTTCATGGTGCTGAGAATATATGCAATACCAGGCCAAAATACTTGCTCTTTAGAATTATGTTCAGCATACTTTGCCCCAAGGGTCAATTCATATAAGAACTGTTCTTACATGCTCTTGAAGTGAAGAAGGATTCAAGTAAATCCTTGTCTCTAATCAAGCTTTGCAATGTAAGAAAAGCAGTGGCAAATCGAGTAACAATGGGTTTCACCAAATCACAATCCGCAAATCTTCCATCGCTAAAACCCAAGCATGAGCATAAACAAAATTAATTATTTCTTTGCTTTCTTGAATACTGATGCATGAAGAAGTAATTTAAGAATATCCTCCAACATCAAATCTATGCAATGTGATGCACAAGGTGTCCAATAAAGATTTTTCCTTTTTCTCCACTCACATTTGCCCAGTTGTTTTATAAGCTGATGAGAGTTGTCAGTTATCACTTGGACAACATTCTTCTGTCCAACCTCCTCAACAACTTCATCCAACACTTTAAAAAGTATTTGGACATCTTTAACTTAATCATATGCATCAATTGACATCAAGAAGTAAGTGCCTTTAGGATTATTCACTAAAAAATTGATCAATGTGCGCCCTTTCGTGTCGGTCCAACCATCAGACATGATACTGAACCGGTGGCAATCCAAAAAGCCTTTGCTTTATTAACAAGGGTGGTTATGGCATGCTTCTCTTCTTTTAACATCCAAGTTCGTAGTTCATGCATGGTCGGTGGTTTGAAACCTTTTTAATATCCACAGACGTCAGTCATCATCGTCAGATAGGAAGGACTATTAACAATGTTGAATAACAGTGAATTCTCAAAAATCTCCCAATGCTCCTGCAAATCCTCCTCTCGTCTTTCTTCCAACATGCATTCAGAGTGAGTTGTTGTGTAGGAGGATCCGAAGTATCTGCACTCCTACCACCTTGTGCAATAAAAATTCCATCAGTCCTCGAGCTTGCTTAACACCGCTAGAATCTTTCAATGCTCCCTGTGATGGTTGAATCTCATCACCTCACAATAACACTTGCATCCCTACTCGACAAACATCTTCCATTTCTTCAAATCTTCTTCTCTTCTCACCACCATTGCTTTCCATGAACATTTTCATCTCTTGTTGAACCTCAATGGGAACGTTTGGACATGCTCTCACATTCTTATATATCTTTGCAAGATGGTCTTTCAGTCGCTTTACCCCGCCAGTGATCTTCATCAAACAAAAATTACATTCAACATAAACATAGCCTTTCCCTTTATGATGCTCATTTATTTCAAGTTATTAGCAATATCTCCATACGGGATCTGATCGTCCCCCACTATGGCATTTCTTTCCCATATCTACAAGTTAGGAAATAACATACTTAAAGTTACAAGAACATCTACAACTGTAAACAGTTGTATAGAAATTATCGACAAGAAACTACAAAAATAAGCAAGGCTGCATTCCAAAATGCATGGACATGCATCTTGAGCAAGATAAATCCAACAAACCATCTAGATGTGCAATGTAAATTAAACAATGCAACTTCAGAAATGCCTAAACAAAGTGGCATAGATTCTTTTCTATGCACTTTAAAAAGGTAAAATACTTCAGAAATCAAGATTCTTGGCGACTTTAGAGATTTAGACCTTACTGTCACAAATCGTACAATATACACCTAAATTAGTAAGACAAGATCACATTAACTATTCGAGAAAGAATCAAAAAACAAAAAACCTAAAAAACAAGAAAAGACTTGACTGAGATGTATGTGGGAGGCAGCGACACGTCTCGTTGGACGATAGTAGGTAGTGGAGATGGGCGTTGGACAGCAACAAGCGACGGTGCAAGACTTGGGAACCTGATCAGCAGCTGGCGATGGTGGTGGCGAACAGTGCTATCTCAACGGTGGAGGCGACATAAAAGGGGTGGGAGTCGTATGACTCTTTTAGGAAATGAAGAGGGGTCACGAGCTTTACATGTGATCGAAATGTTAAAAAACATAGGGTGTAAGGCGTGGGCGTCAGCCTTGCCTCGAGCACCTCACGAAGATGCGAGGCGTACGTACCAGCAACAAGACTCGTGGCGTATGCCTCGGCGCCTCGAGGCGTCGCTTTTTAAAACCATGCCAAAAAGGAATCGCTAAACCTGCTACTCAGATTGCTCTCCCACTTGTCTATCACAACAGGTTGGCTGGAAAATCAAAGGCTCCTCAAATAGACTGATCAGATGCCTGTAGTACTCGATGAGACTCGAATCCTCCCGAGTTGCAGATTAGATCCGCATATAAATGTTTGCAAGGTGAGACTTGGTTATCTTCTGGGAGTAAGTTTGCTCCATATTCTCCCACATATCCTTTGTGGAATCTTTGTAGTGTAATGACCTGGCAATTATCTGCATACCACGTATCATAATCCTTATCTGTTTCCTTTAATGGATCTTTAGTCAGAATATGATTCTTTCGTAGTGGAAAAAAAGATGCCCAAAGTTGGGGAAGATCTCTCGCAGTGGAAAATAAGATGCACCATTATCTCTGTCTCTCGATTGCATAGGGGGCACAGACTAGATAAACATGCAAATAGCCTTGCATAGAGGTCTCTTGTGATGATGCACTTTCTTATGAAAAGCCACAAATATATGCTAATTCTGCTTGGAAGCTTAATCCCCAAATGAAGTTGGAATCACAGATCAAATTATTTTCAACTGAAAATGACGACCTGTCCACTGCTTTGTAGGCTCGCTTCACTAAGAACATGTTATTTTTCCATACCCATTAATCTCTTCCATAAGTCGGGCCATCAATACGACTCGAGGAGTTTAGCATACTGAGAAAATCCTCCAAACATTGGTCTGTGAAATCTGTCCGGAAAGAGGGCATCTAACTCTCATCTATCTTGCAGTCCATAACACGTATTCGCGATTTGCTACCAAATCAAGAAGGCAAAGGAAGCACGATATTAAAAAGTCGTCACTTGTCCAAGCCATTGTTTCAAAGAATTGGGAGAAAGAGGTCAGAAAGCCATAGCATATCTGATCTAATTCCTTTCCAAAAAGTCAACGAAAGTAAAAAGGGTTGTCTGAAAGATTACCATGTGCTGAGATGTCATAAATGCAGTGAATAAGTTTGTAACAAAGGTTCTCACCCATACCCCAAATCATGCTAACTCACTTCAGAATCGAAGCCTCATTCATTGTCTCTAGATGATGAATCCCGAGGCCTCCCGCTGACTTTAGGAGTGTAAATATCTTCCATTCTACTACATGAACTTCGGATCCCACTTAACCCGACTTACCCCAAAGAAATCTCCTCATGATCATCTCCAGCAGACAACGAATACCTGCAGGGAGGAGTCATGTCGACATAAAGAACACATGGATTGCCGAGAGAACGACCATTATAAGCACCTGACCCCCACCACCATGATAAGATCGTCGCCCTCCAACTTGACAATTTTTTCCCATCTTCTCTGTTGGAAGAAATGAGAGAATTGTTTATTCCAAAGAACCCTAGGCTCTCTTATATAGAGAAGGCCTATGGGTAAATTACAAGATGGAAGAAAGAAATAAAGCATAACAAAAGAGTACATAAAGTCTGGAAATATCTCTACACTACCCCTCAAGATGGAGCATGATGTCAATCATGCTCATCTTGGAAGAACACTTCTGGAATGGCCCTCTGAGCAATGATTTGGTAAAGATGTCTGCAGTCTGCTCTCCTGAACTGACATGGGAGATAGAAATCAAGCCCTTTTGAATCATATCTCTAGTGTAGTGGCAGTCCACCTCAATATGCTTTGTCCTTTCATGAAATGCAAGATTATTAGCAATGAATAGTGCTGCTTGATTGTCACAATGTATCTGCATAGGTAGAGGTACATCTATATGTAGATCTTATAACACAACTCGAACCCACATCATCTTAGTACTTGCTTGTGCCATGGCCCTGTATTCAGATTCAGCATTAGATCTAGCCACCACTGTTTTTTTCTTGCTTTTCCAAATCAAAGAACTGCCAACAAATACTGTAAAACCTGAAGTAGACTTCCGATCCTTAGGGCATCCTGCATAATCCGCATCAGCACATGCAGAAACTGAGATATTTGTTTCTTTCCTGAATAGTAGTCCTACGCCTGGAGACGACTTTAGATATCTCAATATCATGTATATGGCATCCATGTGTACCTGTCTGGGCTGTTCCATGAACCGACTCACCCGACTCACTGCAAAAGCGATGTCAGGTCTGGTGATAGTAATATAGAGAAGTTTTCCCACCATCTCTCGATATCTTCTCCTGTCAACCTCATCTGTATCATCATTAAATAACTTCATGCTAGGATCCATGGGAGTAGTCGAGGGTCGACAACCAATCATGTCTGTCTCAACAAGCATGTCTGTAATATACTTCCTTTGGGTCATCACGAGACCATGCACATTCTAGCAAATTCCAACCCCAGAAAATATCGTAGGGTACCAAGGTCCTTGGTAACAAACTGATGGCCTAGAAATGCTTTTGCCATCTTTATTCCCTGCATATCATCTCCCATAACGAGTATATCATCAACATAAACCATGATAACAACGGTACCTCTGGGAGTATTCTGAACAAACACAGAATGATCTGCATTTGATCTTTTGAACCCTTGCATTTGAATCAGGTCAGAAAGCTTCTGAAACCATGCCCGCGGGCTTTGTTTAAGGCCATATATTGCCTTGTGAAGTTTCCACACCAACTGACTCTCCCCGTCAGCAGCAAACCACGGAGGCTGCTGCATGTAGACTTCTTCCTGCAGATCCCCATACAAAAATGCATTTTTAGCGTCAAGCTGAAATAATGGCCAATCATGTACCACAAAAACAGAAAGGACACGTAGAGTGGAGTGACGCACAACTGGAGAAAAATGTGTCCATATAATCCACGCCGTAGGTTTGAGTAAACCCACGTGCCACTAGCCTTGCATTGTAACGATCAAGGCTGCCATCTGCATGATATTTGACATGAAATACCCATTTACAACTGACAACAGAGGCTCCTGGAGGAGCAGAACCCAAGCTCCATGTACCCCATGACCTCAAAGCATCCATTTCCTCCTCCGTGGCAGAATACCAACAACTTTCCTTCAATGTATCCTGATAATTCCGTGGTATTTCCACGGTAGATAAGGCCACAACAAACCACTGAAAATCTCCAGTGAGGCGATGGAAAGAAACATGTGAAGCAAGTTGATATGATGTACACGTACGCTTTTGCTTCCGTAAGGCAATAGGTACATTCAAATCATCAACAATCGTACTCGCCGGTATGCTATTTTCCTGCAGAGATCCCTGCACAATCACATCGTCAAACCCATCGTTAACATTGTTACCTGGACAATCCTGAGGCGTGGTGAATGATTGACGAGTTCCATGACCAGGGACATGACGACGGTTATAGAATCGTGGTAAAGGTGGTACGGGTGGATGTGGAGGTGGTGGTGGTGGTGGTGGTGGAACAATAGGAACTGGTATGGGAACAAACGGACGCATAGGAGGAGGTGGCACATAAATCTCATCAGCGGTAGTGGAGGAAGTCAACCTGTCACCTGCAGGGAGAAATACATCACAGACTCAAAGAATGTGACATCTGTACTGACATAATATTTCCTGTTCAAAGGATCATAGCATCTGTAACCCTTCTGTGTACGAGAGTACCCAACAAATACACACTTGATAGCCCTAGGTGAGAGCTTGTCAAGTCCTGGAGAGAGCTGATGGATAAAAGCAACTGAACCAAAGACACGAGGAGTAAACGAGAATAATTCCTTATCAGGGAAGACAAGTAAAAGAGGAACTTTCACACCTAAGAAAGAGGATGGCATACGATTCACTAGATAACACGCCATGAGCACAGCATCACCCCAATAGGAAATGGGTGCACAACTCTGAATAAGTAGAGTCCGAGTGATATCAAGGAGATGACGATGCTTTCTTTCTGCAACGCCATTTTGTTGGCACGTGTAAGCACATGTTTGATGGATAATGCCTCTACACAAGAAAAAATGAGAAAGAGCACGCGTACAAAACACCAAAGCATTATCCGCACGCACAATTTTCACAACAGACGAAAAAACATTCTGTACTTCATTTATAAGATTTTTGATAACATCCCCTGCTTTAGATTTATTCTTCAACAAAAATACCCAAGACAAACGAGAGAAATCATCAACAACAACTAGAGAAAACCTGTGTCCCTGGTGATCAGGGACACGACTCGGACCCCAAATGTCAACATGAAGTAATTCAAAAGGAGGGCTACTGCTCCAAGACTGACGACTGGGGAAAGTAGATCTGTGATGCTTTCCCAACTGACATGCTTCACACTGGAAGGAAGAACCCGGTGGAATCTGGGGCAGGATATGACACATCTTCTGAATAGGGAGATGACCGAATCTTAGATGCCATGTGAATGGAGAAACTAGACCGCTTTACTGAGACGAGACACCAGCATAGGGAGTCCGGACCAAATGATAGAGACCATCTTGCTCACAACCACAATCAATCACCCTGACCGTAAGAATGTCCTGAAAAACAAGAGACGAGGGGTCAAAAATAGCTCGACAGTGCAAATCCTTCGTAATCTAATTGATAGATAATAAATTCATCGAAAAATCTGGAGCATGCAAGACATTCTGGAGATGCATAAAGGGTGTCAGACTGATCTCCCCCTGTCCAACAATAGGCAAATGGGTCCCACCTGCTATGACTACAGATCGCCCCAATGGAACCTCTCTGTAGGATGTAGGCTTATCTTTGTCTCGACAAAGATGATGTGTCGCTCCAGAGTCCATAATCCATTCTGAAACATCAGATCCATGACATGAAGTAAGGGCATAAGCACTACCTGAAGTGCTAGCGGCGGTTGATGTACTAGCAGAGGCTGAAGTAGCTACATCCGAGGAGCCTCCTGGAGAATTAGTAGAGGCAGGAGGTATGATATCTCGCAACCTGGCAACAAGATCCTCAAATCGCCGGTCCGAAGTAGATGGCTGTGGGGATTTAATATGCTCAGCTACCCACGTCGATGCCAAAAACCCATGCTTAGAATAACATGTCTCCTCTGTATGTCCTGGGCGATGACAGAATGTACAGGGCTGACGAATGCGACCACCTCAACCACGAGGTCCACGACCATGAAAAGAAGAGGCTCCCCTTCCTCTGGAAGCTGCCATCGCCGAAGGAGGATGAGTAGTGGCATAAGATGGGACTGTAATTCTGCTGAACCTGGGTACACTAGCATCTGCAAGAATCTACGAGCGAGCAGCATCATATTCAGGGTCAAGCGCTGCTAGTAGGACCCCCACCATGGTAGCATTCCGAAACATCTTCTGTTGCTCGGGAGATGCCGTAAGGGGAATGATACTGTAGAGCTTCTCAAACATCCCTCGCAAGGATGTATACAATGAATGCAGAGGCCGACCATTCTTCTTCATCGTAAAGATGTCATGCTGGAGTTGAAGAATCTTAGTCTCATTTCGCATCTGCGAATATGTCGCTGCAAGGATGTCCCACATTGCCTTAGCAGTGGGCTGATGGAATACATCATTAGCAATCTCCATCGACAGTGTACCAGAAAGCCAAACTTTGGCATATGAATCATCGGCCTCCCATGAGGCATAAACCCCAATTTTCTCTGCCGGCTCATCTTTGGTAAGAATGTGCTTCTTACCATTTGACTTCATGAGACTCATGAACTGCATAGCCCAAAGCTCGTAGTTCGTCCCATCCATCTTGATGATGGGCGCTGGACCTTTAAACGCACCAATGGAGGGCATGTCGACCTTGTTTTCTGACATGGTTGTCGGGTAAGAAGAACTAGGGTTTGTTAACGAAGAATCAAGTGTCTACATAAACATCCGAGAATTTGAGTGCATATGTAGATATATACACTCAAATCCATAGAAGAAGGAGAGGAGGTCAGCGGCGACGGCGAGAAGGTGGTGGGAGAGAGGAGGTCAGCGGCGATGATAAGGTGGGGTGGGGGGGGGGGGGAGGCGGCGACAGAGAGAGGGGAGGGTGGTGGGGAAGGTCGGCGTCGGCGGTGGAGAGAGGTGCTGCAACGGGAGGTAGAGGGAGCGGGGGGGGCGGCGGGAGGTGGAGAGAGGGGGGACGGCTAGGGTTTTGTTGGTGGTGGCTCTGATACTATGTTGAAAGAAATGAGAGAATTGTTTATTCCAAAGAACCCTAGGCTCTCTAATATAGAGAAGGCCTATGGGTAAATTACATAAGATGGAAGAAAGAAATAAATCATAACAAAAGAGTACATAAAATCTGGAAATATATCTACATTCTTCATTAGAGATTTATATTAAAAAATACAAACTTAGATATTGAAACTAAAGATATTTATTGAAACGTAAACATTCAAATATTACATATTCAGATATTAGATATAATTCCTAGACCTTCTTTCTTATCTTTGAATCTATATATTTATTTTGAAAGAATAGACATTATGTATCCAATATTTCTATTACATTTTTTCCTTCCAAAAATCTTGCATGTAGTTGTTTTGGGTTTTAGCAGATAAATAAAAAATTCTAATAGTAAATTGTGGCAGGCATCAATCAGAACACAACACAAATGAACAAAAGTGAAAGAAAATTATAAGACCAAATATGGACTTTGTGGTTGGATCCAACAAAAGAAAATCAAACTTGCTAGTTAAAAAACCTCTTGAAAATCCTGGAGGGTAAGCATATTACCGAATTCGAATACTTTTAATTGAAAGTCGGTGTCGGCTGATAGTAATGCAATAAAATATAGAGATTCAGGCAGTGTGAGAGAGAACTGCCACCCGAGAAAAACTAGCAATGATGCATGATGAATCCGTGATTCATCATCTCAATATATTAATCTTAGCTAAATCTCTGAGCCAAATATCAAATAAATATCCTTAAAATCAACAAATTAATAAATTGATTCTTGTAAATAAAATAAATTAATTATTATATATTTTATTGTACAAAATAAATTAATAGTAAAAAGCCATAAATAAAGGAGTTATTCGCCTGTAAATAACCAAAACTTCATGTATTTTTAATAATTCCATGTCAACTCCTTTTCGATTAATTCTTTCTTTAACTTGTATAAAAAATGTATATAAAAATACAAAAATATAAAATAAATTCCACCATAAATAAATACCCCTAGATCTCAAAGAGAAAAAGCCGTAAAGCCCAACTTCCCGGCCACATTCTCGTTCCGTATGAACTCCAAATTCATCAAAAATTCAAGTTAGAAAATTATCTATCCAATGAAAGTGGTTTCATTAAAATCGGAGCTCATTTGCAAATGTGAGTTTTGGGACCTAGTTGTATATTGTATATAATGTAATAATTTTAATATTAACATTGTTGAGAAGAGGAACGGATGAGAAAATCCTAGAGAGTACAAATGTTACGCAACCCGAAGGGTCACAAGAGGTTATGGAACTCAAAGGGTCACAAAAGGCTACGGAACCCGAAGGGTCACGGGGGTTTACGGAATCCGAAGGGTCATAGACATAAATGTAAATACAATAACTCTAACACTCCCCCTCAAACTGGAGCTGAGAAAGTTGTAGCTTGTAACAAAAAGAAAAAGTATACACCACATCTTCACACGATGCATGATAAGAACATATGTCTGCTGCTAGTAGAAAACCTCGCTCGAGGATGGGTTTGTGGCTTTCAGGTCACCGGAACATATCTCTGCCATGCATGTAGAGTCGTTGCGATATCAGGTCACCGGAACGTATCTCTCTCGTGCCTGCAGGTCACCGGAACATATCTCTGTCGTGCTTGGAGAATAATTGTTATAGAAGAAGTCCAGCGCGGAGTAGTAGTCGGGTCGTAAAAGAAGAAGTATACGCCCTGACGAAGAAGTCGATGCTCGGTGAAGATGGATGATCTGAGTAGTAGTCTGGAGCAGAGGTTTGTCAGTCGTAGTAGGGCAATAGACGTCCTGAAGAATCATCTCTGACTCCCTCTTTCTCCCATACATGATAGAATAAAGAGTATGGAACATGAAGTTGGGAGAAACAAAAAGTTAGGAGAAACAAGTCGTGATGAAGCATGGGCTGTTGGAGGGGGGGAGGGCTCCAGGCAGTGCCGACGACGCCAGAGGAGCGGCAGGAGCTGTTAGAGCCTCGGGCGGCACTTTAGGTTTCGCTGGAGGTGGCAGCTGGTGCTGCTGGGGGCTCGGACGGACTTGCACGAGACCATGGAATCCACAAGAGATGCAGGAGGTCCAGCCCTCTCTCCTTGTCAGTGGAGAGAGGGTTGGTGGTGGCGGCAGATTTAGGGTATTAGACTTCGATCTAGGACCGTTGCTCTGATACCATGTTGAGAAGAGGAACGGATGAGATGTATATTCCATAGAGCTAGGTCTCTTATATAGAGACAAAATCCTAGAGAGTACAAGTATTAAAACCCGAAGGGTCACAAACATAAATGTAAATACAATAACTCTAACAAACATATTATATACAAATTTAACTCATTTTTATTTATTTCTTTTTCTATTAATTTCTTTATTGTATATTTCAATAAAGTAAATAATTATAAAAATAAAAATAAATTATTTTACCGTTGAAAATAATGCAATGTGACTGTATATAGTATAAATATTGTTCTTTTCCTCCATTTCCTTTTGTTTTTTTCTTATTTATAAAAAATCCCAAAAAATGTATTTTTGTCTTATTTTATCTCTAGTTTTTTATTTTTTTTATTTTGTAAATATATTTTAATAAAAAAATACAAAAATATTAAAACTAGAAAAACCAAAAAAATTGTGTACATATTGTTAGTTTTATTTTGTTAACTTAGTATTGCAATTTCTCCATTCTCTTTTATTTTCTCTTTATTTTATTTTCTATTTTTAGCAGCTTACTTTTATTTTATTTTTTTCTTTTATATTTATTTTCATTCTTCCTCAATAAATTAGTCGCAGTCACTCTGTTTCACTTAAAAAATTCATAAAAAATCATATATTGTCAGAAAACTCCAAAAAATAGTGTAGATTTATTTCATCATATTTGAGTTCCCGTTCAAATTTCATAATTTTGCATACTGTTTGCACGAAAAATTGCATAAAACCCACAAAAATCATTCATTTTTCATTATTGAATTTTAACTCCAAAAATTCCAAAAAATATATTTTGTGTGTATCATTGAATTAAGTTTACATGAAAAATATCTGTTGCCGAATTAGATCCGTTTCTAAATTAAAATTTAATTGGGCTAACTTGCTTGTTTCTCTTAATAACTTAATTCAATCGCATTTTCCATTGTCATTCATATTGCATAAAAATACAAAAAAAAATCTTCTCTGAAAATCGTGCATTAATTGATCTAATTTGACCCTAGGTTGTTCCTTTGCCTCCTTGAGTCGACCCTGTGGCTTGTCCAGGTTAAATAAACACAGTACCACGCTTAATTCACTCAATTGATTTATCAACTACAACAACAACAACAACAAAGCGTTTTCCTACAATTAAGTAGGGTCGGCTACATGGATTCTTCGCCTCCATTCAGATCTATCTTGGGTCAATCCCGGGCTTATATCCACAAAACAAAGATCCCTTCGTATAGTCTCTTTCCAACACTTCTTGGGCTGTCCCCGCCCTCTCTTAGCCGGCTCAACATCCCAACACTCGCATCTCCTAACTGGTGCATCAGCTGATAATCTTTGCAAATGACCAAACCATCTTAAGCGGTTTTCTCGCATCTTATCCTCGATCGGAGCAATACCAACTTTCTTTCTAATTGCATCATTCCGAATCCGATCTTTACGTGTGTGTCCACACATCTACCTTAGCATTTTCATTTCTGCTACAATCATTCTCTGCACATGTCTATGGTTCACAGGCCAACATTCAGATCCATAGAGCATAGTAGGTCTCACGGCTGCTTTGTAAAACTTTCCAACTCAACATCTTAGCATTATCAACTAGTGCAATTAAATTTTGATCAACTCTGATTGCCCGACTACAACAACTCAACACAATTAATAAGGGTAATTTGAGGTTCGTCAACGCACGTGAGAGAGAGAGAGAGAGATCAACCGAGGACAGAGAGCACCGTGCATGGAGCCTAAGAGCGAGCGAAAGTAGGATTTTTACTCATCCATGAGGGTAAATTCATGTCAAGTTGTGTATTACCTAATCAAGTGGGGTTATTTCAAAAGCAGTTCGATATTATTTCTATCCAATATGCGACCGCATATGCAGATTACTTGGATTGCATAATCGGTATAACCGTATATTGAGCAAATATTGTATATGTAGATCGCCTTGGGTCCCAATTCCGCATGGAGCGACTTTCTAAACACTGGTCTACAAAGGTTCATTGTTCATTTCCAAGCTATCACCAATTTGTCTTCCTGCAATAACCGGTGACTGGAAAGGAGAAATAATGTAACTCATAATTATATTCAGTCTATTTGCCGGTTCTTCGCTATTATCAAGTACAAAGCATTGGATAGTGCAATCGAGCGAAAGTCCTATATCTGCATCGATGCCTCATTTTTAGGGAGTACGAAGATGAGGACCATGTTGATCATCTCAACCCTGCATTACCTCCTTAAAACTCGTCTACCATTTCTACAACCTCCTTTCTACCACTAACCTTAATTCACGAAAAACATAAACAAGAAACCCACCAGGTCCAGGCACACCATCTGTATTTAAGATCCAAACTAAGGTTTTTACCTCCTCTGTAAACTAAGGCCTAGGTGATTTGCATGTTGTTCAGGGAGTTGGCTAGCCCACAAGCCCTTCCATCTCCACGATCACAACTAAATGCCTCGAGAACTCTAAAAAGGATACTCAGTGGCCATTGCCAGGCTATCACCAATTTGTCTTCTTAGAATAAACGATGACTGGAGAGGAGAAATAAAGTAATCCCTAACCATGTTCAGTCTATTTTCCAATACCTTTGCTATTATCAAGTGTAAAGCATTGGATAGTGCAATCGGAATGAAGTCCTCTATCTGCACCGATGCCTCCTAGGGAGTAGGAAGATGAGGACCTTGTTGATCCTCTCCAACCCTGCATTACCTCTTGCAAACTCTTCTACCACATCTACAACATCCTTCTCTACCACTAACTAGAATTCACGAAAGAAGAAAACAAGGAACCCATCAGCTACAGGCGCGTCATCCGCATTCAAGCTCCAAAATAAGGTTTTTACCTCTGTAAAACTAAGGACGAAGTGGTTTACATGTTGTTTAGCGAGTTGGTTAGCCCCCAAGCCCGTCAATCTCCACAATTTCACAGATGAACACCTCAAGGACTCTAAAAAGTGACCTGTGACAGCATACCCCATCTCACAATCTTCCTCCACCATCGTACCATTTACTACAATAGACCTGAAAAGATTGTGATGTCATCTTCCGCTAGCCATTCTATGAAAGTATGATGTATTAGCATCCCCTTCTTTAAGCCAAGTTTGTTGCGATCATCGTTTTCATTTAGCTACTCTCTTATTATCTTCAATAGAGATTATATTTTATGTTGATGCGTGCGCTCTCTCTAAGCTCCTCCACTACTAGTCTATGATGTCTTCTAGCCTATCTAATCTACAAATATTAGTTTCTGGCTTAGCCTAACGTGCTTTTCTAGCCTCTCTAATTTCTTTGTTGAATAGACACAAACTTACACCTAGGAAGGTTAGCTTCTGCGTTGTACACGCGATTGTAGAACTCAAACAAACCGTAGAGGACCAGAGAGCAGAAACCAAGTATGAAATTCCCCTCATGGATTCGAGCACGCTCTAACTTGAAAAACCCTTGGGTAGCGCATCGTCACCAGAATCCCAGACCAAGAGAGTGTTATTAGACCATGTACGAGGTCTAGACGAGAAGGCTGGAAGTGGGAACTCCCCAAGAAATTCTATCGATGCCAAAAACGATCGATACGAGATCGAGAACAAGAGTTTCTCCAAGTGTAGTTAGTATCAGATACACCAATCACCTCAAGCTCTAGATAATCAATCAAAACTGTGAAATCAAAAGAACTAAGGTCTTGACCACCACGTAACATCCGAGATAAAGGAAAAAAGAGAATCCTTCCAAGCAACAACCAACACTCTTGCACAACTGGTAGTGTTAATCGTCGTGTACTCTGATAACGAACCAACACCCAGAGAGCTCTACATGATACTTGAACAAGAGGAGAGTTTTGTTTCTTGCAACAAATATTACATCACAACCAATCTCTTAGAAGTGTGCCGATTAATCCTCTCTTTTCCGGGTTACCTAGACCTCTTACATTCAAGGTTAGAACCTTCAGTAAAATTAGACTTGTTCTAGAAGTTGATATCACGCCCACTGCAGACGCAACATGGGCTTTATGCTTGGAAATATTTCCAAAACCTTTATGAATGTATGTATCTCTTCAATTTCCCACCATTGCCCCTTTCCAACACAAAGGAGGAGGACATTGGTAAGTCAACTTCTGACGCTAGTCTCAAGTACAGTGATTGCTTGCTCGAGAGGAACAACCCAAAGAGGAAAAGAAGGTTGTATCACACTTCCATCCAATGTAGTCATCATCGGGGGCGTTTTATCTTCAACTGGTATCTCCTCGAGCTCAAGAGCTTCTAGACTAAGAGCGAAATCACGAGGCAGACTATCTATTGTGGCTACTTCGAACTATCCTAGGGAGAGAACAAGGGAAGACTCGAGAAACCCGTACGAAATAGGCACTCGAGTAGAGCTGCTAACGGATTCAAAACCCGAGCTGGTAACGGGGTTAGGGGAAGACTCGATAGCAGTTTTCAGATTCACAGTAAAGGCCCATGCAGGACGATGCCTCTTGGATAGGGAAGCGTTATCGAGCTTCAACGAGGACATGATAACTGGATTCAAGGGCTCAAAAGATACTCTAGTAACGCAAATGGCAGATGAAAAGCCATTCGAAGATTCTGTAATCGGGTCCCTGGTGACCTAGTTACGAAAGGTCTGCCACAAGGGAGATATTCTACTAAAAAATGCATCAACCAGAACGCTAAAACCAAAAAAGAAAGATGATGTCGATTGGACCGTAACTTCCCGAGAGGTCTTCATCGATCTACAAGGAACTTGCCATCTTTTAACCAGCATGTTGCACCAAAGAAGTGGCAGAAAAATCTGAGTGGCAAATCTACATGGCAAATCTACAGGCTTCTTTCCAACTCGAGTCATCGCTATCAAATTGTGAAGGTCGTGTTTCTCACGTCTAAAACTATGCCATCCATCAAGGTCATTTTTTGGCCGATTACAGCAGCTTGAGACCTCTATTGGTCATGCACATTCCCTGCATCATGTGGAGAACTCTACCTTTCTTGCGTCCTATGGAAGTGGCGGCCACTAAATCTCTCAAGGAGGTCGAGGTTGTTACTATGGTTTTGGCCATAGTTAGACACTGTGCATTCACTGCGAACGATCCAACCAACCATTTGAGAGGTGTTGACGAAGTTTCACAAACTGCAATAGGTCATCACTACATCAATGATGCAACAGTGATAGAGATACCCTCATATCGGGACTACAATGGAGAATTGGTCCAACTTTCTGCCACAAACTATTCCAAATTGATGCAACTATTGAAGAACTCTGTTATCAGTGAGAATCCTCCTATTGGGAACATTGCTACTAACTCAATTATTGTAGCCAACTCTGCTTCTGCCTCAACACTAACATGGATTATTGACTCTAGTGCATATACTTACTTTACTGGAGAAGTCTGCTGACCTTTTCAAAATCCTCTTCCAATGTGAAGCCAGATCGTCTACCCAACACTGTACATTCTCCTATTATGTGAACCCCCTCGGATCTGGGTACCCGTTTACGCGGCATTCGCAATATAACATTCACTAATGATTTCATTTAGCCAACATGAATTTCAGAGGAAATTTTTCACGTTTGCATTTGACATTTACATCAAATTTAACAACCACAAAACAACAAGAAGATGTGCCACCAAATTTCTATTTCATTAATTTTCTATACATATATATATATATATATACAACATGTAACAAACTAAGCTGACAGTGTGCATATATATCCCAAAAGTGTACAGAAGAGAAAAGAAAACATCTACCTCATAAACTGAGTAAAAACTACAATTGTACCGTCAAGTATATGTGTGTATGCTTGGTATCATCAAACTGCTATTACGATGCATATTTTTACCTGCCAAACATGCAAGGAATAAAAGATGTCTACGGATGTTTTATACATTCTAGCATATTAAAAAAATACCGAGTAATTAAGCGTGTTCAAAAGTAAACAAGTAGAAAGGCAATGATAATTAAATTTAACAACTACCTGCATGGGAAAAGGTGTTAAAACTGCCATGTATATATTCTCCATAATTACCCATTGCCCCATAACCCATAAAATATATATATAGATATATTAGTTGACGATCATACATATATGTTATTCTCTTGTCATTAAGGTCATGTTTAGGAATCTTGATAATGAGATGATGAGGTTATGATCTGATTCGTGATTATATCTAACATCTCAAGTCTGGTGGATAGTCTGTGGCCTTGGTCTGAGTATGACCTCACACTATGACTCTAAGGTGTGAAGAGTACCTTAGGGTTGTGGTGCCTCCGTAGGCATGTAGTGGTGTCTAAAGCAACTTAACTAAGTTCCCAACACGTCCACTAACTTGTTTATTATCCGTATTAACAATTCTAAGATTCAATCAGTTGTCGATGATTGATTATTATGATAAATGATGATTCAGTACCAAACTCAACTATAGTCAAACTTAATTTTAATTGATCTTAATTCTAGCCAAACTCAATTATGCTTCATTCCAAGTTTAATTATATCTCTTCCATATTCCACTGTAACTGATTCAGATGTAGCTAGAGAGAATTTAGATGTGACCATCGCCAAGCCTGTTGGTGGAATAATAACCAAAACTCAAGCGGTGAGGTAGCCTCCTAAGAGGCCCTTCCGTCTCGCCCTCTAAATGGAAGTGCGGTCCACTAGAGGGATAGGTCCACTCCAAAACTACGTCACTGAGACGGGTGAGAGAGACTCTCCAGAAAAGTCACTCTAGATGGGCCCACCCGGTACGGGCAGACGAGCTCGTAAGAAAAACTAAAACCGAGGATCCCACGCATGGATATCCTAAAACAGATGGTCAGCGGAACTGGTCAGAAGTCGGGATCCCAACGAGGTGTAAAAACACTGCGAGCTCGTGTAAAAAACCGTAAAAGGGATTGGGATCCAAAACCCGCGCACTTGGCGGCGCTGCCCTAGCTGGGCTTCTTATCTCCCACCCAACTGAGTGCCATCACGCCGTCGCGTGGTCAAGTGTAAGGGTCACTATGATCAACACTATTAACTGATATCACTGATTCACAATTAATTTATTTATCTGCTAAATCCTTTCTCAATCTCTTATATAATTGACTTATAAATCTATGTCTTTTGGTTGACGATCTTAGTAATAGTGATCAATAAATAGTAGAGTATACCTAAAGGATTAATTCATGGAGGTGATCGGTCCTTGAGGTCTCAGGTTATCATTTTTAAAGTCATAAGTTTAGCAGCTATTCAATGGATATGGGTCTTGTAAGTCATTTGTATGAAAACACCAATCTTTTTCTATTTTTTTAAATTAGAAGTTCAACCTTAGATTTGGATTCAAGTTTTGGATAAATGTAAAAAAAATTCCTAATTCTAAGAATAGATGACCTAGATTAATATAAGTCTAAATATCCAATTTAATTCTATTTAAATTAATATCCAAGATCCGACTTTATTTTATCTTAATAGAACAGATCTTAATAAGATACACTTTTTTAAATCATGAATTAAATCTCATATATATATATATTCTGAACAGATCTGAAAGAAGAAGATTTTTGAATTAAATTTTTTTGAATAAGTTCATGAATTCAATCTTTTCCAGATCTATACACATATAGTTCCCTTTCGGATTTAGAAAGATCCAACCAAAAACACCATTTGTTATATACTTTCAAAATACATCAAGGTTAGGGATTAATTTATAGAAGGTCAAGATTTACTACCTCGCAACATTAACTAATTGATAAATCAATAGCGGTAAAGGAATATGGAAATTAAGTCATTGCAAAGTGGAGTTTTAATACAGAAAACATATACTTCAAAATATTCCTACGACCCTATCGGTAATGTGAGCTAATAATTATAGATTTAATTGTTAGATAGCCAAAGTTAATAAATAACACAAAGCTTTGCAACCCCAGTTAAACATTAGCTAATACTACCAATGGAAATGTCTTTTAAGACCTGTGAAAAAATAAACACGCTATATCAATTTCTAGAAAATATCATGGACAAGAGTTCTTGGTTTTCACTAGTTCTTGTCACGGTATCAATATACTCACTTAAGATTACAACACTTTTTCCAATGATCATATATTACTTGTTAAGAATGTGGTAATAAAGCCATTGTACGGTATAGTAATACAGCAAACACATACTTCAAACAAAATTCATGTGACCCTATGCCTCCTTCTGCAAATGTGAACTACTAATTATTTCATTTATCTGTTAGATAGAAAGGGTTGACAAATAACATTCAGCCTTGCGACCAATTTAAATATTCGTGCAGACAGGCAAAAATATGATATAAATGCAACATGACATGAAATGCAAGACATTTAATAAAAATACAGCAGAGTCTAGAGAACTATGAAATAAGATAGCATGACATGCAAGCACTCATATTTGGAGTATTACGGCAGCCAAACAGATTAAAACAAAACCCAAAACCCCTTTTTTCTTAAATCTTCATGCTTTCCAGCATCTTGCACTGTATGGAGTGTTATGGTTGTGCTTGGAAGAAATTTTGTTAATAATATTTTAAATATTGATTCATTTTGCAAAGTCCGGATCATGATATCCAGTGTCCAGAGAGCTGCTGGACAGCAGTACTAACTAATAGAGAAATGGGGTCTTCGTTGAAATTGGGGAAAAAAGAAAGAGAGAAATAAGAAGAGAAGAAGAGAGGTTCTTTCTTGGAACCTTCCTCTCTTACCATCAAAATATTAAAATATATTATCTCCACTTTTGTATTTATAGTAAATCTCAAAATCCACCGCATTCTTGCCTCGAGACTCAGATTTAGGTGCTTAATATCTCGATTTGATCGTCTTTGAACGACGATCAATATGAATATAATATTGATATACTTTAGATCGGGTATAAACTCCTAAAATTTTCAAGACACGGTTTTTGATTTGGGGTCAAATTTTGTGATTTCAGAAATATCAAACAATCTCTGATTAACGAACTGTCGATTCCGTTGATCTTATTTCATCGAATCAGATTTTATGGTGGTCTCAGATTTTTTTTGCGGATTCCGATTTCGTGATGCGGTTTTTCCGTAGCATGCATTACGATGCGATCGACTTTTGGTCGATGCGACCAAACAACATTTATTTATGATCAATTGATCGTATTAGATTATTTAATATTGATTGGTAATTTTATTGAGCTAACCAGACCCTAATCGGGTTGGGTGTGGGTTTAATTGGACCCGGATGTTACAAATATACAAACCTCAAAGGGAGTCTCGTCCTCAAGACTCGAGTCAAGGTTCCTATGTGTCTTGTTTGGATTTTCCCGGCCATAAAAACCTCATAAAACCTCAAAGGGAAAAACAATTCATATTCTTTTAATATATAATATTTAAATAGGCTTGTTTTGATGACTACCTAAGAAAAGCTACGGATATCGTGCCCGCATATCTGCTTCAGTCTCCCACATCGCCTTTTAGACGCTATGTCGGTGCCACAACCCCTTGACCAATGGAATTTCCTTGCTGCGAAACTTCTTCACAACGTTGTCAAGTATCTGCACTGACCTCTCCTCATATGTCAAGTCTGGCTCCATGTCAAGGTTCTCGTAACTGATGATGTGTCGAAGGTCGTGCACATACTTCTTTAGATTGGATACATGAAAGATGTCAAGAACGACTGAAAGGTGTGGAGGAAGGGCTACTCAGTAGGCCACCTTCCCCACTCTAGCTAAAATCTCGATTGGTCCAACATATGACGGTGCCATCTTGCCACGAACATCGAACCTCTGAATTCCCTTCATGTGAGATACTCAGAGGAATACCCAATCTCCCACCTGTAATTTACATGAATTTATTCAGATTAGGTTAAATCTTAAAAATTCATTTTTACAAAAGGAGTAAGGGAAAAGGATTGGATACATGAAACTCCAACTCTCTTCTTCTACAGTCTGCATAGCTCTCCTAGCGGCTCTGTGCCGTCGGAATCTTCCGCCTCACTAGATCAATAGTTCTCATAGTCTCCTCCAGAAGATCTATGGAGTAAAGAGCATGGTCACCTACCTCACGCCAACTGAGAGGTTTGAGGCCTCTCTGCCCGTATAGGACTTCGAATGGTGCCATGCTGATACTGGAATGATAGCTGTTGTTGTATGTGAATTCTACTAATGGCAGATGGTCCCTCCAGGACCCTTTGCACTCCAAAGTGCATGCGCGTAGCAAATCCTCAAGCGTCTGAATGGTGTGCTCGCTCTGTCCGTCGGTCTGCAGATGGTATTCAGAACTCAACTTCAGCTCTGTCTGTAGTGCTGACATGAACTGATGCCAATAGTACGATGTAAACATTGAGTCTCTGTCAAACACCACCTCACGTGGTATAATATGAAGTCTGATGATATTCTGCACATATAACTTGGCCAATCTGGAAGGAGTGTAAGTCATGTTGAAAGGTATGAAATGAGATGACTTGGTCAACCTGTCAATAACAACACAAATAGAATCATGGCCACCTGGAGTCTTCGGCAAACCAGTGACAAAATCCATGGAAATACTCTCCCACTTTCACTCAGGAATGGGAAGAGACTGCAATAACCCTAGTGGTTTCTTGTGCTCAGCCTTGACCATCTGGCATGTCATACATCTATTAACATGTTGGGCCACGTCGCGCTTCATCCCATCCTACCAGAAATGTCGACGTTAATCGCGATACATCTTTGTGCTGCCAGGATGGATAAATAATTGTGAACCGTATGCCTCATCAAGAATGTCTCTGCGTAACTGCTCATCGTTGGGCACAACAACCTGAGCAACCTTCCACATAATAGACTTTGTCACAAACATCAATCTCGTCCCTGATAGCACACATGTATCTGTCTCGAATCCAAGGATCCGTCCTCTGTACTTCTACTATGCGATCCCAAAGACTGCTGAATCGTGGAGGCACGATAATAGATATGGATGTACTCCCTAAGGATACCAATCAGTAAAAGCTGTGAGCGTATCCCACGTGTATAGCCAATTTGTCGTACCCTCTGCATGAGCTCTCCTGCTAAGTGTATCCGCCACCACATTTCCAGTACCAGGGTGGTAAGAGATTGTGCAGTCGTAATCCTTCAGTAGCTCAAGCTACATGCGTTGTCTCATGTTTAGTTCCTTTTGATCAATGATGTACTTCAAGATCTTGTGATCTGTGAAAATCTTGAAATTCACCCATAAAGATAGTGGCATCAGGTCTTCAAGGCGAAGACAACTGCCACCAAGTCCAAGTCATGGGCAGGGTAATTCCGCTCATGCGGCCTCATCTGACGTGATGTGTAAGCAATCACGTAACCTCTCTGCATCAACATCACTCCTAGACCTTTTCCTGAAGCATCTGTATAGATTGTGTAATCCTGAGTGCTTGAAGGAAAAGTAAGAATGGGTGATGTCGTCAACCTCTCCTTTAGAGTCCGAAAAGCCTACTCGCATAAATCATCCCAAATGAAAGGAACTCCCTTATGTGTCAATTGTGTCAATGGAAGAACAATGCGTGAAAATCCGCTGACAAAGCGTCTGTAATAGCCCGCTAATCCAAGGAAGCCCGAATCCGAGTGACGGTCTTGGACTGCTCCCAAGACATGACTGCCTCAATCTTCACAGGATCAACTGCAATACCTGCTCTAGAAATGACATGCTCAAGAAATGAGCATGAGATAACCAGAACTCGCACTTGCTCAGCTTGGCATACAACTTGTGCTCTCGCTATGTGTCCAGAACGATCTTCATATCATTCACATGATCCAATTCATTCCGTGAATATATCAGCATATCATCAATGAACACTACCACAAATTTGTCCAAGTATGGACGGAAAATCTTGTTCATCATATCCATAAATGTTGCAGGGGCATTGGTGAGCCCAAACAACATCACCACAAACTCGTAGTATCCATATCGAATCCTAAAAGCTGTCTTCAAAACATCTCACTCACGAATCCTAAACTGATGGCAGCTAGCCGAAGATCCCAGTAGCTGGTCAAATAAAACATCGATGCGCGGTAAAGGATAACAGTTTTTCACCGTTCTCTTGTTCAGCTATCGATAATCGATGCATAATCATATGATCCATCCTTCTTCCTAACAAATAAAACTGGAGCACCCCAAGGTGAAGTGCTCAGTCTCACGAATCCCAAGTCAAGTAACTCCTGCAATTGCACCTTCAGCTCTCTCAACTCAGTCGGGGTCATGCGATATAGAGCCATCGAAATCGGCTGCGTATCAGGTAGTAATGTGATCTCAAACTCAACCTCCCTCTCAGGAGGTAATCCTGGCAACTCAACGGGGAGTACATCAAGGTACTCTGACAACTACTCTGATGTCCTGCGTCATTGGCTCACGATCGGGTATCTCTCGGACAAATGCTAGATATGAACCACATCACTGATCAACAAGCCTCTAAGCTCGCAACACTAAAATGTACTCCATTTTGGAGTCGTGTTATGCACCCTCAAAAGTGAACTCGGGTATATCTGAAATCCTGAAGACAATCGTCTTCATAAAGCAATCAACAAGAGCATGATGAGCTGATAACCAATCCATGCCTAAAATCAAGTTAAACTCAATAAGCTGAATTAGCAGACAATCTGCAATCATCTCATGATCGCCAATCAGCACTGGTAATTCTCTAACTATCAGTGAAATGACGAACAACTAGCCACCTGGCCCACGAATGTAGTAAGGAGGATATAGAGCCTCTGCAACTCTAGCTAAAGAAGCTAGTAACCTCGAAGCAATGAAAAATACTTAGCTCTAGAATCAAACAAAACATGGAAAGGTCGGCCCAAGATTGAGACCATACCTTTCACTACAGTAGTTGTCGATCGTGCCTGCTCCTCGGTCACCGCATGTAACTGTCCCTACCTATATGGTGTTGTACTCGAACTTGCCACGCTTTATGCATGTCGCTGCGGCATCCTGAAGTTGGAGTTCCTGCCACAGAAACTCCCTATACAATGTGCATGTGGCTGTGGTTGTGAAGACTGTGGGCCTGTGGCTGCGGTCGAGGTTCTCCAAAAGCCTGTGGGCATTGAGATCGGAAATGTCCCCACTCACTGCACAAGTAGCATCTCACAGATCTGGTAGGTGTGGTAGTCGTGCATGTGCTCTGAGTTGGTCTTGCTGGAAGTCTGTCCGCTCGCTGTGACACAGATGATCGTGCTGAATCGGTGCCACGTCCAGCAAATGCTCCTCCTAAGGTAGTCGCTGAAGACGAGCGAGCACCACCTGAAAATGTCGAACCTATAGGTCGAAACCGCCAGCTGACCTCAGCTGCTGGAATGGTAAACGTATCGATCCAAATTATCGTTGTGGCCTAGAAGCCGCTCCAGACGAACTCCCTAAGCATCTCTCTCTCTGATATCCAAACTTCTCCGTTGCATCAGTAGCCTCGGAGATGGAAGTGATGCGTAGTCCGACCAACTTCTCCTGCACATCCTCTCTCATATCTCCGATGAACTTTTCCAGATTCTCATCTGGAAATGCAACAGCTGATGAAGTGTGGCGAGACGACCCGGTGTATCGGACGAAGTACTATCTAGCTAACATCTATCACTGTCGTAGCTCTGCAAATAAACGGCGTTGGGACTCCTTCCACTTCGAAAAAAAGAAGCGGATCTGAACCTCGTCTCAAAATCATCCTACGTGGGCTCGCACCCCAAATCAAAAACAACAGTCTCCCACCATCTCTCTGCGAAATCTGTCAGTGAATACTCCATGAAGGATAACCACGAGTCTCGTGGAGCACGAATCATCCATAGTCCTTCATCACCCTCTTCAACCACTGCTCAGCCCGGTCTGATGTTCCGGTGCCCTCGAACATGGGCACATTG
This sequence comes from Ottelia alismoides, assembly GCA_037367405.1. Lineage (NCBI taxonomy): Eukaryota > Viridiplantae > Streptophyta > Magnoliopsida > Alismatales > Hydrocharitaceae > Ottelia > Ottelia alismoides. The sequence continues at coordinate 372,442 of JAZKJV010000864.1, read as the reverse complement.
GCCCACTGATATGATGTGAAAATCAACTGATGCCTGTGAATGGTAGAGTACTCGGGTGCGTCCTTGTCTGCAAAGTATACAGGGTCATGCTCCCTGTCATAATCTCCATCCTCGGCTACATGTTCTGGTATCTCATCATGTGGATCATCAAAATGAGGTTGATGTACCTCAACTCAACAGAATGGTGTTGGTCAATCGTGTTCCATCCTGAGATGGATGATATGTGAAGTATGACAGCTCCTCGAATCTCATCTCCATGTCAGCCTGCCTGTAAGCGAACTTTGTCTGCTGAGCCAAAATCTGATTCTGTTGACCTAGCATAGCAGTCAGTTGCTGCTGGAGGTTAGTGAGAGCAGTAATGATACGCTCTTATCGCTCAACCATCTCTTGGTCTGGTTTGGACGTCATGGTTCTGCACAAGAACCAATGTTATTAATCATGATAGCCAATGTTCGTTGACCTTTCTCTTTGTATTATTCTCTTCTTGGGACATTATATGGAAATTAATGACAATCGGTGACATTTGTGGTTATGAATGCCAAATTTCCCTCTCGGACTCGCGACAAGTCAGAGGATTGTCTCTATCTGAGAACTTAATGCGATCGGAATTATAATATTGCGAATGCGTGTAGCAGGGTTCCACGGCTCTGGTACCAAATTGTGAACCCTCTCGGATCCAAATACCCGTTTACACAGCATTCGCAATATAACATTCACTAGCGATCGCATTTAGCCAACAAGAATTTGAGAGGAAATTTTTCACATTTGCATTTGACATTCGCATATAATTTAACAACCACAGAACAAGAACAAGATGTGCCACCAAGTTTCCATTTCATAAATTTTCCATACATATACATGCAACAAACTAGGCTGACAACGTCTACATATATCCCAAAAATGTACAGAAAAGAAAAGATAACATTTACCTCATAAACTGAATAAAAACTACAGTTGTACCGTCTATTATATGTGTGTATGCTCGGTATCATCAAATTGCTACTACGATGCATGCTTTTGTCTGCCAAGCATGCAAGGAATAAAAGACGTTAACGGATCTTATGTACATTCTAGCACATTAAAAAAATAACAATAAGTAGTTAAGTGTGTTCAAAAGTAAGCAAGTATAAAGGCAATGATAATTAAATTTAACAACTACTTGCATGAGGAAAGGTGTTAAAACTGTCATGTATATATTCTCCATAATTACCATTACCCCATAATCCATCATATATATTTATATATATATATTAGTTGATGACCATACGTATATGTTATTCTCTTGTCATTAAGGTCATGTTTAGGAATCTTAATAATAGGGTGATGAGGTTATGATCTGATTCGTGATTATATCTAACATCTCAAGTCTAGTGGATAGTCGGTGGTCTTGGTCTGAGTGTGACCTCACACTATGACTTTAAGGCGTGAAGAGTACCTTAAGGTTGGGGTAACTCCGTAGGCATGTGGTGGTATGTAATGCATCCAAAGTAAGTTCCCAACATGTCCACTAACTTGTTTATTATCCATATTAACAATTCTAAGATTCAATCAGTTGTCGATGATTGATTATTATGATAAATGATGATTCAGTACCAATCTCAACTGTAGTCAAACTTAATTGTAACTGATCTTAATTCTAGCCAAACTCAATTATGCTTCATTCCAAGTTCAATTGTTTTTCTTCCATATTCCACTGTAATTGATTCAGAGAGAATTCACATGTAACCACCACTAAGTCTATTGGCGGAATAATAACCAAAACTCAAGCGGTGAGGTAGCCTCCAATGAAGACCTTCCGTCTCGCCCTCTAAATGGAAGTGTGATCCATTATAAGGATAGATCCACTCCAAAACTACGCCACTAAGATGGGTGAGACACTCTCCGAAAAAGTCATTCTAGACGGGTCCAACCGGTACGGGCAGACGAGCCCGCGAGGAAAACTAAAATCGAGGATCCCCTGCATGGGTATCCTAAAACAGAGTGTTAGCGGAACTGGTCAAAATTCGAGATCCCAACAAGGCATAAAAACACTGCAAGCTCGTGTAAAAAACCGTAAAAGGGACTGGGATCCTAGACCCGTGCACTTGGCGGTCACTGCCCTAACTGGGCTTCCTATCTCTCGCTAACCTGAGGATTACCATGCCCTCGCACGGTCAAGTGTAAGGGTCACTATGACCGGCACTATTAACTTATATTACTGACTCACAAATAATTTTTGCTTATTTGTCTACTAAATCCTTTCTCAATCTCTTCTATAATTGATTTATAAATCTAGGTCTTTTGGTTTACGATCTTAGTAATAGAGATCAATAAATAGCAGAGTATACCTAAAGGATTAATTCATGGAGATGATCGGTCACTGAGGTCTCAGGTTATCATTTTTAAAGTCATAAGTTTAGCAGCTATTCATTAGATCTGGGTCTTGTAAGTCACTTGTATGAAAAACCCAATCTTTTCTTTCTTTTTTTTAAATTAGAAGTTGAACCTTACATTTGGATTCAAGTTTTGAATAAATGTAAACAAAATTCCTAATTCTATTTTATCTCAATAGAACAGATGACCTAGATATAAGTCTAAATATCCAATTTAATTCTATTTAAATTAATATCCAAGTTTCGGCTTTATTTTATCTTAATAGAACATATCTTATTAAGACACACTTTCTTAAATCAACACTGGAATTAAATCTCTTATATATATATTTCGAACAGATCTGAAATAAGAAACTTTTTGAATTAATTTTTCTTGAAAACGTTCAGAAATTCAATCTTTTCCAGATCTATACACATATATTTCCCCCTTCAAATTTAGAAATATCCAATCAAAACACCATTTGTTATATACTTTCAAAATACATCAAGGATTGGGATTAATTTATAGAAGGTCAAGATTTACTACCTCGCAACATTAACTAATTGATAAATCAATAGCAGTGAAGGAATAAAATAATTAAGTCATTGCAAAGTGGAGTTTTAATACAGAAAACATATACCTAAAAATATTCCTATGACCATTTGCCTACCTCGATAATGTGAGCTAATAATTATAGATTTAATTGTTATATAGCCAAAGTTAATAAATAACACAAAGCTTTGCAACCCCAGTTAAACATTAACTACAAATACCAATAAAATGTCTTTTAAGACCTGAAAAAATAGAAACACGCTATATCAATTTCTAGAAAATATCATGGACACGAGTTCTGGGTTTTCACTGGTTCTTGTCACGGTATCAATATACTCACTTAAGATTACAACACCTTTTCCCATGATCATATATTAATTGTTAAGAATGTGGCAATAAAGCCATTGTACGGTATAGTAATGCAACAAACACATACTTCAAACAAAATTCATGCGACCCTATGCCTCCTGCAGATGTGAACTACTAAGCATTCCATTTAACTGTTAGATAGAAAGGATTGACAAATAACATTCAACCTTACGACCAATTTAAATATTCGGACAGACAAGCAAAATCATGCTATAAATGCAACATGACATGAAATGTAAGACATTTAATAAAACTAGAGCAGAGTCTTGAGAACTATGAAATAAGATAGCATGACTTGCAAGCACTTATATTTGCAGTATTATGGCAGCCAAACAGATTAAAACAAGGGATAATTACACCCATAACCCTGAGTAATTTCGCAATAACATTCATAACCCTGCATAATCGCGAATTACATGAGAAACCCCGAGTAATGCTTAACTCTTACATGACATAACCCTGTGTTATGTTCTGTTTGAAACACCCGTTATATTTGACGGTTTCCGTTAAAAAAAGACAAAATTGTCCTTAATAGTCATTTTTATTTACAAATCATGCCATCGTGTCTCTCCATCACTTTCCATGGACTGGCAGCCGACCTCCTCGCAAGCCTCCGCCTCCAGCAAGGTCACCACCGCGCAAGCCTCTGCAAGCTCCACGGACCCCACCGGACACCTCCCCTACCTGCAAGATCGACGACCCCCGTCCCCCTGCCGTCGACCTCTGCAGTCCCCCGATCCAACCCTCTGCAAGCCCCCTTGTCTTCGTCGACCTCTGCACCCCCCTCCCCCCCCCAGTCGCCGTCCTCTGCAAACCCCTACCGGCAGATGGTCGAACCTCCCCTCCCCCCCCCACTGGTCGAAACCCCCCACCACACCAGTCGAACCTCTGCACCACCCCCACCGGTCAACTCCCCACCCATCCCCACGTACCCACCCCCTACCGGTCGAACTGTCTGCAACCCCCACGCATCCCCGTGTACCCACCTCCCCCACCAGTCGAACCTCTGCAACCCCCATCCCCGAGTACCCACCCCTCTCCCCCACCGGTCGAACCTCTGCAACCCCCCCCCCCCCATCCCCGAGTACCCACCCCTCTCCCCCACCGGTTGAACCTCAGCGACTCCCCCCCGCCACCTCCTCAGCTACTCCCCCACCCAACCCCACATACCCCTCCCCCCACCCTCACCCATCCCCGAGTACTTACCCCTCTCCCCCACAGGTTCTCCCCCACCGGTTGAACCTCTGCAACCTTCTCAGCGACTCCCCCACCCAACCCCACATACCCCTCCCCCCACCCTCATCCATCCCCGAGTACCCACCCCACCCCCCCAACCGGTCGAACCTCTGCAACACCCCCGCCATCTCCTGAGCGATTCCACACCCAACCCCCCCCCCCCCCCCCCCGGATTCTCCTGCCGCCGCACGAAGCCCCCCAACCCGATCCCCTGGCAGCCTCAGAGCACCCCCCAGGCCTCCGCCCCTTCCGCTCAAAGACCCCGCCGCCGTCCTGCAAAGCTCCCCTGGTCCCCCCCCACCGAGCTTCGCCTCTTTTCGCCATCCTGCAAAGCTCCCTTCATCCTCTGCAACGGGTCCCCCCCCCCAACCCACCCCTGCGACCCAAGCCCCTCGTCCCTGTAACCGACCCCTCCCTCCCCCCCCCCCCCCCCACGACCGACCAACAAGCCCCCCTTGCTACTTCCCTCCTCTGCAGCCGCCCGCCTGCAGGTCCGCAGCAGCATGCGTGCTCGTCGGATGGATGGATGGATCAAGAGAAAGAGACAGGATACAACTTTTTATTTAGATTAAATTCTAGCCGTTAGATCGTTGATAGGTTAGATTAACTCAATCATCCGGTTGAGTTAACAAAGTAAAGTAACGGAAGGTTATAGGTGTAAGACGGCACGCTTATTCAGGGTCCTGAGTGTAATTCGCGATTTTACAGGGTTATGAATGTTATTGCGAAATTACTCAGGGTTATGGGTGTAAATATCCCTTAAAACAAAACCCCTTTTTTCTTAAATCTTCATGCTCTCCAGCATCTTGCACTGTATGGAGTGTTACGGTTGTGTTTGGAATACATTTTGTAATGATATTTTCAATATAGATTCATTTTGAAAGGCTGGATCATGATATCCAGTGCCAACCTTTATTTTGTTCATACAGTGCTGGACTTGCCTCATGAATGACATCAAAAAGAAAGGAGGAAATTGCACATGCATGGTAGCAAAGAGAAAGGGAATGAGATTGTACCTTGATCCTTCAAATTGGAAGGAGAAATGGCAAAATCGACAAGAAAAGTTGCACATTGCGACACCTCCAGGTGCTCCAAAAGACAACATGCAGCAGTTCAACTTGCATGAAAGAAGGGTTGTAGCTGGAAGGGGATTGGAAGAGGGCATCAATAACTCTATCGGCTGTGAATAAAGAAATCGAACTCCTCCAGAGAGCAGCTGGACAACATTACTAATTAAGAGAGAAATGGGGTCTTCGTTGGAATTGGGGGAAAAAGAAAGAGAGAAATAAGAAGAGAAGGGAGGTTCCTTTTTGGAACCTTCCACTTTCTTATAACAACCATGACATCATTGATGACCTCAAATGGTGACATCAGCAAGCTGATGTCATCAATGATGTCATCGAAATATTAAAATATAATATCTCCACTTTTGTATTAATTGTAAATCTCAAAATCCACCGCATTCGTGCCTCGACTGGTGCTTAATATCTTGATTTGATCGTCTCTGAACGATGATCAATATGAGTAAAATATTGATATACTTTAGATCGGGTATAAACTCTTGAAATTTTCGAGATACGATTTGGTCTGGGGTAAATTTTGTGATTTTAGAAATACATTCCGTTGGTCTTATTTCATTGAATCGGATTTTATGACAATCTCGGTTTGTTTTGCGATTTCTGATTTCGTGATGCAGCTTTTCTGTGGCATGCATTACGATGCGATCGACTTTTGGTTGATTGCAACCGAACAACATTTAATTTACGATCAATTGATCGTATAAGATTATTGTAATTTTGTTGAATTAACCGAACCCTAATCGGGATGGGTTCAGGTTTAATTGGACCCGGATGTTACAAATTACCACCATTGGGCTATGTAGTTTTCCTCCAAACTCAGGCTCTCTGGAGTTTTTTGTGCTCCTAACTTTCCTTTGAACCTTTTACATGTTCATAGTTTATGTGTCGAACTTAAATGTAGAGTGGTATTTGAAGATTATTTTCAGGACATCTAGACGATGCAGATCTTTGGTGGCGGGCATGAGAAGAATGGCATGTATTGCCTTGATATCCCTACCGATTTCAGTTTATAGGTATTATCTATATATATGTTGATCCGTTCCTATGACATTTTGTGTCTCACTCGTCCTTTTGCTAGAGCCCATTCTCATATTTCCAGACAAGTCATCGCTGAAATTATTTCAATGCAAAGCCTACCAATTCAGCAAACATCATCGAGCCTCCTTTTCTCAAAGGACCGAGCCTTGTAGTTCATCACCTTTTCCTTTAGTTCATTGTGACATTCGGGGACCTTGTTAGGTCCGTACTATAGGAGGTCATAAATGTTTTGTCGTCTTTCTTAATGATCATAACATATCTTCCTGGGTTTATCTAATAAAGGATATTTCAGTGATTAATAAAATTGTCAAAGTCCTTTCAGTTCAAAAAGACCTTCTCTGCTTGTGCTAAAACTTTATAGATTGACAATGGTCTTGAGTTTGTTCAGCAGGACTTTACCATATTCTTTGTTATTCAGAGTACTCTTCACCAGACATATTATTCGTACACCTCCCAGAAGAGTGGGGCGACAAAAAGGAAACTTTGTCACCTCTTGGATATTGCTCGTACCCTTCTCACTCACATGAAGGTTTGAAAAACCTACTAGGGGGGTGCCGTTCATACGATCGTGTACCTCATTAATCGGGTACCATCTTCAGTCCTCAATGAGGTAATTCCATTTTCCCTCTTGTATAAAGATGAAGAGTCGCTTCCTCTATCTGAGTATTTTTTGTTGCACTGATTTTGTCTACACTTTCATACTACAAATAAAATAAACGGTCTGCATGTGCAATTAAGTGTGTTTTCTTTGGATACTCACACCCAAATGGGGTATAGATGCTATGACCCTATCAGCCATCGCTACTACATATCTACTGATGTTACCTTCTTTGAACACACCAGCTACTTCACTCGGTCTATATGTGATATTCCCTTGGAGCTTCCACCACCTCCCATTGTCAACAAAAGGAAACACATTGTTCAGCTGACTTGGTTTCTTTACTTGTTCCTTACTTGAATGATGATGAGCCTTCTCAAAGTGGCCCCAGCCCTACAAATCCAAATGCTCCCTCAAAACACCCCATTGCACCGCGGAAATAAAAAAGCAATGTACTTTACACGCGTTATCACATTTTATTTCTACTAATAGTCTATCCAATTGTAACGGGAATTTTACAGATGCTTTCATGGTGATCAATGTTCCACATAATCATCACAGTTCCCTTCAGGACCATAGATGGAAACATACCATGGATGAGGAGATGGATGCGCTAACCTCCAAGGGCACGAGGATCCTTGTACCATGTCCACCAGGAGTGACCCATGTTGCCTCCAGATAGGTCTCTACGATCAAACATTATCCATATGGTTCTATTGACATATTGAAAGCTAGTATTGTGGCCAAAGGCTTCACTTAGACCTACAACATCGACTACTTTGAAAACGCCTCTCTTAAGGCAAGGATGAGGTTTATTCACACAATACTTTCTATTGCTAGCAGAAAAATGGCCCATCTCTCAGCTCAATGTGAAGAACGACTTCCTTCATGGTGATCTAGAGGAAGAAGTTTACATGACACAACCATCAAGCTACTCAGTCGAGAGGGTATAAGGCCATCTATGACCTAAAGCAGAGCCAACGAGCATGGTTCAGCAGATTCACTTATGAGATCAGCTCTATGGGTTTTAATATAATCGCATCTGATTATTCGGTGTTCATCCGATGGAGGTCCTTATGCACAATGATGCTTGTTGTTTATGTTAATGACATGATCATACTAGTAATGACAGAGCGTCCTTTCTAGAGATGAAGGCGATATGCTAGAAGGTTTTTATCATCACGGACCTTCGTCAACTATGATACTTCCTAGGCACAGAATTACAACTCCGATAAGGTACTACGCACTGCAAAAGGATTAACTTACCGCAGAGGAAATATTGCTTCAATATCTTTATAGAAACCGAATTACTTGGATGCAAACCTTCATGATTCCCAACAAAATTACAAAAACATGCTACCTCTATAGATCCTATGTTTGAAGACACTACAAGGTATAGCAGCCTAGTGGGCAAGCTGCTTTACCTCCAAGTCACCAGGCTAGACATATCATATACGACATGAGCAGAGCCGACCAGTACATGGAGAAACCACACTACAGTCAGTGACAGGATTTTCTTTTGATCATTCGATACTTGAAGGAATCTCCAGGAAATGGCCTCTTCTATGGGGCTAACGTCCATACTGACACTACCACTTACACAGACGCTGACTGTGTCGGTTCTCCTGAGGATAGGTGGTCTACCACTGGTTATGCCATGTTTATTGATGGAAACCTTGTTACATGGGGAAGCAAGAAGCAGGCCGTTGTTTCCAGATCAAGTGCAGAAGTTGAATACAGAATAGTAACTCAAGCCACATGCGAGGTTACCTGGCTTGTCTCCTTTCTACAGGAACTTAGATTGTCACGCATGTTCCTCTTTACTACGTCAACAAGTTTGTGACATACAATGCCACCAATTATGTTTTCCATGAGTGAATGAAGCATATTGAAGTGGATTGCCACTTCATCAGAGATACAGATACAGTACGAGGAGAAAAAAATCACTACACACATCTCCATGGAATTCCAGCTTGTGGATATATACACCAAGGCATTTTCAAAGAAACACATATCTTTTTTGACTACCATGTTGGCCATGATTGATAGATATCCTCCAACTTGAGGGGGAGTGTTGACGTTATTAGTTGTAATAGTCATATTACTTTATTTGTTTATTTCCTTTCTTTGTTTGTTTCCATGTTCTCAATTTCTACTTGTAACCCTTCGGGATCTCTTGTGTAACTACCTATGTTTGGGCTCTAGGATTGCACACTATATAAGAAACCATGTGCCCACGAATAAAATTCATTCTATTACATTCTCAAATTTTCTCCACATCAGTAAACGCCATTGCTAGGTTCAAGACACGAAACAGTTCCTCCGATGATAACATGTCCTCCCGCAATGAAATAAGATGAAGCGGTCTTTGCTTGACTAAGCATGACACCCAAGGCCACCGCATTGAAAGCATTGAGAATCTTCGGCAACCAACACCATCTCGCCTTGCTTTGTCTGTGGTAAACTAGCAGCCTTAGAGCCAAGGTTTCCTTTCAATGCTAGGCCAACCACACACCTCTTTCTTCTTCCTTCTGCACACCTAGGCATAGCCTTGGTCCAAATGGGCTTAACAGAAACAAGCATCCCCATAGGAAGCATGAGAACTGCCTCGAAGTACATTGCATTCCATGCACCTTGCCTCCAGAGAACCAGAAGCAATTTAAAAAAGGCTTTGACCTAGATGCACAACCATAAAAGCCACGATCTGAATAGGAGATTAAGGATTGGTCTGCCCTCAGGTTGCATCACAAGCAAACAAGTGAACATATAGAGATATTGTCGTGCTCCTTTCATGCGCTGTATTATGTGTGTAATAAAAGAAAGGCAGGCATGTTATTAAATAAACTTAAATAGTATTATTGAAATATGTTATGCAACTAAATATTAGTTAAGATCAAAATGATAATTACGTAATAGAAGATAATGCTAAATCTGCAGGCAGCTTACAGTGAGCTTCCTAGCATTTTTACAGAAGTTCTTTATATAAGATTTTGATATGGCATCTGTATCTCTGCCTATGCTCTTGAGTAATTTTCTCACATAGTTCTCAATAACAAGGCAGTCAGCTTCAGCCTTAGCTTGATACAACCGTTGCAGATTGACATAGTACCTGTAGAAAAACCCCAAAATTTAACGAAATGATGGAAGTATTAAGATATATACTTCTAAACATGCAAAAAAGTACAGACTCTGTTAAGGATGTCATGTCTGGAATTGACCCATCAAGGGGTGGCTCTCCATTGCCTTCATTCTCTACGAATTCCTGAAAGTGTCCCAGAAAAGAGATTAGTCAAAAGTCAAGACTTCTTACTGAAGATGATTATGTATAAACATACATACACACATATCGTACCAAGAATAATTGAATTAAGCTTCTGAAGGAAATGAATGCGCATAAACCTTCGAAAGACTAATTACATCAACATTAAATTGTGCAAAGTTCCTATGAAGTCTTTCACAACTACTCATCAGAGGACTTTGTAATTTTTCAAAATCATATCACCTTTACTCAAGGCCTTAAATGTCGGATTTCGGTTTCGTTTCGATAAACATGAAAAGATAAATTCACCGCGGGGGGCGACTCTGATTTCACTCCCCCCTAATATATAATGGGACGTCTTGAAAAAAGAAAATAGGCTTCGGCTCGCTCGGCCTCATTCCTCTCTGGCCCACTGCTGCCTCGCTACTGTCCGCTCACTTGACTCCTCCCCTCACGGAAGATAGGCGCTTCTTCCAGTTGGCACTTGTTAACGACTGTTACGCTTTGTTAACGACTCCTGATCCAACCCGGTGAAATGGCCGTTAATTGGAGAAATTACCTGAATATTCTTTTTTCTAGAATTACGATTTCTAATACTCTTTAACTCAATAAATGAGATAGAAATACAAAGTTTTTTTGCTAATAGTAAGATATTAACATGATATGTTACATTAAATTTCCATCCAATCAATCCCATACTCAAAAAAAGTAGTATGCTGCTCAAAACCAGAACCACATTGGGAACGGAAATTAGAAGCCATTAGTTTCGCCCCTTGAACATGAAGAGAATGGTGACACGTGCAATAAAAACAGAAAAAAAACAGGGACAAAGACAATATTTTAAATCTGGGGGACTAAACTTAGTTGATGTTCATAACATTCAAGATTTTTTTAGTGTATAAAAATATTCTTCTACACGGATTTCTAAAATGCATCATAATGTATATGAAATAACTAAAATTTGAATTGAATATAATAAAAGCACAACATGTATAAAACTTCGAAATTAAATTAATAAAATCAAAACTAACATACATTACTTTTCTTGAACAAACTGTAGCCTTGTTATATATATATATCTTCTCATCAACCATTTTGTATGTCTTATGATATCATATTGATCCTATCAATTAAAATACTCACAGTTAGTCATATCAAAAAAACTCAAATTTATAAAAGGTCAGGATAGAAGAGGAAGATGTTGGACAATAAGTTAGACGGTTATTGTTTTTCTATTTAATTTGTTAGGAAAGACTAGTTGTAGAATAACTTGTGAATTCATCTTGTAAGTTATACCCTTATACTTGTGGTAAATATCTTGTATAATTTAACTCGATCTCAAAAAAAAGTTGGAAGTTAGACAACAATAAAATTAGTAATTTTAAACTTGAATATAATACATATTTAAAATTTTGTTATATGTTAATTAAACATATATAAAACACAATTGTTAGCTTGGGAAAAAAGTGAAACTTTTTTATATTAGATATAGATATGAATTTATTTTACTTTATTCATTGAGAATTCTGGATTAAAATAAAAGGAGAGAGAGTTTAATAAGAAAGGAAAATAAGATATAGATTTGAAGGATTTAAATAGAACCATATAACAATAATTATTTGATGACTTTTTCTTGTATTGCTAAATTAACAATGAATAACACAAATATTAATTAAAAAAGTCAACAGATAATTATTGTTATGTAAAAATTTAGCGGTGAATACTAAATTGTAAATCACAATAACATAAGATAAATTGACAACGATAATATTTATTATCGGGGTTTTAACTTTGAAATGTATTGCAATTAATACTCAAAGTATTCATTGTAATAGATTAATTTTTTTGTCATAATGCAATTAATAATCGACTGCTTGTTAAAGACAATACTAGGATATTGAAATATTAAAAATAATAGGATTATTGATTCTCTTGCAAACGAGGGGTGTATGTAACATATTTATATATGCCAAAAAAACATGTAAGGTCTTATGCAATCATAGCATCTTAGGCCTCTCTTGCCAAAAATATATAAACAACTGGGGGTGCACATGGATCGGATAAAATACGTAATCCGATCCAATCCGTTGTCATTGGATTGGATCGGTTTGGATTTATAAGTTTAATGGATCGGATCGGATTGGAATTTTACAAATCCGTTCATTTATGGATTGGATCGGATTATTGTCAAAATCCAATCCGATCCAATCCGTTAATCCGTTAATAAATAATAATATATACTACTTTATTTATTCTCAATAAAGCATATTATATATTACATTTTATTTGAAAGCTATGTGTAAATATCCAAGCTAGTCTCTTTATAACTTAAACCTATTCCAATTCAAGTTTTACTACACACAACTTGCTGGAAAACCCTTTATCTCACCCTACTAGTTGGTTTAGAAAAAAGTAATACCTACCCGCAATGACCTTTAGGCCCTTCCAATTTTTCAAATGAAACAAACTTCTAAAAATAATAATACATAAACCTAAACCCACTCGGGACCCATTACAAACAAAACACTCACATGTGCCACCCACATCTCCACCCTCAGGTGCACACATATCTCCACCGGATGTTGTCCTTGTCCTAGTTGTGCGCATGCGCAACCAGGTCTTCCTTGCGCATGCATAGTTATCTAGTTGTAGTTCCTATTTGATATATACAAACTTACAATTTTATTCAAAGCCAATATGATTCTTTTATGATTTCTACGGATCACAAGTATGTATTTTTTATATAGTTATACAATGATCGGTTGTAATAAATTCATAACAAGCATATATGTTTTTTCTTTTCAAAAAAATTAAGTCAAATTGCTTTCCAAAAATTAACTATTCTTTTCTTTACATTTTATACATAATCTCAAATTTAGAACCATGATTCGAACGTCGAGTTCGACTATGCTACAAACTTAATCATAGATTAGGTGAGCATTAAAAATCCGAACCAATCCGATCCAATCCGTAATCCGGTGGATTGGATTGGATTGGATTTGCATGTTTAATGGATTGGATTGGACTGGAAAAAACAAAAATCCGTTATGTGTGGATTGGACACGGATTAAGCCAAAATCCGATCCATGTGCACCCCTATAAACAACTACTACTTATCTAACAATCTTATCTAACTTAATCCCTTATCTCTCCTTATCCTTTGTCTCTTACCGAAATAGCAAATAACTACTACTTATCCCTCATTATTCCTTTTTATCATCTCCATCCATCGAACATAAACAATATCTTATCCCCCCTTATTCCTTTTTATCCATTTCCCTTATTTCTCTACCGAATGACCCCTTAAGTACATGTTTTTAGTCCACAGGTGATGCAAAAGCAAAGTAATAAAAAAATAAGTATAACATGTTGATTCCCCATATTCCTTGGTGAAGTCATCAATAAATAAATAATGATGGTATAAGGAGAAGCAGGAATTGTACTTGTACCTACATTGTTGAGTAGCAAGGGATGGCAATGTAGGGTAGACCTTATACAATATGTTCCCATGACTTTGAATATGTATAAGCATTTGCAACTTTTTGATGTTGACGTAGTTCTATTTATAGAACAGGAGAAGTGTTGGAAGAAACAATTTATCTGTATATTCAAGTGAATCCTAGGGCTCTCTTTATATAGGGGAGAGAGCCAAAAAGTAAATTACACAATGCAAATGAAAGAAATAGAAAATACAAAAACATTATGGTAACATAAAAATATCTCTACACTCCCCCCTCAAGCTGGAGCAAAGATGTCAATCATGCTCAGCTTGGATGAATACTTCTCAAAGGGTCCTCTAGTTATTGCCTTGGTGAGGATATCTGCACTCCGCTCCTCTGAACTTACATGGGAAGTGGAAATGAAGCCTTTATGGATCAAGCCACGTGTATAGTGACAATCCACCTCAATGTGCTCCTTTCTCTCGTGAAAAGCGAGATTATCAGCACTGAATAAGGTTGTCTGGTTATCACACTATAATTGAATAGGAAGTGGTACATCAATGCCTAGGTCAACTAGAACTGACCTGGCCCACATCATCTATGTGCTACCTTGTGCCATAGCTCTATATTCTGATTCAGCACTAGATCTGGCAGTGGCAACAATCGCATGCCTCTTGCTCTTCCAGGACACTAGAGAGCTACAAACAAATACAACAAAGCTGGAAGTAGATTTCATATCCTTAGGCCTTGTTCGTTTGGAGGATAAGGGGGAATGGAATAAGGGGAATAAGCCCCCAACACGGTTCCCCGTGGTACGACTATTCCCCATTATTTCATCTTATTTCACTCTTATTCCTATCTTTATCCCACCTTACCTACCGTTATTTCACCTTATTCTCCTTATTCTTATCCTCCAGCCGAACGGAGAATAGACCCTTATTCCCCTTATTCCCCATCCTTATTCCTACTTATTCTCCTACCGAACGGGCCCTTAGGACATCCTGCATAGTCTGCATATGCGCAAGCTATGACACTAAGGGAAGTCCCTTTTCTGAACAATAATCACGCACTTGGAGATGACTTCAAATACCTCAAAATCATATGGACTGCATCCATATGCACCTGTCTAGGTTGCTTCATGAATTGACTGACCCGATTAACATCGAATGAAATGTTTGGCCTGGTGATGGTAACATAAAGTACCTTCCCTGCAAGTTCGATGTATCTTCACTTGTCCACTTCTTATGCATCATCATTGTATAGCCTCATGCTTGGATCCATATGAGTAGTAGCTCGTCTGCACCCAATCATGCATGTCTCAGCTAAAAGATCTGTAACATACTTTCTTTGGGTCATTACAAGACTCCGCTGGTTCCTGGCGAACTCTAATCCCAGAAAGTATCTTAAGGTGCCAAGGTACTTGGTGACAAACTGTTGACCAAGAAACCACTTTGCCTCGCTAATCCCGTGCACATCATCTCCAGTAACGATGATATCAACAACATAAATCATAATAACATATGTACCCATGTGGGTCCTCTGAACAAATAAAGAATAATCCGCATTCGACCTCATGAATCTCTACTGCTCAATCAAGTCCGAGAGCTTCTGGAACCATACTCTTGGACTCTACTTGAGACCACAGATGGCCTTGTGAAGTCTACAAACCTGCTGACACTCTCCCTCAGCACAAACCCATGTGATTGTTGTTATACATGTGAGCCCTTGCTGAACCATTTGTACAATAAATGTTATTGTAGTCTTTTTATATCAATAAAAGCTATTGATTTTCACTCCTTGTCTGAGATTAATAAATGAAAGCGCTTATAAAGGTCCATTCGTACAAATATGGTTATGTATTATGGTCATCTTGATAATCATACAAATGTTGATTCAAAGGTTGAATCATAGAGGCTGGTGATGAGATGATATCTAAATAGTTAGATTGAAGACTCATCTAGTACCGTCAAATAATTGTCAAGAGAAGATCTCCAGCCTGAGAAGGAGATGACAATCCATACTCCAAAGGCTGGTATCCGATCGACCTCTTGATGTAGGTCCTCTACATAGGAATAGAGATTCAAAGGTGTCGGATGTGTTTAAGTCAAAGAGTTGACTTAGCGAGATCGAGATAGCTAAGACCTATGTCGTATGTTAGGCACAAATCCTCTGATCGGAGACAGATGCATTACTATATGTCTATGTATATACATTAAGCAGACCATTAGGTTAATGACCTAATCAAGATCTACACACCGGTGAGCTGGTGTGCATACAAGGGCATATGAGTAATACGATCTCTCAAAGGATCATAAAGATTCACTACCGAACCATAAGACATGAGCGCGCTCATGAGATATTGGGATCATTGTTTTTAAAAACACGCCTCGAGGCTATAGCCTCATTCAACCTCAATGAGGCGTGCGCCTCGAGGCTTATGAGGCGCGCCTCGAGGCGTGCCTCGAGGCACTGCTTCATGTATGGCCTGTTTTTTTAATTTTTTTTCTGCAATATTTTTTCTTTTTCTTTTTCTTTTTGATAGCGAGCTTTTCATCTTTCGTAGACAAGTAATTTCAAGTCTTTAAGCTCATGATTCACTAAAATAAATTTTTTAAATTTATTAACATATTAAGCTTATTTTTACTTTGCTATGCATGTTTTTTTATAAAATAACAGGAACAAAAATTTGAGTCTTGAGTACTTAAATCCAATGCCTCTAATCTTTAATATGAATCAAGCATAAATGCTTTCTTTATTAAAATGTTTGGATGCAGGTCCCCTGCTTTGACCTAAATTTTGAAAAAAATATTTTTAAACATGTCTCATCTTTTCTTCTATTCAATCGGGACTAAATTAATACACATCAAAGCATGCATGAACAAAGATGATCATAACATGCATTATTCAAGTATTTTATCCCCCAATCATTATGGTAAAGTAAAAAGTGATCACAGATTCACTGCTTACTCTCTTATCCGTCTCAATGAAATGACACATATCTCACTAATTTGGAAATGGTATGTTACATCTAGTCCCTTTAGTTACATTTTATTCAAAACATTAAATTTTACAGAGAGTTACCCATTATTGTGCTTACATATCCATATTTACTTTACTCCTTATAGATTTAGAGTTCAAAAAAAGGGAGTTATATAACAACTTGGATGTTTAAGCCATAATGTTAGCCTTGAAATATCATGGAGTTATGTATTTAATCATAACTATTTAATTTCTAGAACTTGAAGATTGTAATTACGATTAATTATTATGTTTTATGAAAAATTTTCTTTCACGAGTGAGGCTTACGCCTCGATACGCCTCGAGGCTTACGCCTCGAGGTAATACTAGGAAAACGCCTCGATACGCTTCACGTTTTTTAAAACCTTGATTGGGATTAACAAAACTTCATCGATGTCAGGGATTTTGAGAGATACCATACTATACTGCTTTTTCAATTCCTCTTGATCAATGAAATGTAATAGAGTACTTATATTTCGACTGGTAATATATTTTATATAATATATGTATTTGTTTATTATACAATGCACAATCAATGAGGATTTAACATAATTAACTCTACTAAATACTTTTTAAACAACCCCTTATCATTATTATATAATATTTCTCAATTACTAATTTGAAACAATCTAATTTAATTGGAAATAATTTGTCCTATTTTCATTCAATCGCACACTGATCTTCTCTCTTTGGAAGTAACACAAGATTTATGGGTATGATATATGCTTTTGAAAGGCATATGATTTATACTGACTTCAAATGATCGAATGAGAAACTTAATGATAAAACCCTAATGGTAACAGTCCAAAATGAGATCAGATTTTTGGGTTTAATCATAAGTCTTCCAGCATGCAGGATGTACGGGTGTTGAAATACTCGAGGGTGATGTGATTTTAAACGTTTGTAAACCATGACACTTCCATTCTGAGGGAGTGATGAAACATGTTTGGATTTTAGTGACTCCTCTCGGTGGATTAAATATCCACTCTTGGTCTAATTGTTGGATATTGATCTGAATATGATTCAGATGCAATTGAAAGATAGGATATCATGTCTGGCAAGATCAAACATCTCTGAGTGTTCTTCTAGATCTGGATATCAGATTGGATCTCACTATTCAAGTCACTATACATGGCATACGAATACCTTGACCTTATCTCCAAGTATCTAAGGATAAGCACACGGTTCTTGAAAGAGTTCAAGAATTGTTCCATGAACAATAATATCTAAGCATTTGGTGATTGGGTAGTTAAATGAGATTTAATTATCACAATTAAAATGTAGATAGAGATATTCGGTATAATTAAATTAGAATTAATTATCATGGATACGATTAATGTAGATAATACTAACCATAATAATTATGGATAATCTGGATATGATCCACAATATCCCGGAGAGAGACAATGGTGAATGAGATTCACAATTTATATGTTGATGTGTTGTGGATTCACATTACATAATTTAATGTAAATAAAATTTGCACTAAATATAGGATGGAAGTTATTAATTCTTAATTATCAATGGTTTTGTTGCAATTATCATAGATATATTTATTTAGTGATAAATGCAACCAACTCAATTATTCAACTAATAATTAAAAATGAATAAAATTGACCAAGTCCCTTTCTTAGGGTGGATGTCCATGGTGATGTGTCACCATGGTGGACGTCCACCTTAAGTTAGTAGTTTTTATTTTTAGTTATTTATTAATTGGATAATGTTTGAACTAAAAGAGATAATTTGGATATTATTATTCAAATTATTCTGTTATATTTATTTGTGTTTTTAAGAAAAGCAAGTGAATCTAAATCATTGATCTTAAGAGCACATGGATTGTGATCCACGTACTTCCAAAAGCCTATAAACGGGGGGCTATCCCTAGACCTCCATGAACACACCAGTCATATGCAATTGTTGAATAGACGAAATTCTCTCTCTCTCTCTCTATCCAACATCTGCCTCTCTACAACACTAGGTCGCTCCCTACCCAAGGTTGGTGGAGATCGTGATATCTGCCTCCGTCCTCTTCTACGCTTCGTGCTCGTGAAGGAGACTAGTGATTTCGTGAGATGAAATCAGGAGATCGCTTGCTTGGATTGTTGCTCAGGATTGTGGGAACCATGTGATTCGTCGCCACACCCGCAAGTGCACGTCGGATCGGACTTGAGTCAGGAGACTTCTTCCTTTAGAATGATCGAGGATTACAACCACGCTTCAAGAGGTAACTTTAATATCCTTATGTGATCTCAATGGAACGATATGGGAAAGGTTCCCATATCATGTGGTTTCATCTTAACAAAAAAAATTTATTTTTCCGACGCCATGCCAACTAGTACGACTAGTTGAACTAGATCGCATATGATGTGATTTTCACGCTTCCGTGTTGCGTGATGTAACACTCGAGTTCGAACCACCCAAATTCAAAACAGAATCCGGCCCAACTGGGTCCGAACCACCCGTATTTGAAATTGAATCCGATCCAACTTGTGTCTGCGTAACCCGATAAAAAAACCAACTGATGTCTAATGAGCCCGGATCGATCCATAGATCATAGATCGGATCCCGTTGGGTGCGATCGACCAAAAACTGATCACATCGTAGCTCATGTCACTGGAAAAATCCATGACACGATTCAAACGGCATAATGAACGAATACCATCACTAATTCCGTCTCGAGGAACCAAAACCAATGGAATCGACTGTTTGTTGATCGAAGGTCGTTTGGCCGGTTTTAAACGCAACATTCAATGATAAATTGAAACCATATTTTGCTGATTTCTGAATTCATCTTTGATCGGAAAAATATGAACATTAGATTCATTTTGATCGTCACTCCGAGATGATCAAAACGAGCCCTTATACGTCGAAATCAGAGATTCGGAGTAATAATAGTAATGAATTTAGCATTTCCTCAAAAGTTTGAAATTAAAGAATATATATAAATCTCGAAGGAGACACGCGTACCCCTTCCATTCTCTTTTCCTTCCACGCACCCTTCTTCCCCTTCCTTATTTCCACCGTCGACATCCCTCTTCTTTCCCCATCTTCTTCTCCTCTCTTCTTCTCTAAGGAAAACCCATCTTCATTCTCCCTTGTTGTTGTTGCTGCTGCAATTGTAACAACTCCAGTGAGATGGCAACGATCAGCCCCTTTCTTCATTGCTAGGTCACAAGAGGTACAAGTTTAACCTCCATTGCTGCCCCCTCCCATGTAATTTCACACATTTTCAGCAAAGGCCATATCGTTACCTCTGGAAATTGGCACACGCATCTGATTCTACCTTTAAATCCCATGCCATGTTTCAATTCCTATGAGTAGAAGAAAAATTTGTTGAATTATGAATTGAGGTGACTAGTTTCGATTGGCAGAACTATGATAAGTTCATGGAATAAACTGGGAACGTCACATGGTTTTTCTTTTGGTGCAATTGACCACTTAGCAAAACTCACAAAGATGCCGCAACATTTAAATTGCTGGCAATTGACTTCAAGTATTTCATTCTTACCATACAAATCCGTGCTTTAGTTTTAAAGGTGATATTTTCGAAGGGAGGTAATTTACCAACCACCGGAAAGATCCATGACCCGATATGAAGTTTTAGGTTAGGCAACAGTAACCTAAAAGTGATAAGGGTTGATGGTTAAGAACTTAAGAGCAGGCTATATTGTCATTGTCGGGAAAAAGAATAAACGTAATTCTATTCCTTGAACACTAGGTACTCTTATATAGCAGAGAAACCTCTGGGAAAATTACATAAGCTAGACAAAAGAATAGAAAAATAAGCAAACAGTACAGAGACACAAATATATCTCTACACTCCCCCTCAAGATGAAGCATAGATGTCAATCATGCTCTGCTTGGACGAACATTTCTGAAAAGGCCCTTTGAGCAAAGCCTTGGTGAATATATCTGCCGTTTGACCTCTAGAGCTGACATGATCCTTACTCCAAAGGCCGCCGATATCCGACCGACCTCAGAGATTCAGAGGTATCGAATGTGCTAAGTCAAAAAGTTGACTTAGCGAGATCGAGATAGCTAAGACCTATGTCGTATGCTGTCATGATATAGATGTGCATCCTCTGATCGGAGACAAATGTATATATGTATGAGTATGTGCATTAGGAAGATCATTAGGTTGATGATCTAATCAAGATCTATACACCGGCAAGCTGGTGTACATACAAGGGCATATGAGTAATACGATCTCTCAAAGGGATCATACATACAGGCACTATCGAATTGGACGACATGAGCTCAATCATGAGAAATTGGGACCAATCAAATTCCATCGATAGTCATCTCGCTTTGGAAGAAAGACAGGATTTGTGGGTATGATATATGCTTTTGGAATGCATACGATCTATACCGACTCCCAATGATTGAATGAGAAACTTAATGATAAAACCCTAAAGGAGACAATCCAAAATGATATCAGAACTTTAGTTTAATCATAGGTCTTCCAATATTTAGGATGTATGGGTGTTAGGAATACTCGAGGGTGATGTGATCTTAAATGATTGTATACCATTACGCTTCCATTCCAAAGGAGTGATGAAACATGTTTGAATTTTAGTGACTCTTCTCATTGGATTAAATCCACTTAAGATGGTTTGGTCCTTTGCAAAGAAGGTCAACTGATGCATCGGTTAGGAGATGCGAGTGTTGGGATGTTGAACCGGCTAAGAGAGGGCGAGGACGGCCCAAGAAGTGTTGGAAAGAGACTATACGAAGGGATCTTAGTTTTTTGGATATAAGTCCGAGATTGACCCAAGATAGATCTGAATGGAGGTGAAGAATCCATGTAGCCGACCCTACTTAATTGTGGGAAAAGGCTTTGTTGTTGTTGTGTTGTTGTTGTTCTCATTGCATTAAATATCAAAATCTTGGTCCAATTGTTGGATATTGATCTGAATATGATTCGGATGCAATGAGAAGATAGGATATCAGTCTGACATGATCAGACATCTCTGAGTGGTCTTCTATATCAAAGATCTCACTATTTAAGTCACTATACACGACATATACATTCGTCATGATCGTATCTCAAAGTATCTGAAGAGAAGGCACACAGTTCCTGAAAGAGTTCAAGAATTGTTCCATGAACAATAATATATAAGCATTTGGTAATTGGATAATTAAATGAGAATTAATTATAACAATTAAAATGTGGATAGAGATATATAGGATAATTAAATTGAATTTAATTATCATAAATAGGATTAGTGTGGATAACACTATCTAAAATAATTATAGATAATGTGGATATGATGAACAATATCCTGAAGATAGAGAATAGTGAATGAGATTCACAATTTATACGTTAATGTGAATTGGATTCACATTACATAATTTAATGTAAATATGGTTTGCATTAAATATAGAATGGAAGTTATTAATTCTTGTTATCAATGATTTTTTTTGCAATTATCACAAATGTAATTATTTGGTGATAAATGCAACTAATTCAACATTTCAATTAATAATTAAAAATAAATAAAACTGACTAAGTTTCTTTCTTAGGGTGGTCGTCCATGGTGATGTCTCACCATGG
The DNA here is from genome assembly GCA_037367405.1 of Ottelia alismoides. NCBI lineage: Eukaryota > Viridiplantae > Streptophyta > Magnoliopsida > Alismatales > Hydrocharitaceae > Ottelia > Ottelia alismoides. The sequence goes on along the minus strand of JAZKJV010000864.1, from coordinate 349,947 downwards.
TGGACACCCACCTTATATTAGTTAATGGAATGTTTTTTTAATTATTTATTAATTGGATGATGTTTGAACTAATTAAAAGATATAATTTGGATATTGTTGTTCAAATTATTCTATTATATTTATTTGTATTTTTTAAGAAACACAAACGAATATAAACCGTTGATCTTAAGAGCACATGGATTGGGATCCATGCACTTCCAAAAGCCTATAAAAGGAGCCTATAAAAGGAGGACTGTCCCTAGACCTCCAGAAACACATAAGTCATATGCAGTAGTTGCATAGACGAAACTCTCTCTACATCCATATGCATGTCTAACCTCTGCCTCTCTATAACCCTAGGTCATCCCCTGCCCAAGGTTGGTGGAGATCACGATCATTGATGTGTTGTCATCGTGTTGTTGGATCGATCGCTTGAGGAACTCTGTCCTCTTCTGAGTTTCATGCTCATGAAAGAGACGAATGATTTTGTGAGACGAAATCAGGAGATCGCTTGCTTGGATCGTTGCTCAGGATTATGGGAACATGTGATTCATCATCACGCCCGCAAGTGCACTCTCGTCAGATCGAACTTGAGTCAGGAGGCTTCTTCTTTTAGAAGCATCGAGGATTACAGCCACGCTTCAAGACATAACCTTAATAACCATGTGGTCTCGATGAAACGGAATGAGAAAGGTTCCCATATCACGCGGTTTCATTTTAACAAAAAAATTCATTTTTTCATTATCATGTCAACTAGTACGACTAGTTGATCCAGATCGCAAATGATGTGATTTTCACGTTCTCGTGATGCGCGAGGCTAATCACCTTGCATTCAGCTGTTGCATGTAGACTTCCTCCTGGAGATCACCATATATGAATGCATTCTTGACATCAACCTAAATAGAGGTCAATCACGTACCACAACAATAGTAAGAAAAACTCGAAGAGTGGAGTGACGAACGAGTGGAGAGAATTTGTCCATATAGGTCATTCTATACATCTGGGTGAACACGCATGCAATCAGTATGGCCTTGTAGAGATCAACACTACCATTTGCATGGTGTTTCATAGTGAACACCCACTTGCAACTGGCAATAGAGGCTCCTGAAGGAGTGGGAACTAAACTCCAGGTGTCACGCGACTGCAATATGGCCATCTCTTCTTCCACGGCAAGATTACACCGACTATCTCGTAAAGCATCCTGGTAAGTCCATGGAATTTCTACGGTTGAAAGTCCAATTGCAAACTTCCTGAAATCCGCAGTCAAGCGGTCAAAAGAAACATGAGAAGCAAGAGGATAGTATGCATAGTACGCCTCTGTTTCCTAACTGCAATAGGCACATCCAGGTCATTGATGATCTCCTCAATCGGTATACCATCCTCCAACAAAGGTACCTACTCAGACGGTGCCGTAGTCTGCTGCAAAGACAAATCTCGAGGGTTGTCAATAGAAACAATATGCTCAGAAAATACCTGGGGCGTGTTGGATGACTGGGGAGGTCCATGAGCAGAGGAAGGCCTACGGATGTAGAATCGTGGTAAGAACTGAGCCAGGATAGTGGGTGGTGGTGGTGGAAAACGAGGTGGTGGTACAGGAGTAGGCGTGACAACAAGTAGAGCTGAGGTGGTTGAGGGGATGGGCTCTGGGCTGCCGCTTCAGGGTGAGGAGGGGCCGCAGCAGCGGCGTTTCGGGTTGGCATATGAGAGGGGGGGAGGGGAGCGGAGGAGGCTGGAGAAGGAGGTGAGGGCTTCGTTGCGGGCCTCTTTGGCATCGGGAGTGGCTGCTGAAGGTGTGGCTCTGGGGATGACCAGCCCGTTGGTGGTGCGGAACCGTTTTGCTGCTCTCGACAGAGGTATTGCGAGGTGCTTGGGGTTATTTCCCCGAGGAAGATGGGCGCTCCATTGATTAAATGAAGTTGCTATCATTGAATGTGAGGGGCCTGGGCCAGCCCGAAAAGAGGCTCGGGGTGCAGAATCTGGTGCGAGAGGCTAGGGCGGATATTTTCTTGCTTCAGGAGACAAAGTTACGGTCCTTGGACGATCATGTGCGGCGGAAGTTTTGCAGGGGAGAAGTTTTCGCGGTGGCTGAGAAAGAGGCAGCAGGTGCTTCGGGAGGGCTGCTATCTGTTTGGCGGTCGGATTCATTCGATCTGGTGGAGACTTCCGTATCGTTGTTCACCTTGTCAGTGAGGCTGCTTCGGAGAGCGGATGGGATTTCTCTATGCGTCACTAATGTCTATGGCCCGTGTAGGCGAGAGGATGGTAGCTTGGTTGCGGACTTGGCGAGTGTTGTGCCTGAGGTTGGCGATGGCATTTGGATCATTGGTGGTGACTTGAATGTCACAATGTTCCCGGATGACAGGCCGAGGGGAGGTGGGGGTTCTGATCCTGGATCTGCCGAGTTTAGGCAGATGGTTCGTTCTTTGGGGTTATCTGTTGTGGATGTGGCCGGATGCAGGTACACTTGGAGGAATATGAGATCGAGGTCCAGGCTTGACAGGTTCCTAATGTCGGTTGAGGCGGGGGAGGCTTTCCCGCTAGCAAGGGCTTGGGCTCTTCTGAGGACGCTCTCTGATCACACTCCTGTTCTCTGGTTTCTGGGGAGGATCGCTTGGCTAGTTTCTCCTTTTGTTTTGAGAAGAAGTGCCTATTAGAGGAGGGTTTCCGGGACCTGGTGGCTGATCATTGACGGGGTTTTGTAGTGTCAGGTTCGGCGGTGTTGCGTTTTGCGGCAAAACTTGATTCCTTGAGATGGTTGCTGTTGACTTTTGGGAAGGATGTTGCCAGGAGGCGGCGGGCAGTCAAGACAAAGGCAGAGGCTGGGATAAGCAGGCTGGATGGGCTGGATGATGATCGGGGGCTGACTCCGGAGGAGGTGGAGGAGAGGGAAGCTTGGTTAGAGGCGGTGCTTCGGGAGGACAGGAAAGAGGAGGTTCATTGGCGGCAGAGATCGAGGTAGAAGTGGCTTAGGGAAGGTGACGCCAACACACATTTCTTTCATTCCGTGGCGTCCGGAAGGAGGAGACGGAGTTTCTTGCATGAGTTGGAGGTGGAGGGACAAAGGGTGTCGGGCGAGAGGAACATTGGAGTCGCCTTGCGGAGGCATTTTGTGAGGGCGTCGAGGAGAGTGAGGGAAGAGGATGGTTGGGCTGGACGGGTCGGGGGGTGGGTCTTTGAGAGGTTCATAGGCGGATTTGTTAGTGGCTGATTTTACGGAGGAAGAGGTACGCAGGGCGGTTTGGGATATGAATGCGGACGAGGCTCCTGGCCCGGATGGTTTCTCTATATCCTTCTACAGGGAGTTCTGGGATCTGCTGAAGGGTGACATTTTGGAAGTTCTGACTGAGTTCAGGGGCGGCAACAGGGGTTTTGAGAAAGTTAACAGGCCTTGATATTTTTGTTGCCGAAGAAAGACACCCCAGTTTGGCCTAAAAAAAAGAGACCCCAGTTGGGGTTGGGGACTACAGGCCGATTTCTATTTCCAATGGCATCTATCTCATTGTCGCCAAGGTGCTGGCGAGCAGGCTTAGGGCTGTCTTAGCCTCTGTGGTCTTACCGGCACAATCTGCTTTCATCCCAGGTAGGTGTATGGCGGATGGTATTGTGACCGCCTCGGAGATCTGTCGTGAGTGGAAGAGGTCTACAAAGAAGGGGGCAGTTTGGAAGATTGACTACGCCAAGGCCTACGACTGTGTTAGTTGGAAGTTCCTGTGGGCAGCATTGCAGAAAAGGGGATTTCCGGAAGAATGGATTGCATGGGTTAAGAGATGCGTAACAACTTGCTCCTGCTCTGTGTTGGTCAACGAGAGACCGGAGGGTGGTTGGTTCCAACCGCAGAGAGGGGTACGTCAAGGATGCCTCCTAGCTCCCCTGCTTTTTGTATTGGTGGCGGATTGCTTTGCGGTCTTGTTTCAACGGTTGAAAAGAGTTGGTATGAGGGCTTCAGGTTGGGGGACATCTCGGTTCCAGTTTTGCAGTAGGCGGATGACACGCTGATCTTCCTGGGGGGAACAGAGGAGCAGAACCACAATACGGCTATTTTGGTGGATGTGTTTGGCTGCCTCTCTGGCTTGCAGAGTAACAGGCAGAAGTCGATCCTGGTTCCTATGGGGATGGATAGCGAGGAGAGTACCAGGTTAGCGGCGTGGGCTGGATGCCCTCTGGGGAGATTACCGATAACCTATCTGGGGTTGCCACTGGTTGATGGTAGGCTGAGGAAGTCTGATTGGGATTGTGTTCTTCGGAGAATGGAGGAGCGGTTGGAGGGGTGGAAGGCTACCACTCTGTCCAAGGGTGGGAAGCTTGCTTTACTGAAGCACGTTCTATCAGCCATTCCGATTTTATTCTTCTCGACGAGATTAATGCCTGTTGGGGTTAAAAGGAAGGTGGAAGCTTTGATGAGATCTTTTTTCTGGTCAGATGGAAGGCAGACAACGAGGGGGTTGCACCCGGTGGCTTGGAAGGATATCACGGTACCTGTTTCGGAGGGGGGCCTTGGTGTTAGGGATGTGGAGTCAATGAACAAAGCCTTGTTAGCCAAGTAGGTGGTGCGCATTTGGGGTCCATCCGACTCGCCGGTGTTGCGGTTGCTGAGGGAGATTTATGGTGTCACAGGGGAGTTGGTGGCTATGAAGAAGCGTCGTGAGTCTTCTTTGTGGAGTGGGATCCGTGCTGTGATTCTGGAGCTTAGGCCTTTTCTTCGGCCGAAGTTGGGGAATGGTCTCTGTTTCCGCTATTGGCAGGATGACTGGATGGGGGAGGGGGAGTTGGCCTACAGTTTTCCTAGGTTGATGGTGGTAGCCATTGACAGGGGGCGCGGGGGGCGGAGGTGGCTGACTCTGGGTCGTGGGCGCCGAGGTTCCTTGCTGCTCTCTCGAATCAGAGGATAGAAGAGTTTTTACGGTTACTTTCGGAGATTCCCCCGATCGGGGAGATGTCGGGCGACTACGATCATTTTGTGGGCAGACGGTAAGTTCTCGGTGAAGATTGCATACAGGAAGCTGAGTGGTGGTGTGGTAGAGCGAGACGAAGACCTATGTGTTGACTTGAAGGTGATTTGGGCGGCTAAGATCCCTACTCGGGTAAGGTCTTGCTTTGGGGGTCTAAGGAGAGACCGGATATGTGACAAAGTGAGAAGAGGCAGACTGCTAGGTGCGACAGATATGATGTGTGACAGATGCGAGGACGACGTGGAGGATGCGGACCACATTTTCTTTGGCTGCAGATCTTCGGCAAATGAGTGGGAGTCGTTGGGGCTTTCGTGGGTTCGGACATCCGATGCGGAGCATTTTTGGAGCTCTATTCGGGCAGTCGGTCTTGGGTCATCCGGTGATGTCTCCAAACCCTTTGCCACGCTCTGGGCTATTTGGCTTGGCAGGAATGATACCGCGTTAAGGGTCAGCGGTTTTACTTTGAAAATGTACTTGCTCACTGTAATGCTTTGTACAATTTCTGGGTATCCAACTGATGTACCATCTCGCTTATTAATGAATACTTTGGTGCGGTGACTCCCGCCTTGGGAGGGCTCCCCCGTTTTCTTATTCAAAAAAACAGGCAGAGCTACTGATGTAGTTATGACAGTAGGAGCATTGTCGAAAAACGCACATCGAGGCACAAAGGCGCTCGAGGCAAAATGAGGTGGTCCCAATGAGCCTCGAGGCGACCACCTCGGACCCCCTGGCTGAGGCGAGCGCCTTGGATGCCCGAGGCATTAGGGATTTACCTAACATTTTTTAAGAAAATAATTGGCTTGGTAGTTTCAGATGTTTATAAAGGCCTAATTGATGAGGATATATTTATGCAAGATGAATGCTTAAATGTAACATCCGAAATCTACACAAACTCGAACTCGACCCGATTTGGGTCCGATTAACCCAATAAAGTTGTTGGTCAATGCCAAACAACTTAAATCGATCAATTGGTCATGAATCAAAAGTCGTTTGGGAGAATTTGACCAAAAATCGGTCGCTTCGTAATGCGTGCCGTGAAAAAGCCGCGACGCAAATTCGGAAACCGTGGAATGAATCAAGACCGTCATTAGATTCGATTCGATGATACAAGACCAACGGAATCGATCGTTCGTCAATCGGAGGTCGTTTGATATTTTTAAATCAAAAAAATTAATCTTAAACAAAAATTGTATCCGAAAATTTCGGGGATTCAAAACCCGATCGAAAGTATATCAACATTGTACTCAAATTGATTGTCGTCCCGAGACGATCAAATCGAGATGTTGTGCGTCAAAATCCGAAACTCGAGATGCGCGTATGGTCCACTTTAAATTTATCAAGTAATGAGAGTTTTTAAAATATATATATTAAATAAATTCTGCTACTCGGTTTAAAAAAAATTCTGGACAGGGAGTCGGTCAAAGCTTTGGATTCCACCACTTGGAATTTAACTTTAGTACACCTGTCAACAGCAAGCCATCCTTCCTTCCTTATATATACCTTCCAAATTCACAATCCCCTCTAATTCATAGCCAAAGAAACCGTCCCTTTTCCTTCACCCTTCGGCTGGAAAAGCTCCGGCAATGAATTCCAGCCTCTTGTCTTTCTTTGCAAGCTGCTACCTGCTGCTTCAGATTGGCAGAATCAGCTCATGCATGCGTTGAAGAAGATAGGGCTGGAGTTTCTGCATATTCTTTTTCAAAACACCAAATCAAATAGGTACAATCCCCCTCTCCATTTGCTACCATGCGTGAATGTAAAATCCCCAATTCCACCTTTTCTGCCATGCACGTTTCTTTCAAATCGTTTTCATTGTACTGGGAATTTTGGGAGTTGTTTTAAAAAATATATATAATTTAATTTTTGACACTTTCTCTTCTTTGTTTATTCTCTGCTCAAGTTTTTTTAAAAAATGACATTTGGTCTTCCACCGATTACGTGATGCATGTGTTGCCCTATTAATCCTTCGTAATAATTATCTAAATTATAGAATTATCAGAAATCTGCATTTCAGGAGGATGAATTTCAGTAAAGAGAAACTGTATTTCTGTAACCAAATGTTGCATTTCTTTAACCATAGTTCTGCTGCTACTCAATATACGTTAGATGTGGTTAAATTTAAGAAAATTTTGTAAAAAAAGAAAGGGGTTAGCTTGTAGCCTTTAGCATCTTAAGAATGGTCAACAAGGCTTTGGAATATGAGTACGGTTGACATGGCCTTAAAAGAACATCAACTATGTATAAGCTATGGCTCTTGTGCCTTGAAAGTGATACTATATACATATATAACCATCTCATCCTTTGCCCGAAACCTTCTCTTGCCATGATTGGATTCTTCTCTCCCAATGGAGGGAACCTTTATCCTGGGTGAAAAAAAACATCCTTTTGCATATTTCTACTGTCCTTAAAAAGTAATACCTAGTTATTGTTGTTATTTATTATGTTGAACCTGTTTTTTGTAAGTATAACATCAAATGAGTGTCGTTATGATACCGTGCTTTGATTGGCCACACGTTAACTAGAGCATCATCTGGTAACAAACTTTTTGAGCACATAATTATTGTTAAATAGTCAATACTCACCTCTATAAAGCGTTACAGATATTACTGCAATTCAGTAGTATTCCTGTAAATACCAAATGTATTCTCTAAAGAATATATGAAACTCATCTTTGTTTCATCCATCCTGCATTAGTATATTAGTGAAATCTTCATCTACATTAACATAGAATTATGTATAGAGTATCGCAAATTGTTTTGATCAAAGAATATTCTTGAGGGATTTCTTCAAGAATCATGGATGACATGGTGTTGATAATGATGATGGTTATGTAAACAATGAAGGCGATATGGATTTCCACGGATATTATCTAGAAGACTGGGTTGTAAATGTAGAACTAAGTTCTGTGGAAATAATCAAGAGACACTCATAGTCAAACCATTGGGAATATATGGGATGTGCATGATATAGGTTATGCTAGGATTGGATCTATTATATCACATTATCTTGATTGATACAATCAGTAATAACTAATAACTAATATTGAGCCGTTCATGGTAATCCTTACACCTGACCGTGCGAGAGCGCGGTGACTCTCAACTGGGCGGAAGATAGGAAGCTCAGTTAGGGCAGCGGCCGCTAAGTGCGCGGGTTTAGGATCCCAGTCCCTTTTCGGTTTTTACGCGAGCTCGCAGTGTTTTTACGCCTCATTGGGATCTTGACTTTAGACCAGTTCCACTGACCCTCTGTTTTAGGATACTCATGCGGGGGATCCTCGGTTTTAGTTTTTTGTACGAGCTCGGTTGCCCGTTACCGGTCGGGCTGTTTTCTAGAGCGACTTTTCCGGAGAGTCTCTCTCACCCGTCTTAGTGGCGTAGTTTTGGGGTAGACCTATCCCTCTATTGGACCGCACTTCCAACTAGAGGGCGAGACGGAAGAGCCATTTGTAGGCTACCTCACCGCTTGAATTTTACTTTCACCAACAGACTTGGCGATTCTACATCCAGATCATCCATATCTACATCTAAATCATCTAGAGTTACATCTGAGACAGTTGAAGTTAAGATTTGGAAAAGTTACGATCAAAAATTGTGTTGATAGGAAATGACTATCCATGAGACTTAAGAATATAATAAATCAAGAAATATTTCCAATCTCAAACTTTTCCATCATCACTCACAAACATGATCTCTGAAGAAAATGATATATATACTTACACTCATACACTCATGAATATTCAACTACAATATAAATATGTCATATGTGGAAAATGTTGGGTTAATGGGCAATCATGAGAGATGCTTACAAACAACTTGAAAATATTTTTACTTACGCAAGTATGTAAATTGTACTTGTTCCACCTTTCTACTTGCTCTATTTTGCCCATAATAAATTACTTGTCATTTATTTTTAAACTAAGGATTTGTATTCACGTTTATGACTCCGTTTCTTTCTTAAACATGTTTTGGCAGGCAAACAGCCTGCTGATCAGTAGTTGTTCAGGTTACAGGAGACAAGGTATACACCAGACAATATGTTTGTTTTATTTCAGTTTTTGGTTCGGTTGATAATGTAATATGTTTCTCTTCTCTTCAGTCGGATTTTTGAGAATATTGTATGTACTGTCAGTCACTATACATGTTGTAAAATAAATGAAAGTTAATGAAATGAACAATTGGTGGTATTTGTCTCTATTAGATTTATGGTTATGATTGTCAATGAGAATGTCATATGCAATGATTGCAACACGAAAAATTTTCCTGTTTTTATGTCGCTTGTGCGATCTCATGTGAATGAAATGCCGCGAAAGTAGCTTAAACGGGTACCCGGATCCTCGAGGGTTCACATTAAGTTTGACCTCTTTATATTCATATTTACCATTAACATGTCCAATTATTTTAGTGAACTCTTAATATTACGCCCTTAAACATATGAATCCGCAAATCTCATATGCATGTTAATTCGAATACCTATATAAGAAAAAATTTCGGTGGCACAGGAGGGCATCGGACCGTTCTTCAATTAGGTTCAACAGAACACACGGTTAGGATTTAAATAATATGATTCATATAAACATCTCAGATATCTTTAATGAAATCTATAGTCAATGACTCCTTCTTAAATATTTTAGTGATAGTTACAGCCAATGATTTCCTTTTTGAATTCGGTAGAAATTTAGTAGAAAGGTTTATGCAATTGACATAACTTTTTTTTATGTTCTATCTTCATAATTTCATCATATATTACAATGTTATATTTCATGCCTATCATATTAGATTATTTCAACAATAAATATATTTATTATACCCTTTGAAATTATTTTTCTATGCAAAATGAGGCTTATGCCTTGACCGCCTCCAGGTAAAACGACCCATTCTGCCTTTCGTTTTTTTCAAACTTTGAGTAGGAGGTGGTGGCATGTAGACCTGACAATGGGCTGCGGGCCCGCCCGCCCAGCCCGTCAAGTATAAAACTATCTCAAGAATGTTTATATGTAGCATATTTTTGGCAGTATGAAAATTCATATTCAGATATATAGAATCAACTATGGCAATCATCATCTTATGGAAAAATTTCCCACTGAGTTGTCTTATGTAAAAGACTCATAATAATTATGATCGTAGCAAGATATGATGGTTACTTCATGTTATGTTGTTTTGGTGTATGGTAGGCAGCCGGGGGCCTTTGTTAGTCGCAAAGTGGAATTTGGCAAGGTTTCTCGCTGGCACTGCTACTTTTTGTTCTTATAGTTGATGCCATAGCAAAATTGGTTACGAGGGTGGTGGACGATGGCTTTATTGATTGGCTTTAGCATTGGAGATATTTATGAAGCATCGATCCTTCAGAATGTTGATGACAAGATAATTTTGGTAGAGGATGATGTTGCTTCAGCGAAGGAAGCGACTCTTATGCTTACAATGTTTGGGATGGTGACCAGGTTGCGGATCAACCATGATATATCAACGTTTGTCCACTTTAAAATGAGCGATGGTGAGTTGCATGTGTGTTTACCTTTCAGACATAAGAGGAAGGATCTCCCGACTGTTTACCATGGTTTACTTCTGATTAACAGCAGGTTGAAACAAGCAAATTGGTTGCATGTGATTGAAATAAAGCAAAAGTTCAGGAGGTGGCGAGCAGTCTGTCTTTAGAGTAGCGGTCTTCTAGTGCTAGTGAAGGCGATTTTGTCTGTTATACCAATTTTTTCCTATTTATATGAATATTTCTCGTTGGTGTTAGGGGAATATACTCAAGGCATTGATACACAGATTCTTTTGTGCTTCTTCTAATGAGTTGCAAGGGCTGCCTTTGGTGGGATGGAAGACCTCGGTGCTTAAAGAGGAGGATGGGGGCCTGGGGGTCTCGAGTTTAAAGGAGATGAATGGAGTATTGTTGGCAAAGTAGGTGGCTCACATTTAAGGAGGCGGCTCTAATCTGTTGAGTTGGACGATTCACACTATATATGAGGTTATTATAGATCTCCCAGTACATGGTGGGATGGTGAATATGCCATCGAACTTCTAACGGGGCATTTGTTCTGTGCTTCCTTGTGTTTCCCATTTTATGAAGTTGTTCTAAGGGAGCAATGGCTTCCATTTTTGGACGAACGATTGGGCAAGGCAGTTACGTTAGGGGTCTGCTTCCCTCGTCTGCTTGCTACGACGATTAATGGGAGTTACTCCATAACTGTGAGGGAGTGTGGGGAGGCAAATTGACGGCTTCTTCAATTTCGTACTGCCCTAACTAACTAGCGCTTTTCAGAATTTCTTATACTTTTGAAGGCCCTTTTGGGATTGATGAGTTGTCAGACAACTCGAACCGTTGGACATGGGTGGACGGACACTTAATGGTGTGGAAGGCCTATAGGGCCTTCTACATGGAGACGATCTTAGACCTTCGGATTGCATCTAATTAGTACAAAGATATTTGGTGGAGAAAAGTGTCATTACGTATTAGGATCTTCATTTCGTTTTGAGGAGGAATTGGCTGCTGACTAATGGGCATATAGCCATATTATTTTCACATACATATGGGGTGTGTCAGTTGTATGTTGCAGTGGTGGAAGATGTTGAGCATTAGTCCTTTATGTTTAGTGCTTTGAGGGATGTGTGAGTGGCGACTTACATCGACTCGGTGGTGAGTTTGGACTTGGTTGATTTTTGGTCCATTAACAGTCTAGGGCACAGCGATGGCTCTATCAAGGTCTAGGTCACAGATATTATTTGGGGCATGTGACTGGCATGTAATGGGGTTATCTTCCGAGGAGAAAGAATGTATTAGAGCATGTCAAAAGCCTCGAGGATCAGATAGCGATATAGCGCTTACTCGTCGGACTTTTCGCGATGCAAGGGCGAACGGGGGTGCGACACACTACCCTCCTCCATCGCGACGAGGGTTTGCGCCGAGATGCTTCCATCGCTCAGCGCGGGTGCGGGCGACGCGTCTTAGGGCGACGCGATTCTTCCTGCGGCCGGCGCGTTTCTTCATGCGACTTCGGGCGACGTGGTTCTTTGTTCGCCCCGCGCGACTTCCTCGGGCAACGCGATTCTTCCTGCGCCTTCGGGCGACGGGACTCTTCCTGTGGGCGGCGCGATTTCGGGCGTTGCGTTGCTCCCTTCGCTCCAAGCGAGTTAGGGCGACGCGGTTCCACCAGCGGTGTTGGCGGCTACGGGCGAAGCGTCTTCTGCTTCGGGCGACGCGTCTCCTCTCAGGGCGCAGGCAGGGGGAGTGGGGCTAGGGGCTGCTCCGATCTGATTCACGGCGCCAGCGAGGGGGATGGGGCTGGTTGCCGGGTCCGCGGCTGGGAGCGTATGTTGGGGGGAAGGTCTGATGGCTGCTTTCCGAGCAAGGGTGCCAGCGAGGGCTGTGATGCGTCCCAGGGGTGGCAGCTGGTGGTTGGGCGTCGCCGGGGGAGGTTTGCGGCTTCTGGGAGTAGGCATGGGCCGCCGAAGGCCTCTCCCTTCGGACGCGGCTGTTTTCGGTGCGGTGAGCTGGATCATTGGGTGCAGGCGTGTCGGGAGCCTGTGCGTTGCTTCTCTTGCCGGGGTTTCGGTCATTCTCGGAGGTGCTGCCCGAAGGCGGATGCGGGTGCAGATGTGCTGGTTGGCGAGGGTGGGGGAGAGGGGGCGCTGTTTTTGGCGACTTCGGATGTGGACATCGTGTCCAAAGCTTCTTTTAAGGGCGATGTGGCCCTCCAATCTCCGTGGAGGGCGGTGGCGAGGGGCCTCCGCGACTGCGAAAGCCGGTGGTTGTTGCATGGGCCGGTGTCTGAGGGCTTGCAGTTGAGGTGGCGGAGGCCGAGGGACTGTGATGTTGCTGTGCAGCCTGGCAGCGTGGAGAGGGTCGTTGTCAAGGGGCTTCCGTTGGGGATGAGGACGAGGGAGCGCATTTCAGAGCTGTTGCGTGGCGTTCTCGAGGTTGTCTCGGTCGAGAGTACGGGATGTCAACCCGGGTAGCCTTTGGAGGTGTTCCTTCGGGTGAGGCCGGTTGGTGTCGAGAAGATGGATTGGTGGGAAGTTCGACTGGCTGGTAGGCGACTTCTTCTTGAGCTGGTGGCTGCAGATGTGTGGGCAGCTATTCTGGCTGCTGGGTGCCGCAAGAAGGAGGTCCCGGTGGCTGAGGCGGCGGCGGTGGGTGGTGAGGTGGAGCAGCGATCTGTTGGAAAGGTGGGGGCTTGGCGGCCAGAGGAGGTGCGACTTTCGGTGGGGGGGCGGCTTCCAAGTGTGGTCCGCGCCTTGGGGGAGGGTATTCGGTTCGGTCCCATTCCGGCGGTGGATTTACCGGGGTTGGTGGCTGTTTCTTTGCCTTGGTTGCTGACGGTTTCGGCGCGGTCTGCTGGCGGGGGGGTGGGGGGGGGGCTCGGTCAGCATCGGCTGCTTGTCTGGTGGAGGAGGTTGAGGAGGGGGTTTTGGCCCGAGGTGTGGAGGGGGTTGCTTTGGGCGCCGTTTCGGGGGGGGGGGGGGGGGGGGGAGTTGCGAACTCTCCGCGGGTGGACGTATCTATGGGGGAGTGGGCTGTTGTTCCGGGGGGGTTCAGACGGAGGGGGTGGCTGCTGTGGCTGGTTCATCTGATGGTGCGTTGGGTGGGGAGGTTCCAGCTGGGGGTGGGGCCGATCCGGCTGGGGTGGGGCAGGTGGGAGGATCTTTGCAGCTTTTGGGCGGGGATTTGCCGCGACGTTTTGGTGTGGCGTATGAAAGGGGGACAGGGAACCGGAGGAGGGCTGGGAAGGAGGCGAGGGCTGCTCTAAGGGCATCTCTGGCATCGGGGGCAGATGCTGAGGTTGTGAGCGTGAGGGTGGCCAGCCCGTTGGTGGTGCGGAACCGTTTTGCGGCTCTCGACAGGGACATGGCACGACGCTTGGGGGTTATTCCCCCAAGGAAGAGGGAAGCTTTGGTCGCCAGATGAAGCTGCTATCCTTGAATGTGAGGGGCCTGGACCGGCCCGAAAAGAGGCTCGGGGTGCAGAATCTGCTGAGAGAGGCTGGTGCAGATATTTTCTTGCTTCAGGAGACTAAATTGCAGTCATTGGAGGACCAGTTGCGACAGGAGATGAGTAGGGGGTTTTCTCGTTGGCGGACAAAGGGGCTGCTGGGGCTTCAGGGGGGTTGATCTCCGGTTGGCGATCTGATTCTTTCGACTTGCTGGGGATGTCCGCCTCCCAGTTCTCTTTGTCTGTTCGGCTGCGGCGGAGGGCGGATGGAATCTGTCTGTGCGTTACTAATGTATATGGCCCGTGTCAGCGGCAGGATGGGAGCTTGTCTGGGGATCTGGAGAGTGCTGGGGCGGAGGCTGGCGGCGGTATTTGGATCATTTGTGGCGACTTCAATGTCACGTTGCTGCCGGAACGACAGGCCCGGGGGGGGGGGGGGGAGCGGAGGCCCTGATCCTGGATCAGCAGATATAAGGCAGGTGGTTCGGTCTCTAGGGTTGTCTGTTGTCGATGCGGCTGGGTGCAAGTACACTTGGAGGAACCTAAGGGCGAGGTCCAGACTCGACAGGTTACTGATGTCGGTTGAGGTAGGGGAGGTCTTCCCTTTGGCGAGGGCTTGGGCTCTTCCGAGGACTATATCTGATCACACTCCTGTTCTGTGGTTTTCTGGTGAGGAGCGCTTGGCTCGGTTCTCCTTTCGCTTTGAGGAGAAGTGGTTGTTGGAGGATGGTTTCCGGGACATGGTGCACGAACATTGGCGGAGTGTGGCAGTGGCGGGCTCAGTATCGAGGTTTGCGGCCAAGCTCGAGTCACTGAGGCGGTTGCTGTTGAGTTATGGGAAGGATGTCGCCAGGAGGCGTCGGGCCGTCAGGGCAGAGGCAGAGGCTGGGATCAGCATGTTAGACGGGCTTGATGATGATCGGGGCCTGTCTCCGGGGGAGGTGGAGGAGAGGGCAGCATGGCTTGAGACTGTGCTTCGGGAGGACAGAAAAGAGGAGGTTCATTGGCGGCAGAGGGCCAGGCAGAAGTGGCTAAGGGAAGGGGAAGCCAACACGTGGTTCTTTCATTCTGTGGCTTCCAGAAGGAGGAGAAGTAGCTTCTTGCATGAGATGGAGGTAGGGGGCCAAAGAGTTTCCGGCGAAAGGGAGATTGGGATCGCCTTGCGGGGTCATTTTGTGCGTGCCTCGAAGAGGGTGTTGGTGGAAGATGGCTGGGGTTGGTCAGGTCTGGGGGTGAGGTCCTTGAGTGGTGCCCAGGCTGATTCGTTAGTGGCCGATTTCACGGAGGCTGAGGTGCGCAGGGCGGTTTGGGAGCTGAATGCGGACGGGGCTCCGGGTCCGGATGGCTTCTCCATATCTTTCTACAGGGAGTTCTGGGATCTGCTGAAGGGGGACATCTTGGAGGTTCCGACTGAGTTCAGGGGGGGCAACATGGGTTTTGAGAAAATTTACAGGGCTTTGATTTTTCTGCTGCCGAAGAAAGATACCCCAGTGGGGGTGGGGGACTACAGGCCGATATCAATCTCCAATGGCATTTACGTATTGTCGCCAAGGTGTTGACGAGCAGGCTTAGAGGGGTCCTATCCTCTGTGGTTTTGCCGGCCCAATCCGCCTTCATTCCGGGTCAGTCTATGGTGGATGGAATCGTGACCGCTTCGGAGATTTGTCGTGAGTGGAAGAGGTCTCAAAAAAAAGAGGCAGTTTGGAAGATTGACTACGCCAAGGCTTATGACTGTGTTAGTTGGAGATTCCTTTGGTTAGCTATGCAGAAAAAGGGTTTTCCGAAAGATTGGATTGCTTGGGTTAAGAGATGCGTCACCACTAGCTCATGCTCGGTGCTGGTAAATGGGAGGCCTGAGGGAGGATGGTTCCAACCGTAAAGGGGGGTGCGTCAGGGCTTCCCCCTCGCTCCCCTGCTTTTTGTGTTGGTTGCAGACTGTCTTGCGGTTTTGTTTGAGCGGGCAGTGGAAGAAAACTGGTGCGAGGGCTTCCGAAAGGGGGACATCTCGGTCCCAGTGTTGCAATATGCGGATGATACGCTGATATTCTGGGAGGGACGGAGGAGCAGAATCGCAATGCAGCTGTGCTGGTGGATGTTTTTGGGTGCCTCTCTAGGTTGCAGATTAACAGGCAGAAGTCGGTCCTTGTTCCAATGGGTTTGGGTGGTGAGGAGAGCTTCAGGCTGGCGGAGTGGGCAGGATGCCCATTGGGGAGTCTGCCGATAACCTATCTGGGGTTGCCTCTGGTTGAGGGCAGGTTGAGGAAGTTCGATTGGGATTGTATGCTGCGCAGAATGGAGGAGCGGCTGGAAGGCTGGAAGGCTGTCACTCTGTCCAAGGATGGGAAGCTTACATTGCTGAAGCATGTTCTTTCGGCCATCCCGACTTTTTTCTTTTCCACGAGATTAATGCATGTTGGTGTTAGAAGGAGGATTGAAACCTTGATGAGATTTTTTCTGGTCTGATGGAAGGCAGGCTAAGAGGGGATTGCACCTGGTGGCTTGGAAGGACCTGGCTGTTCCTGTTGCAGAGGGGGGCCTTGGAGTGAGGGACGTGGAATCTATGAACAAAGCTCTGTTAGCTAAGTGGGTGGTGCGCATTTGGGGTTCGTCCGATTCGCCGGTTTTGCAACTGCTGAGAAAGATTTATGGTGTTACTGGGGAGTTGGTGGCGGAGAGGAAGCGTCATGAGTCTTCCTTGTGGAGTGGGATCCCTGCCGTTCTTCCGGAGCTGCGGCCGCTCCTTAGACCGATTTTGGGGGATGGGCTCCGGTTCCGTTTTTGGCTGGATGACTGGACAGGGGATGGGGCCCTAGCCTCCCGCTTCCCTCGGTTGGTGGCGCTGGCCGTTGATAGGGGTGCGCGAGTGGCGGAGGTCGTCGATGTTGGCACGTGGGCGCCGAGGTTCATTGCGGATCTCTCGGATCAGAGGGTGGAGGAGTTTTTGAGGATGTTGTCTGAGATTCCCCCTGCCGGGGAGCTGTCGGGGGACCCGGACCGTTTTGAGTGGTCTGGTGCATGGTTGTAAAAGTCGCCCGACTGGCCTGACTAGTAGGTCCGACTAGTCTATTCAGTGGGGTGGCCGACCGAGTACCGACTAATTCTGACTAGGAACACTAGTTGACTAAATTTTTGCTTGGAGATACCATATTCTTATATGTTTTACTTTTTATAAGCAAACTTATTATAATATGCTCGGTGTTTTATGTAAATTCAATTACTTTTTTCTTTTATTATGATAGTATAAAAATGTACAAAATCTATGTGAATATATGTTAAAAATGAGTTATATATTTTTAAAATAATCATAAAATTCAAAGCCGATTAAAGTCTGACTAAATCCGATTAGTCGTCCGACTGCCGATTAATCCTTAGTCAGTGATCCAACCGACCGAGTACCGACTGCCGACTTTTGCAACCTTGGTCTGGTGGTAGGTTCTCGGTGAAGGCGGCCTATCGGAAGGTTACTGCAGCTTTGGTGGAGCGTGATGAAGAGCTGTGTGCTGACGTGAAGATGATTTGGGCAGCTAAGATTCCTACGCGGGTTAAGGTCTTCCTTTGGTGTATGAGGAGAGGTCGTATTTGCGACAAAGTGAGAAGAGGCAGACTGCTGGGTGGGACGGATCTAAAGTGTGACAGATGCGAGGATGAGTTGGAGGATGTGGACCACATCTTCTTTAGTTGCAGGTCTTCCGCGGAGGTTTGGGACTCTTTGGGACTCACGTGGGTCCGGGCCTTAGATGTTGATCAGTTTTGGCGGTCGATTCGTTGGGTCGGCCATGGGTCTTCCGATGATGTCTCCAAGCCGTTTGCCGCACTGTGGGCTATTTGGCTTGTTAGGAATGATACAATCTTCAAGGGGCAACGATTTATTTCTGAGAATGTTGTAGCCCACTCTAATGTTTTGTACAATTTCTGGTTATCAAACTGATGTACTCTATGCTTTATTAATGAATGCTTTGGTGTGTTGACTCCCGCTTCGGGAGGGCTCCCCCGTGCTTTTATTCAAAAAAAAAGTCAAAAGCCTCGAGTTACTTAGTCTTTATCATAGTTACAAAAATCAACCAGGTAGCCCAACTCGTTAGGTTAGTGGCATGGTCGACTGACTATTGCCTACTCGGTTGATAATAGGTCAGCTAGTCGATAAATGTTTTTGATGGTTTTTTCGGTTTCTTTCAAAGCAAACTTAATCTAAGATGTATAATGTTTGATTTGAATTCAATTGTTTCCTTTACTTCATTTTGATAGTACAATATATGTAGAGATATTAGTTATCTTCTATATTGTTTTCATATTATCTATTTCTTTTATCTTCTTCTTGTATTTTTTCCAACAGGTTCCTCTCCTATATAAGAGAACCCTAGAGCCTCTCATTAATGCAATTAATTCTTTCCCTCTACATGGTATCGAAGCGACGGTCCTAGACCGAAGTTCCCTTATCCCACAAAACCTAACCACCTGCCCATCGTCGCCGATCGCCGCCCCCCTCCAGCAGTCGGCGCCCAGACCCCTCCCTCCCCACCCCCACCGACCCCCCACCAGGCCATCGTTGGCCCTCCCGTGTGCCTCCATGGTTCGATCTGTGGTCTAAATCAGTCTGATTTTGACCGGAAAACGTGATTTCAGACCTATAAATCGTGTTTTTTGGCTATAGCGAGCAGCGAAGATTGATGAGGATGGTTGTATGAGACTACACGTACAATCAATCCTCTGTATGATCGTGTAGACTCGTTCATATCGGTCTACTCTCCAGTTGAGTTCCGTTGTTCGATCGTTTTACCATTATATCAAAGAACAAGGGTGATATTTTTTCGTCTGGAGCCTTATAGGGCCCGATTCCCATCGCTAAGATGGATGGGACCATCTATAAGTTGTGGTCCATGCAGTTTCTGAACCTCATGCAGTGTAACAAAAAGGAGCACATCCTGACAGATCCAGAGCCAACGGATAAGACTGGGGCAAATGCTTCTTGGAAGCAAGATGACGATCATATCTCCCATGGAGGAGGTCTATAGCCGTCTCAACCAGAATATCATGCCATTTACGGCCACCCATCTGCCCTCTTCACCCATGGTCGTTTCTCGTGGTCGAGGAGGGACGACCCAGTCCAGAGGACGCACCCTCGTGGCAGAGGCAGTGGACGTTAGCGTGACCCTTGCACCTTCTATCGTCGACCGAAACATGCAGAGGATACACGCTACCAGAAGCATGGATATCCCTCTTCTGGTCGCATGGCAGATCAAATTGAGCCTTTAGATATAATTGCTTCCCAGGCCGATCTATGCATGGATGATATTGTCTCTCGTATTCGAGAGATCATGACTCTTGTTGCAGGAACCACTAATATAGATATCGCAGCCACAGCCAGAGCCTCTTCGAGCTCCTCAAGTATCGCTTATGCTTTCACTGGTAGTACTGGTGCAGATATGACCGAGTGAATTATAAACGTTGGTGCTTCCCGCAATCTGTGTGGAGACAGATCGCAGTTGAGGTCCTACAAGACTATACCACCTGGTAGATGGGTTGTCATTGCCAATGGCGACCAGTTACCCATTACGGGACAGGGGGAGGTGCATTTGACGTCGTCCATGCACCTTCAGAATGTTTTATATGCTCATGACTTTCAGATGAATTTACTTTCCATTAGTTAGATTACTAAGGATCTACATTGTCGTGCCATCTTTGACCCGTCGTCTCTTGTGTTTCAGAACATACTCACGAGCAGGGTGATCGGATGTTGTCATGAGCAACGGGGGCTTTACAGACTGGTCCAATCTCCTCATGCTGGCGTTTCTACTATACCTACTAGACCACTCTCATCATATCTATGGCGCCTTCATTTTGGCCAACTTCCTCTACAGAAGCTGTGTCACGTTCTCCCTTGGATTTCCATGAGATCATCCTTCCAGTGTGAGGCATGCCAGCTTGAGAGGCATCATCTTTCCTCATTTCCATCTCGTCAGAGTTGGAGTAGTTCTCAATTATTTGAACTCCTTCATTTAGATATCCGGGGTCCGAGTCGTGTTCCTGATCACCAGGGACATCATTTTTATCTTGTTGCTATCGATGATCTTTCTAGACTTTCCTGGGTCTTTTTTTATTGAAGAATAAGTCCGAGGTTGGATCTGTGATCAAATCTTTTATTAATGAAATAAATAATATTTTTTTCTGCCGATTTCAAATATATTCATTCTGATAATGTTTTAGAGTTCTACACCTTACAGCTTTCTGACTTTCTTAGATCTCTTGGCATTGTTCACCAACCTCATGTGCTTATACATCACAATAAAACAGTGTTGCCAAGCGCAAATACCATCACTTACTTGATGTGACCCGAACCTTGTTCATACAGAGTTGTGCTCCTCACTCTTACTGGGTGATGTTGTCCTCACTGGATCTATATGGTGAACCGCATGCCTTCGCCTGTATTGGGAGAGAAGATTCCTTTCTTGATTGCATTTTCCGAGAAGGATCTTTTCTCCCTTACACCTTGTGTGTTCGGTTCTTTTGCATTTGTTCATTATGTCTCTCCAGGTCGTGACAAGCTCTCTTCCAGAGCTGTCAAGTGTGTTTTTGTCTACTACTCTCGTACCCAGAAGGGGTACCGTTACTTTGATCTGCTCAGGCAGAAATACTTTGTCAGTGTTGACATTACTTTCTTTGAGTCTGTCACATATTTTTCTCCAACATATGACAGACTAGCCCCATCTGACTCTGATGATGAGATCTGCATGCCTCAAACTCCTACTGTCGTACCACAACCCTCTACTCTTGCTCTACCACCACCACCACCTACACCTACTCCTGCCTCTACATATGCTCATGTGGCTCCACCTCCTACTGTGACTCAGTTTTTGCCACGTGTATTTACTCGTAGGTCTCGCTCGGTAGTCGGTTCCCCTTGCTCACAGGCCTTGTCCATTATCCAGCATGCCTAAGGTGTGCAATGAGTACATTGTTTCTAATGATGGCACTACTGAGTTGTCGGTGCAGCAGGATTCCATACAGGATGAGCAGGCGCCTTCTCAAGAGGCGAATTTAGAGGCCGGGGACTTGGAACATGATCTTGATGTGTCGAATGCTCTGCATAAGCAGAAACGTAGGTGTATTACTTATCCTCTTGCAGCCCAGGTGTCCTTAAGAAGATTATCAGAGGATTTCAAGAGGTTTACCTTGGCACCATCAGCCGTGGAGATACCACGAACATATCAGGAGGCTCTTCAGGACAGTCAGTGGAGGTTAGCCATGGAGGAGGAGATGGTTGCGTTACAGTCACGTGGTACGTGGAGTCTTGTTTCTTCTCCAGTTGGCGCATCTGTTGTGGGATACAAATGTGCGTTCATTGTGAAACACCATGCAGATGGCAATGTGGATCGCTATAAGGCGAGACTTGTGGCACGTGGGTTCACCCAGACATATGGGGCGGACTATCAAGATACTTTCTCTCCAGTTGCCAGACATTCTACTCTGCGTATTCTACTTTCTGTTGCTGTGACACGAGATTGGCCCCTTTACCATCTTGATGTGAAGAATGCCTTCCTCTATGGTGATCTACAGGAGGAGGTCTACATGTAGCAGCCACTTTTGGTAATTTAAGTTACTTCCTTAGACTGAAGTTTACCATGAACCAGCGAGAACTTGTGATGACCCAGAGAAGTACATTACAGACCTTCTTTCAGAGATAGGCATGACAAATTGCAGACCTACCACTACTCCTATTGACCCGAGCATGAAGCTCTATTATGATGACATTAAGGAGGTCGACAAGAGGAGGTACATGGAGCTTGTTGGCAAGCTACTATATGTCACTATTACCAGGTCCGACATATCCTTTGTCGTGAGCAAAGTGAGTCATTTTATGGAGCAGTCCAGACAGACACATATGGATGCAGTCCATATGATTCTAAGATATCTGAAGACTTCACCAGGTCAGCTCCAATGTGAGGACCTCCAATGTGACAATCAGATTGCTCTTTTTATTGCCAACAACCTAGCTTTTCATGAGAGGATCAAGCATATAGAGGTGGACTGTCACTACACTCGTGACATGATATAGAAGGGTCTTATTGCCACTATGCATGCCAGCTCTGAAGACCAGACAACATATGTTTTTACTAAGGCCCTAGCAGAGGGCCTTATCAGAGATGTTGTTCCAAGCTGAGCCTGATCGATATCTACGCTCCAGCTTGAGAGAGAGTGTTGAGATATTAGTTATCTTCATTATTATTTTCATATTATCTATTTCTTTTATCTTATTCTTGTAATTTGCCCAACAGGTTCATCTCCTATATAAGAGAACCCTAGGGCCTCTCATTAATGCAATTCATTCTTTTCCTTCTACAGTATAGATATGTATAAATCTATGTAATTATATAAGAATATATGCATATTGAATTGTTTATATATTTAAAATAAAAAAATAAAATCGATTAAAGTCCAAATAAATCTGAATTAGATGTTTGATTGTCGATTAACCCTCACTCAGTGACCCAATCAAATACTAACTACCTACTTCTGCAAGCTTGGTTTTAACCATATGATCTGTTTTTGTAAAGCTATAGAAGTTTTTGGGTGGATGTCTTCTCGATATAGCATTCTTTTACCTTTAAATACACCTTTTTCACTTAAATTTGGAGCATTCAGTCCAAACCATTTACACGCAAGAACAAATTAGCAATTTAACATCTCAAATATATTCTAAACAAGGAACTCAAAAATGTGCAAGTGGATTGAGTTAGGGGCCTATTACTTGACAATACGGGCCTAAGAATTGTAGTTGGTTGATATTGTGTGCAATCCGACCCAAACTTAACAAGTTCTCAAGGCTATTTTTCCTGAATAACAGCTCAAGATGAGACTTGAGTTGTTACATATTATATAAAAGCGGATTTCGAATAATAGGGTAAAAACTACTAAAAAAAGTGGTCTCTCCTCTATAAAGAGGTCTAAGGAAAGGATGTCTAAGGGTGTAAAACCATCATTAATATTGGAATAATAAGTATAGCACTTGGAACGATGATTGAAAATGTAATAGGGATTTCGCAACAAATAATTATATTAACAAATAGAAAAGTCACAAAATGTAAGCAGCAGTATTGCAAAAGTCAATAATTGGTACTAAGTCGAAAAAGCAACTGATTAAAGAATAAACGGATGACTAGTTAAAATTATTTGAAGAAGTCATTTAAATGATTTGAAATACAAAATACGCTTAATAAATATAACTATATAGACTATAGTTATACATATTTGGTTATAAGTCAACAAGATAAAGGTACCGATTAAATTTAAATAAAAAAATGTAAATCTTACTTAATCTACATTACAGAAAATTCCGAAAATCCAAATAAAAATAAGATTAAAATTTACTTTTGCTATAGTCAAAGACTATTCAGGTCAAATATTGAATGACAGTTTATTTTACTCAGTCCCCATTAAACGGCATAATTGGACCATCTAATCGACCTAGTCCGCCGACTATTGCAACACCGAATATAAGTACTTGACAACTCATGGGAAAATAGTCTGATTCCCAAGCCCCGAATGAAAGCAGGACATCAGTGCCCCACAGGAAAAAAAATGGAAATTATCCACATGTTGGAAGTTTGACTATGGTTGGGTTTCTTTCAACGTCACTAGCAACAAAATTTTTATAATGAAAATGACAGGAGATGTACTTGAATAAATTGGGATATATAAATAAAAGACGGCTTCTCATAAATAAATGAATGAATGAAAAAAGATACCTTCAAAGCAGACACCAACAACCAAAAATCTGGTGTGTTAGAGTCAAGCTCACACGAACTGTCATTTATGATTTGTTGAAGATGAGAACCTAGGAAATTTTTCCATAAGAAAGTACACAACTAGCTATGAAATAATGAAAAAAATGAAGCGACATGGGAAAAAACTTCTTGCTTAGCTGATCAAGCATGCACATAAACCATTATGGAGGGTTTTCTACATAAATGTTGTTATTGATTATTGTCATGGTAGTTGATTCTATAGATCTGAATATGAATTTTGCATACTGCTAAAAATATGTTACATATAAACATTCTTGAGATGGTTTTATACTTGGCATTTTAATTTTCTTTACTTTAGCCCCACATGACTCGTACTATTTTGACCACCATCCCTCCTATATAAGGAAAGTATAAAATAACTTATTGTTTATTATCTTTTAAGAATCAACTTTTTGTTTTTTCCAACGTTGTATTGGAGCACCGCTCCTAAACCGGTAGTTGGATATTTTCCCCAAACAAGCTTCCTACATATCCCACCCAAATAAGCTCCCTTCATCCTCCACTGAAAAAAATAACCCCACCCCCATAAACCCTTAACACCTCACCACCGTGAACCAACTCGATAGCATAGCATCCATATGCATAGGCACCAACATCGGCATTGCAAGTTCTTATGCATAGATGTGTGTTACCCACCATCGCCACCATCATTTAATAGGAACCTCCAACACCTCTTCCAAATGCCACCGATGCCTCTTATATGTGCCTCCACTGAGCACACACACGTGCATCTCGTGCCACTCAACCTCCTCGACATACCATTATGGCAAGTGCATGCATAAACCCTCATAGCGATGCAACCGTGCATGATCAGATTCTGATGTGTTATCGACCAATACATTGAGATCTTGCATCTACTTTTTTATGAACTCTTGGGCTATCCTTCCAGACGATGTCTTAAGACATGATGGGTTGAAATGGTTAGCCAGAAACTACAATCGGAAGAGGATGAGCTCCTTTTCCGTGCACATCGTCAAGTTGGATGGGATGAAGTATGACTTATGGATGTAATGTATCTTTAATGTAGTGGATACATAAAATATGGAGCATATTATGGAGGAAGAGCCTAAGGAGAAAAAGGAAAAGTACTTGTTCTGGAAATTTGATAAAGCAATCGACAAGTCGCATATCCAGTCTGCACTCATTCCCCGAATCGCTAATGAGGAGCTACGTAATCCCACTGCCAAAGGGATGCAAAAGTCCCTCGTAATAACATATTCCTTCACCAAGAATACATTGAAGGTATGTAGCTTCATACTAACAGTCCATATGAAATAGAATAGGCGCAGCTTTCAGAGTAACATTCCATGATGAGAAGAGCATTTGAGTGTCTCCATAGCTATGCTCGTGTATGCATGCCCCCATCTCAGCTCCACTTTTGTGCACAGAATATGGTCAGATTCTCTGTTGCAGGCCTCAACCTTGCATATGAGGTTCTTTGTAGTCAGATGCGAATAAAGCTTGAGATATCGACTATGGAGGATGCCTAAAATAGGTTGAGCAAAATGTTTATATCTATCTCCACTACCCTTGACTCCACACAGTCACCTTTGCCAAGCTAGTTCCCCGGATTGAGGATGTGGTTGGCGATGTGGTGTAAGAGAACATCAACAGGTGACTACTATACACAGATACACGAGATAATGCACATACCATGACACGTTGGGCCATGTTGGGGACATGTTGGCCCATGTTGAGGCCACATTGTCCCATGACTGGTCCAGGGGGGTCAACTCTTTCCCCATCTCATGCTTCAGTAAGTCCTTTTAGCATGTCATTTTCCAATGAACTCATTATCTATCAGTAAAATTATCAAGGACCTAAAGACGTTTTCGGCCATGTAACTATTGTGTTTAAGGATATGCTGCTAGCAAGGCAGGTGATTTAAAGCACTCTCCATATGTTTAATATGTTGCAATGCCCTCTCCAACTAACAACTTGGTAACAACCCGTCCGACTCGCTCACTAATGTTCACAAACGATCCATTCGATGTCTTCTGTTTGGGATTTTTGCTCAAAGTGTAGTGAGTCGAGCTAATTCTTCCACGGGAGGGTTTCAGTTCTTTGCCCTTTTGCTTCTTTGGCAATGCCTCAATTGCACCATTTGTGTTGCCACTGTCACTTCCAGTTCCAATATGAATAAGGAATCTTGCACTCCCACCAACAGGTCCAAATTCACCATGACCAGTGAATTTTCATGCTCGATCCTGATAGAGCCTCGACGTGCTATATTATACACATTCTTCTATGTCACGGTCTGAATATCAGTTGGGTATATCATCATCTGAATCAGATGAGAGGATGTTGACCTCTCTTTCAAACTTGAATTCATTGAATTGCTCATCTCTTCTTCTCAATATGATTATCTAGATTAGCCTTCACTTCATTCCTAAACTCTGTCGAGCAAGTGGGCCAATTTGCCACATTCTTGTAGCCACCAATAAGATGTTCCCCTCTGGTGATCACAAATCCTCCACTTATTTTTCCATAAAAATTGCACCGAGGCTTAGATTTTTTACCATCAACAGCATTAGCAGACTTTCATCCAATCTCTCCTTTAACTCCAATCCGCTTACTGGCGGCACTATATGCCATTATCTTTGCTCATCAAAGTCACTCACTGGGATGGCGCATGCATCACAACAACAAAACCTTTTCCCACAATTAAGTAGGGTCGGCTACATGGATTCTATGCCTCCATTTGCATGCATACCATGCAAATATAACAAAAACAAATTCAAAAGATATGAAATTAAAAAAATGAAAACATTTCGCATACAATCACTCATATTATCTAAGATCAAAGTCTAGCTTAATCAAGTGCAAATCTAACGACAAACGTTAGCCTAAATGCATTTGATTTGACATAATACTAATGAATATTTGCACAATATCAAGTTATCAATAACAATGGAAACAAATCTTCAACCCAATTTTATGATTGAAGACTTCAATCATCAAGTTTCCATGCAGTAAATATGACATCCAGATCCAAATAAATCGAACTTGACCCCATTAAGAGTCCGAAAGTTCAATTAATGTTCAATTAATATTGAATAAACCCGGAACGATCCGTTGATCGCATATCAAAATTCGTTCGGTTGCAATCGACCAAAAGTCGATCGTATCGTAATGCGTGCCATCGGAAAAGTCGTGACAAAAAATCAAAAACCACAAAACAAACCGAGACCATTTAAAAATCCTATTCGACAAAATAAGACCAATGAAATCAATCATTCATAAATCGGAGGTCTTTTGATATTTAAAATCACAAAATTTAGCACAAGTCGACACCGTATCTCGAGAATTTCTGGAATTTATACCAATCCAAAGTATATGAATATTATACTCGTATTGATCATCGTTCAGAGATGGTCAAAACGAGCTATTATATATCGAAATTTGAGACTCGAGGCGCGAATACGGACGACTTTAATTTCTCAAATAAAAGAAGAGAAAATGATTTTAAAATGTTAACTTGATTTTTTTTACAGACAGTGCACCGTCCAGCCATTTGGCTTTTTCTTTTCTCAGCCGCTTGGTTTGATTTCCTCCCTCCATTTGGCAAATAACTAAGACCTCTTTCCCCTTATAAATATCATCATAAGATCCCCTCTTTTTCTCATAATTTCCCCCAAATCCCCCAAAATTCTCCAACAGGAGAGGAGTTTCCAGCCCCTTTCTTCTTTTTCCCTCCTAAGCTGCTGCAAATTCTCCTATTTATGTTGCTGTCCAAGAAGCTGGACAGCCAAGTTGTGGTCCATTCCTAGCCTCAGGAGCCTCCAGGGCTCTCCATTGCTGTTGCTGCTCCATTGGAACTGCTCTAAAGCAGCTCCTCCTCCTCCTGTTGCTGCATCTGAGCAACTACAACTGCTCCCAGCAGCTCCATGCTGCTCTCCTTCTGTTGTTGAAGACCTCAAGCAACCTTTTGAAGCTCAAGATCAGGAGTTGTTGCTTATTTTCTCCAAAGAGCTCCTGCATGCAAGCTTGGATCTCCATTTTTGAGATCCAAAAATGTACAATCTAAACTTTCCCCATTTGCTGACATGCATGTACACCAACATTCTCCTTTTTCAACCATTCATGTGTTTTCACACATTTTTTAAATCCAATATTTGAGGGTTGTTCTTGCCCATTGGATATTGAACTACAAAGTTCAAGTTGCTTGCTTTTTCTTTATTTTGTTCCTAGGAAATGAACTAGCATTGACTGGTGTATGGCTTGGATCCTCGACATTTTGGGAACTACCAATTACCTTGGATTTTGTTAGAAAATCGAAAGCGAAAGTGGAAACGATAAACAGAGCGTAAAGAACAGGAAAAGATAAACATGGAAACACCATGATTTTACGTGGAACCCTACTCCGTGAGGAGCGGGATGAAACCACGGGAGAAGCCCTCAATGGGGCATATGCTTCATTGCTTTTTCTCAATGGATACAGGAGGTCTGGGGCTCCTTATATAGCCTCTCCAGAGCCTCCAAGTCCCACCACTGGACGATGTGGGACTAAACACTGGATGGGGTAAATGGATCTCCTCCAGAATCCATTTACCCTGCTACAACACAATAAGCGCATACAACTTATACTCCAACAGATTTCCCTAAAACTGGGGGTGGGTTATTAGTGAATTATTGCTCTAGAACTGTCTGCGTAAATGCCACATTGGGGAATGGATTCTTTGTATTAGTTGTGTTTGCGAATTGGTGGGACCAACTGTTTGCTAAGTAAATGGGCAATAAAAAAGTTAAGTTATATGAAATAACTGTCATTTATTCTCCAAATCCTTGTTTTTTGTTTATCCATGAATTTAAGATAACTCAGTTTAAGTCTGGTAGAGGAATACAGAACAGACTATCCTGTAGATAATTCTCTATTGGTTAAATATAGTATCTCAAAAACCAGATCTTATCAGCTCGGAACATTTCCAAATGAAGTTTTGCCATTTTAAGCAATATTATGATGATTCTTTGTGTAAGAGATACTGCAGGGAAAATATTGAATTGAATCTGACAGTGAGCACTGAGAAGTTCTTGATGTGAAGAAAACAAGATATGTTTATCATTATGGGTTATTTCAACTGAGCTGGTATAGCCTTCCTCGGATGACAGGTTTTAGAGCAAAATTTCCACTTTAGTACATGGAAAAAAATAGTAGTTGCCTTGTTATGCATCTATGCAGTTAGTGAACTGCATTGTTAAGATTATGCTAGCTAAGTATTTCATTAAATATTTGTTTTCAAAAAGTGAACTGATGCATTCTTGGGATAAAAATTTAGATTGATTTTAAAATAAGCCCATTAGCCATTACTTAGCCATGTCTCGGTATCCATCTCACAATCCAGTTGACTCAATAGTGGAACTGTTTTATGGGATAAATGGAGCAAGACCAAATGTGAGTGGAATCTGTCTAAATTGCATAGAATGGCTTGGATCAGTTCGAGTTTTGTAGGAGAAAATATTTAGATTAGGTGAATTATCTGTTGATTTAACCCATATTTTAATTGCCTCATATGCTTCAGATTGAAGTAAATGTGATTTATCCGTTGATTTAACCCATATTTTAATTGCCTCATATGCTTCAGATTGAAGTAAATGTATCTATACTTTGATTTACTAATATATTGTTGACAACAATTGTTTTTAAACTTGGTTGATTGTTTAGGACTATAACGACAAGTCTCTGTCGAAACAAATGATCCCCTATGATCATTATGACTATTAATCTCAATCAATTTATCTTTAAGTCTTATCTACTAATATAGATGACTGTTGATAAAATTATAGACAAACGATAGATCTATACAGTCAACCATAGAAAGGACTTAAAAAGAGATGAGTAGTCAAGGAGGGAGAGATGTTGGTGAATTGAGGATGTATAGTAATTAAGAGTGTTGGTCATAGTGACCTTTACACTTGATTGTGCGAGGGCACGGTGACCCTCAACTGGGTGGGAGATAGGAAGCCCAGTTAGGGCAGCGGCCACCAAGTGCACGGGTCTAGGATCCCAGTCCTTGTTACGATTTTTACACGAGCTCGCAGTGTTTTTACGCCTCGTTGGGATCTAGGTTTTTGGACCATTTCTGTTGACCCTCTGTTTTAAGGTACCTAGACTGGGGAACCCTCAGTTTCAGTTTTCTTATTAGCTCGTTTGCCCGTACCGATCGGGCCGATTTTTGGAGTGACTCTTCCGAAGAGTCTCTCCCACCCGTCTCAGGGGGATAGTTTGGGAGTCGGCCTAGCCCTCTACTGGACCGCACTTCCACTAAGGTGGCGAGACGGAAGAGTCTCTTGAAAGACTTCATCACCGCTTGAGTTTTGGTTATCGTTTCGCCAATAGATTTGGTGATGTATCACAGTAGAGTTTAGCTAGAGTTGAGATCGGTTACAGTTGAATTGGATGTAGTTGAACTTGGTACAGAATCATTAATCATTGTCAATCATCAATCATCGACAATCAATCGGATCTTAAAATGACTACTATGACTATGAGTGAGAGGAAAAGCTAGTGGACATGCTGGGAACTTAGGTAGAATGCATTATACTCCACCACATGCCTACGGAAACACAACAACTCTAAGGTACTCTTCACGCCTTAGAGTCATAGTGTGAGGTTACACTCAGACCAATACCACAGACTATCCATTAGACTTTAGAAATCAGACAGAAATCAAGATAACATTAGAGATTCATCATCTTTAATAACAAGATCCATCAACATGATCTCTACGTGATAAAAAGTTAATAACCTACATATGAATCATATATGTATATATATGAAATGTCATCTATGAATATTTATAAGGTGATGGGTGATCTGGGGATTCATATCGTACAACACAACTTGAAAACCACTTTTATACAAGTAGCTTGTTAAAAAATATAATTCAATATTTATCTACTTGCTTTCTTTTGAAATCACTAAAATTACCTCTTTTTTAATATGTTGGATTGTATGCAACAATTGTTGACATTCTTTTGTTTCCTTGCATATGTGGCAGACAAAGCGCCTGCATCGCAGTAGCTGACTGATGATCCTGAGCATCCGTTGTTATAATCGACGGTACATTTGTTGTTGTTTTTGTTCAGATAACATATAATATTTGTCTTTCTCTTCTATTTTTGGGATACATGAATATGATGCAGTCTCTTTTGTAAATGTAATATATATATATGGAAATTAATGAATGGTGAATTGGTGACACTTGTTTGCTCTGTGGTTGTTCACATTAAATGTAAATGTCATTTTGAAACGCGAAAAATTTCCCCTAAAATTCAGTAACCTAATGCGATCCATTGCGAATACAATGTTGAGAATCATGTGTAAACGAGTAACCCGAATCCAAGGGCTTCACAACAAACATCAAGAAAAATGAAGAATCATGCATTTACAAACAAATAGATTAAAATATGCAAATCATCGAGCAAGCGGGCCAATTTGCCACGTTCTTGTAGCCACCAATAAGATGTTTCCCTCCGGTGATCACACATCCTCCACTTTTTTCTGAGACAAAAAGAGCGGGAATCACGCTAAGGTGTCCACCCCAATATTATTAAAAAGTAGTAAAACAAAAAATAGTTTGCAAATTACAAGGAGGCGTTTATAGTGGACACTAACGTTCTCACAATAAAAAACGGTGGCCAGAAAAAAGATCATTACGAGCCAGACAAATGGCCCACACAGTTGCCACTGGACAAGAACTTCTTTTCTTTGTCTACTGCGCACCCCAACAAGAGAAGTCCAAAAGGAATCGAAAGAGTAGGAGCACAACCAGAGCAGTCCCACCTCAACCCAAACAGGAGAAGAAACCGAACGGCGGAAGAAAAGGTGCTCCGACGTCTCAATGGTACTCCTACACTATCATGGAAATCTTTGCACAACGATCTCGAGTCATGATGTGTTTCCTTCTAAAAAGCCACATGAAGAAATCGATCCTCTCCGGGAGACTAAGCGACCAGACGAATTGCAGTCCCGGATCAAATCATCTGAAAGTGCAGGGGGCGGCCAACAAATGGCACGGTATGCCTCCGAACTGAGAACGAACTGTCCTTCCATATCCAGTGGTTAGGGCCAACGGAGGGTCTGCCTACCTGACCAAGAGAATCCAGCAGACAGAGGAACTCTAGTCAGAGAATGAAATTCTGAAAGACAGCATCCAGTTCCCGTTGATCCAGCGGTCAGCAACTTGCGCATCCGAATTTGCAGCCAAGGCAAACAGGCGAGGAAAACGGCTAGAAAGGGGGTCATCCCCCGTCCAATCATCCGCCCAGAATCTAAAGGAGCCGCCATTTCCTACCGTCGGACTGAATAGCTCATGAAAGCGAGGAAGTATCTTCAAAATCCCCTTCCAAAAGGTTGTTTGATTAGGCCCCTGCCGCATCGACCGAGGCCCTGCTAAAGAAACAACGTATAGATGACGTATTACTTTACAGCAGAGACTCTCATACCTACCCCAAATTCTGCCCATCCACTTAAGCAAAAGTTCCTCATTGAGGGACTCCAAGCTCTTGATTCCAAGGCCATCACTTCTCTTAGGCAACGTAATAATCTCCCAGTCCACCAAATGCATACACTGCCCCTCCTGGCCAGATCTGCTCCAAAGGAACTTTCGCATCACCCGCTCCAACGTAATAGTGCTCCACTTATTTTTACAAAAAATTTCACTGAGGCTTAGCTTTTTAACCATCAACGGGATTAGCAGACTTTCATCCAATCTCTCTTTCAGCTCAGATCTGTTTACTAGCCGAACCATACGCCATTATCTTTGCTCCTCAAAGTGAATGGGATGGTGCATGCATACCATGCAAAAATAGCAAAAACAAATTTAAAAGATATGAAATTTAAAAAAATGAAAAATGAAGAATCACTCGCATTATCTAAGATCAACGTCTAACCTAATCAAGTGCAAATCTAACGACAAACATTGGCCTAAATGCAATTGATTTGACATAATAATAATGAATATTTGCAAAATATCAAGTTACCAATAACAATGGAAACAAATCTTCAACACAATTTCAGGATTGAAGACTTCAATCATCATGTTTTCATACAGCAAACATCAAGAAAAATGAAGAACCAAACTGTCGAAATCAGCAAGCCATAACTCCCAACATCAGTCCAACCAAGGAAGGCTCTCTGTCCAACTACTAAGGCATATTGGGGGGGGGGGATGAAAAAGAATATCGGCTCGTATCACCCATATCAAACATCTTTAGCATTAAAAAATAAAAGGAATTTTACTGTTCCACGGTATCACCAATATATTGGCGATATATCGATAATTATGTCACATACATGAGAGAGAGAGGCAAGAAAAAGATAGGAAATTTAACTTTGGTATTTAACCTGTGTCATATCACCTACATATCAACGATATGTCGGTGATATGTCGCCAACATGGGAGCGATGGGAAGGAAAAAGATATAGGAGTTTTGACTTTGATATATCAACACTAGCGACATTAACGATATGTTGCACAAATTGAAACCATCGAATCATGATAACTGAAGCCGTTTAAAAAAGACCATGGGGAAACTGGGAAGGGGCTTAGACATTTTTGGGGATATTGAGATAATTCAGAACAAAACCCTCAAAAATTATTTTTAATAATATTAGTCGGGCTAATTATTCAGTCAATCTGGTTATAAGCGAACTAGCCAATATTCAATTAGTTAACAACGGCACACCACATAGTCAGTCGACTATTGCAACACTATAGCCAGAAAACTTTCTTGTTCTCCTACGTAACTAACGGTAAAGCATTTGGGCCTGCCTTTAACATGTAACAGATTATATCAGTAGGACTGGCTTCCACTCAAAGTTAACCTTGAGAAGCGATTGGCGAGTTGGAACGCAACACTTTAAACAAGGGAGGGTGTTTAGTCCTACTTAACTCAATGCTTTTGGCGATCATTATGGTCTTTCTTAGCACCATGTTACTTTCAGTGGGAATTGATGCCAGACTAGATACTATAATGCGAAGGTTTTCAGGACATTGGCAAACCAGGAAGGTAAAGGTTTTCCTTTAGTGGTTTGGAAAACGACACCAACTATGAGTGGAGATTTGGAAATCTAATGTTTGAAAGAGATGAATGAAGCTCTACTAATGATGTTGGCTATAAGGATATAACGAATGGAAGATGGTCTACTCTGCAAATGTTATGAAATATATACAAGATTGGCTCTAAGTTGAACATGTCGATAAGTCATAAGTGACACTCCTATGCATTTTAAATCCTAACAAGGTGTTCGCATCATTCTCCCAAATGTGGCACCTCATTAATTGCCGATTGTAGGGGAAGGTACCACCTGAATTTGGAAAGATTATTGGACAGGGGACGAAGCACTTTATGACATGCTCCTGTTGCTATTTGTGTTAGCCATAAACACAATTTTGAGTGTGTAAAAAGTTTGGTCTAATAATCCTTGGGTGTCGAATTTCTCATCAATGTTTTGGATTAGCATCCGACTTAATGGCTTTGATGTCATCCGTGGCGAGGTGGAGCATGGGAGATTTTCATAGAAAGAAAATCTACAAGCAACTTTCAACTACCCCTACCATTCAAACATCAGTTTCTTCCATAGACTCAAAGTTAATTTGGACGTCATCTTTACCACTTGTATAGGAAATGAATACACCACTTTACAGTTAATAGATTTAAAAACCTAAGAAGAACTTCCACTCTCCCATTAGGCTCATCCCCCACAAAGATCTTCATTACTAAAACTAAATATTATGTCATCAACATATATTTGCACAACCATAATATCATTACATTTCTTTAAAAAATCCATGACAAAACCTAAATTCAAGTAATTTCTGTCATTTATACCAACTGTGTGTGCTTGTTTAAGCTGATATAGAGCTTTCTTTAGTTTATAAACATGTTCGAGGTTTTGTCTGTCAACAAATCCTAGTAGTAGTTTTACATAAACTTCTTTTATCAAAACAATTAGGAAGGCACTATTTACATCCATTTTATGAAGTTTTCTATCTTGATAGGATGTAAAGGTTGATAACATTCTTATGTGACCTCACGACAGTGCATAGATTTCATGAAAGTATCTTGTTGTTGATTATAAGTTATAACCTTGAGATGCTAATCTGCCTATATTTCTTACTTACTTTTCATCTTCATTTGATTTGCTTGTGAATACCTATTGTGTTCCCATTATTGTATGATTCTCATAGGGTCAAACTTCGCTTCTTACCAATTGATTTAGTTTTTATTGCATTATATTGATCCAAAAATCAAATTTTAATACTCCTATGTTTTTGGTTCAACTAGAGACACATAGGTATCTAATACAAAGTTGATGTTTATCCGTGGTCTAGTTTGCACTTTTCTAAAGCATCATTAATTATTTGTTCATTTCGATATTAAAAATTCATTTTTATGTAAATTAGATGTATTTGCATCTTTGACGTTCGAAACATCTATGAAAGGTATTCTTCCTTATTTTTCTCAATGAATACTTGTGTGTTTAAATTCTAAGAGTTCATTAATGGTTACATGAAGACTTTCTTCAATTTTAAGGGGTTTCTTTGATAAAAACCCTTTATGCCTTACCCTTGCTAAGGTTGAGTATCCAATAATTATATATTCCTGTCCTTATCTACGCCATATTTTGTTTTTATTATAAAATATTCGCTTTAAATACCTTTAACATAGCTTATTTTACATTTTCTTTCATAGTAAAGTTCATATCATGTTATATTTAAAAGAAATCTTTTTAATACCCTGTTCAGGATATAACTAGTTGTGTTAGTTACCTCAGCACAACAGTACTTGGGGAGACTTGATTGGCTTAATAAGAAGTGTCATTGCACACTCTTGCAGAAGTGCAGCTATTACTTTCAACTACACCCATCTGCTAAGCTGTTCTTAGAAATGAAAATGCATGCATCACACAGGTTTGTCACAAAAGCTTGAAAGTCTTGATTTTTATATTCGTTATAGTGATGGATGCAAATTTACTTGATTTTTATATTCGTTATAGTGATGGATGCAAATTTACTTACCATGGGTGTCATCCCATATTTTCTCAAAAAAATAGGCAGCATCTATATTTTTATGTTCTTATTCGATTATGTTTACGCATTATTTATTTCTCAAAAAAATTTACTTACCATGTTTACGCATTATTTATTTACTTGATTTTTATGTTCTTATATTTTTATGTTCTTAGCGTTTTGGATATAAGTCCGAGATTGACCCAAGATAGATCTGAATGGAGGCGAAGAATCCATGTAGCTAACCCTACTTAATTGTGGGAAAAGGCTTTGTTGTTGTTGTATTATTTATTTCAACATGGTATCGGAGCAATTCGATTCTGCAGTTCGATTATTAAAGTTTTGATTCCGATTATTATCTTTATATGAATTCCGAAGACAGTTCTAAGTATGGTTAAAGGGGGCATCTAGGGTTCTCGATTGGAACCCTAACTCTGCACGGAAAGCATGCACACGATCATCCCTAATGTTCAGGAAATTTCGATGTCAGCATGTGGCAGTAAGGCTCGTATCCTGGAACCCAGTGTCTTTTACACCATATCTTGCCTAGCACTGAGACAATCTTTCAGTCTCAACAATCCATCTAGGGAACCCTATCAAAAGAAAAAATATCAAAGGAATTCGTACATCCAAACCCTACCCGATCACGAAGAGGAAGAAGAGGAACTATCTACAGCGGCGATGGTAGTGGCAATGTGACCCAAATCAGCAAGGAAGCCATTTGTGATCAGTTTCCCCGTGAAAACTAGCTTCAAAAAAAACTTTGGCAGCGACTGCTCCGACATGGTCGCAGCAACAGTGACAACCACAAGAGTAGGCACTGCGATCGGCATCACGAGAAGAAGCAAGAAGCATCGACGTTGTGAGAATATCATCAAGATACACAAAATCCGCGAGAAAGAAGATGCCGCAGGAGAGTTGTGTGAGGCGGCACCCAATGGAGAGAGGATGGAGGTGTCACCTATGGGTTCTCTAAATCCTAAAGAAGAGGGCTCCCATCATGTGGGATGTGCCACCATGACCACAGCGAGGATCCAGCAGTGGGGCTTCTAACACAAGGCAGCATGTATGGGCGATAATTTGATGGGTTCCCATGAGTAGAGATGGGTTTTTCTAACCCAACCCTAAGCCGCTAGAAGAAGATAATGGCTCTACTCAGTCCATCAGTTACCATTTTTATTTTACTATTGGTGTTTATTGCAATATTCAGCCGAAATGATCGGATATTCGACCGACTACATTCTTATTCGGTGAGGTGAACGAATAGAATATTGTTGGCAATATTCGGTCCAACCCAAATATTTCTGAATATTTGAGTATTCAGCTAACTATTGCAACAGATTGTTGGTTTTTTAAAAGATTCCCATTTATCAAGGTATCACCACAAATGTTAAAGCTCCATACATGTAACTTGCTAATTGGTACTTTTATCTTAGACTCTTATTGATAGATAACCATAAATACGAAGCCCTCTCCCACTATAAGTAGAGTCGGTACATGGATTCTTGCTCAAATCCATGTTAAAAGATTTGACTATTTTTTACGTTGGTTGTCGACTACCTAACGCAACCCCCACAAGGGAGGATTTGAACCCTGGTCATTTGGGTGGTGGGCACACTGCACTACCACCAACCTATTTGAGTGGGTACAAATTGATAGTTAACCATATATGTATAAATATATAAGAATTATAAATATATTAGACATTTTATATTAAAATAATAAGAAATGAATAACCGAGTAATAATGAGTATTCTCCCGAATACTGAATATTCTTTATTCTGTGACCCCTCCGATTGAATACCGCTGCAACACTGATGTTTGTTATCATGGTCTATGCCCAACAGGCCTACGTAGCAATTGGTGCTCATTTTATTAAAAAATGGAGTAAAAAGTTAAAAAGGGGGCGAAGAAAAAAGTAAAAAATACATACAACTTATAAAAAGAGGAGAGACAACTTTAAAAAAGGGAGAAAAGACAAGAAAAACAGAATTGCATGTTGTTTCTCCCAATTTGATGATATATGTTATTATTCTGAAAAGCATGGGAGAAAGGAGTGAGAGCAGGGTATATTATTCTATATGAGATGTATTTACAAAACTTCTATCATGTCCATCATCTTCTACTTGTGGCTCCTCAGAAAGCGATCTCTTCTCAGGGTCCATATATAAGCGACTAATT
This sequence comes from Ottelia alismoides, assembly GCA_037367405.1. Taxonomy (NCBI): domain Eukaryota; kingdom Viridiplantae; phylum Streptophyta; class Magnoliopsida; order Alismatales; family Hydrocharitaceae; genus Ottelia; species Ottelia alismoides. The sequence continues at coordinate 312,093 of JAZKJV010000864.1, read as the reverse complement.
CCAGGTTCCATAAGATATGGGAGAGGTTAATCTTAGAGTTCACGTATAGGAAAGGCCCAACTCTCGAGATATGCATATGAGAAACAGCTACTATACTTTTGATGTTCGACATCAACTAATCCATGTGAACTTTTCTGCCTAGAATCGTCTCATACTACTTCTACTGTCCATCCATGACATGAAGACCGACACTCCAAACGACTACTGCATATTAGCCATCTTCATCGAGCATCGAGTTCAACAGAGATCTTTGAGTGCGACTACTCTCCGCACCGAACTTCTTCTAGGCGACTCAACTCGAGGCACGATCTGGTTGTTGTCACGACTCAACTACAGGCACGTCCTGATCATTGCAGACTCATCCCCATGCAAGGCCTTCTTCCAGCAGCAATTATTCAGAGCGGATCTCCTCCTGCCTCTCTTAGATGTATCAAGTGAAGATGACTTGTGTATAGTTTTTCTTTTAGTTGCAACTTTCTCAACTCCAGGTTATGGGGGAGTGTTAATGTACATAAGAAGTGGGTAATTGGATCCTTCAGGATCAAGTACCATGTTCGCTTGTTTAGTCCTGCATCATCTACAAGTGGGACTCCGATTTGTCTCTGTGGCTATATAAGAAGCCCTACACCCCCCCCCATGTATTCATTTAAAGAATTATAATGAAGTATTCGGCCCTTTGAAGCCTTCTCCCACGATTTCATCATGTTCCTCACAGAATAGCGTTCCACGTAAAATCTCGAGTGTTCATGTTCTATATTTTTATGTTATTGTTCGATTTTGTTTCCGCATTATTTATTTCAACAGAAAAAAGACAAAGAAAGGAGTCTAGTAGCTAGAGGAAGGAAGGTAGTCAAAGGCTTGTTGGGTAATACGAAGGAAAACAAGTGGGAGAAGGGTTTATGTTGTGTTTGTTAACAAAGTCAGGCTTAGCTAATAAAACCACAGTCCAACCAAAGTATAAACTTACTGATTCCTCGACGAGCAAAAACTTTAAATGAGGCATCTATAGCTTCTTTGTAATTCTCTTCATCAAAATCAATCATTTGACTTTTCAGAAGTTCCTAACAAAGAATACAGCAATCAGATATATGCATCAAGGAACAAAATATAGCATAATAAAGCATACTTACTTTAAAATGTTTTTTTTCCTCCTGGGTTGACGGTAACTTCCCACCATGCTCATTTGACCATTTCTCAGCCATCTTGACAAGAATAATGATATAGGGTGTGTGTTTGTGAACCACAGGATCCACTGTATTTATATCAATGCTGTCTGCAAACCTAAATGGAGTTCAAGCTATTAGTGTGTACCATAGAAATAATGATGAGTGCAATATAGCAATAGAGGCATGGAACCAACAGACATAATGATTAAAAGGTCAAATCCATGTAGGTTAGTACATCAGCCTTTACTAAACTAACAACTTAAAAATAAACCACGTGCAAATGCATTAGTGAGTTTGAACTTACTGCTTAAGCTCGGGCCAAGGATTGTGAAGTCGAAGATCATCTAGAAAATGATCCGGCTTTGAATCAATGACATTATGTTCCTGTTATAAGCAGCAGAAGAAGGCAAATAGCCCAAAGCAAAGAAAATATTGGTTAATGTTTCCTATCAGAATCGCCTGCAAAATATCCTAGAGACAAAAAGAACAAGAATAGACCGTCAAACTAATTCGAACAAGTCCAACTAGTCCATAAGAACGTGCAACCAGCAACATGACATTCTCCTGCCTGCAAATTTTCTCTAACTTCAACAGAGAATTCTCCATTAGCTGCAAAACCACAAAAGAAACACATTCAGCCACCACAATAAAAAAATAATAACAACAAGGCTCCTTGTATTCATCCTTGAGAGCCAACTCCACGATCCCTTTGTTGTTAAGGTTTGAAAGGACTCCGCCATCTTTAAAATTGTTCTCCTAATTTTGGGGAAATTTCAATGGCACGTCAAGTCAGTCTATCTGTTTCGGAAGCCAAAGGATGACTCTAGAGATTAGTAGTCATTAACTACATTAAAAACTAGAAGCATGGTGGCACATGCTCCTTTTCCTAGCAGGGAACACCTGGTTTGATTGGCATACAGTAAGGAGGAAATCTAAGGAGAAGTCGGTGCGTGAGACGACAACAACAACATCAACAACAAAGCCTCTTCCCACATTAAGTAGACCGGATACATGGATTCTTTGCCTCCATTCAGATCTATCTTGTGTCAATCTCGGACTTAGATCCAAAAAACTAAGCGTATAGTCTAATTCCAACACTTTTTGGGCATTTCTTGCCCTCTCTTAGCCAGTTCAACATCTCAAAACTCGCATCTCCTCACCGATACATCAGTTGACCTCCTGTGCAAATGTCCAAAATGCCTTAAGCGATTTTCTCGCATCTTATCCTCGATCGGAGCTACACCAACTTTCCTTTTGATTGGATCATTCCGAATCCGATCTTTACGTGTGTGTGTGTGTGTCTGTGAGTGTCCACGCATCCGCCTTAGCATTTTCACAAACGCTGCTATCATCTTCTGCACATGTCTATCGTTTACATGCCAACATTCGGATCCATATAGCACAGGAGGGCTCACAGATGCATTGTAAAACTTTCTTTTGATTTTCAAATGAATTTTGTTATCACAGACAACGGTAGAGGCTCCTCTCCACTTTAACCAACCTGCATTAATTCTAGAGTAAATTACACGAAATTCCTTAAACTATACACCCAATTTCAATGTGGTGCCTCAACTTTCAAAGTAACAATATGGTACATAATGTTTTGTTTCGGACTCAAATCGATCTTCTACTAACAAAAGCAGGTGAAGCCCGTCAAGTCTTGTGTCGTGGGGATGAAAAATGCCCCTAGGGAAGAAAAGCCCCAAATCCTCAAATATTTTGCTCTAGCCCCCACATTATACCCCACACAACCAACCCCATCTTCCCCTAGGGTTCCAGACCGTGATTGGGTGTGCACGAGGTCATGCCGGCAGAGGGACACGTGGGGTCGGTTGGCGGCGCGGCCTCGACCGACAAAGGGGGATGATTGGAGGATCAATGTGCGTCCCCATCTGGTGGAGAGGGCGGTCGTGTGATCAATCCATTTAGCATCATAAAAATGGCGACGAATGACGACTACATTTATTGGCAGGGGAGCTAATTGCATATATGTAATGCAACTGCGAATCAACGAGAGTAATTGGGGAAATATCCTCGAAAATAGGTCATAGATTTGCTTAATTTAATTGAGTAGACAAATAAATATATACACGTTAACAATTTGGCAAATGACGTAAGTAGAGATTGAGAAACTGGAAATGGGAATTCCTTTTAGGGAGGAAGTAATAGCTGCATGCAGGTTGAACCCATTGATCATGGAGTGGAACGACCAAGGGGAGCTCTCATAAGCTCACCTTCAAAGGAGGAAGCTTGTTGCAACCGACACACCCACTCTCTTCGCGAGGCAAGTAACCACTTCCCTCGCGTCGGTCACGCCCCTTTGCTGGTGAAGATCCTCCGTGGCCTGAGCCCTCACACTGGTCGTGCCCCTCTAACGATGGAGGCTGCACCACCAGTCGACCCCATGTACCCCTTCGTCGGCGTGACCTCGCGCATACCCAATCGCGGTCTGGAACTCCAGCGGGGGAAAGATGGGTTTAGTTGTGTAGGGACAATGGCCAAATATTTGGGGATTTCGATATTTTCTTCTATAGGGTATTTTCATCCTCCCAGCACATGACTTGACGGGCATCACATGCTTCTGTTAGTAAAAGATCGATTTGGGACCGAAATAAAATATTAGGTACCACAATGTTACTTTTGAAAGTTGAGGTATCACATTGAAATTGGGTGTATAATACATGGACTTTTGTGTAATTAACTCTTTAATTTATTAGCAACATCCCAATCAATTTACCCATTATGTTGCAAAATAGATCCCAAATATTTAAAAGAATCTCTCTTCTTCATGTTATCATCACCAATCTTCAAATCGATTCCATTATCATTGCTCTCATCAAAAGTACACTCCATATATTCAGTCTTAGCCCTACTTATACGAAATCCTTTAGTCTCCAATACATGTCTCCAGACCTCAAGCTTCTCATTTACTTCATCTCTAGTCTCATCAATCAACACAATATCATCAGCGAATAACATACACCAAGGTATCTCATCCTGAATGTGACTTGTCAACTCGTCCATGATCAAACTAAAAAGGAATGGTCTCAAAGTTGAACCCTAATGCAGACTAATGTTGATGTCAAAATAATCAGTCTTACACAAGATGAAGCCCCCTCATGCATATCCTTCATGAGGTTAGTGTATAGGACATGTACTTGTCTCTTCTCCGAAACTCTCTACAATATCTCTCGTAGGACATAATCATGAGCCTTCTCCAAATCTCAATAAAAATCATATGGAGGTTCTTCCTTTGAGCTCAATAAATCTCCATCGTTCTCCTCAACAAGTTTATGGCTTCAATAGTTGAGCGACCTGGCATGAATCCAAATTGGTTTTCTTTTACTTTGAAAACTTGCCTCAATCTTCTTTCGATTACACGTTCCCAAATTTTCATAGTGTGACTCATTAGCTTGATACCTCTGTAACTTGAACAATTTTGAATGTCTCATTTGTTCTTATAATAAGGCACCACGATGCTTCTCCTCCAATCTTCATGTATTTTCTTTCTTCGCCAAATAACATTGAATAAATTTGTAATCCAAGCCAAACCACGCTCACCTAAAACTTGTCATACTTCTATAGGAATGTCATCAGGTCCTGCATCTTTCCCGCATCTCATATCCTTCAAAGCCTCCTCTACTTTCATCCTTTGTAGTCGTCTATAGCTTGCACGATTCAAGTAACTTTCACTACTATCTAGATCTCCCAAAATGGCCACTCTATTTGCTTCCTCAATGAAAAGCTTATGGAAATACTACTTCCATCTATTCTTCATATCCTTCTGAAAAACAAGCGCATGACCTTCCTCATCCTTAATGCATCTCACTTGAGAAAGGTCTTTGGTCTTTCTTTCTCTTGCTTTGGTTAACCTGAATATATCCTTCTAGTCCTCCTTAGAATCGAGATTTTTGTACAAAACTTCATAAGATTTTGACTTAACTCCGCTTACAGCCTTATTTGCTTCCTTTTCGCTATTTTGTAGTTTGTGACAGGTTCTTCTTTGTTATCCTTAGACATAAATTTAAAGCATGCTCCCTTAAGTTCGAGTTTCTCTTGCACCCCTGCACCCCACCACCAAGCCTCCTTTTGGACTGGAACTCCTCCCTTTGACTTGCCTAGCATCTCTTTGGCTACCCTTCGGTACAAGATGCCACCGCCTCCGACATCTCATTTGCACTTCCGTTACAATCCCAAGATAAGTCTTCTAAAACCTTCTCCATGAAGTTTGATTGCTTCAATTGAAGATTCCACCATTTAGTTCTAGTGATCTTGGAAACCCTCATTTTCTTTACCAGCCCTTTTATTTGCACAACCACGACTAACAAGCGATGGATTGTCAAACTCTCTCATGGGATTACCTTGCAGTTTTTGCAACACAACCGATCTCTTCTCCTCAACACAAAGTAATCTATCTGTGTACTAGTCGGGCCACTCTTATAAGTAATTAAATGCTCCTCCCTCTTCTTGAATAAGTGTTTCCCGTGAAAATATTATAAGCCGTTACAAAATCAAGAATGACTTTTCCCTCTTCATTTCTATCTCTGAAGCCTTGGCCTCCATGAACACTGGCATACACTGAAGCATCCTTTCTCACATGTCCATTAAGACCTCCACCAAAGCTAATCATCTCTCTTCGTGGGGTTCTTTGCATAATCTTATCCAAATTCTCCCAAAAAGCTTGTTTACTCCTTTCATCTAAACCAATTTACGGTGCATAAACTGCGATGATATTCAGAATTTCTTCTCCGACTACCAATTTTACCAAAATAATCCGATCCCCGAATCTTTGCATCCCAACCACACAATCCTTCAAATCCCTATGAAAAACCACTCCAACACCATTTCTGCCCTTATCTTTACCTGAATACCAAAGTTTAGAGCATGTCTTCTCGATCTCCCTTCCTTTCTCTCCAACCCATTTTGTCTCTTGGAGACATAGTATCTGAATCTTCCTTATTTCCATCGTATCTACAAACTTCGTCGATTTACTAGTCAAAGTGTCAGTATTCCAACTACATATCTGCAACTTCCGCTGCAACCTCTTTTGGACTAACTTCTTTACTCGCATGTGTCCATCATGCGAGTACCCTTATAAATTTTGGACTATATCCGAGCGGCGAGTTTATTTACTCGCATGCTTTCCTCATGCGAGAACCCTTGCAATTTTTGAACTACATCCGGGCAGCGATGTAACGGCGCTTGCCAACTTCTCATTGCATTCGGATGATGCAATGCCTTGCAAGTAGGGAACGTCCCAACAAAAACTAAATGTTTGCTTAAATCCATGGTGAAAAGATCTGAACTGTTTTGAGACAAATTCCTAAATAGTGTTAGAAAAGAACACTATTTAAGAATTTGTCTCTTGCGATGGTTGGCGGCTACTTAACGTGCAACCCTCCTTAGAACCATCGGTACGTGAGAACGTACCTAAAATTGTCAATCAACAATGATAGTACGACTTCACAGGAACAAGGCTCCCTAACAATTGGTGCCTCTGGTATGGAGGCAGCAGATATCATGTTGTCAATTGTAGATGCCTTATTATTTGGTATCATTGTGAGAAGGTGGGTCACCAATGGCGTGCATGATGGTTTGACCTACAACTGGTAAATGCATCATTATGTTTGGACAGAAGTGAGAGCTGAAAAAGATTCCCAACACCCGGTCAGATTACTAGAATCTATCCATTCAATACCAAATTCCAACAATGTATCATTTACATTCTCACATGCGAAAAAAATTTGGTCAATTGTTTCTACCTCTCCCACACATAGAGAACAACAGATATCGTAGCCCGAAAAAGTCTAGACCATCTATCCTTGGTCAAGATTCTACCACATCACAACGGCTATAAGAAGACTTCGATACATTTTGGGACTTTCATGTCCTAGGCTCCAAATAAACTTGCATTCACGAATCAAATTGTCAAGCAATGGATGTGACAGTTTGCCCATAGCTTTGTATGCCTGAAGCACCATGAAGTTTCTAGCTTTCGATGCCCAAGGATTTATGCCTTTTGTAGGTCCTTCCTATCGATGGTTTCCAGAAGTTCAATGAAGTTCTAAAGGCATTGTTCATAGAAGTCTGTGTGGAAGGTGAGTAACCACGCACCATCCACCCAAGTTTTTGAGTCTAATGCATATCGATCCACCATCAATGCAAATAAGCGTGGAAAGTGAGGGGTAATACGGAGCTAATTCCCTTCTGAAATGCAATATTATGGAATTATGGACGATGAACTACGAACCATCATATTTGGATGCCAATAAACTCAACGGACTAGTATACAGCATAAGTCCTCACTACCCCCCCCAAATCATTGCAACCTACTTCAAAAGGTGTGCTTTGTTCATAATCTCCATGTGGAATACTCCAAGACCTCCCTCCTTAGGAAGTGTAATAGTAAATGATCAACCAAGTGTATGCACAATATGTTTCGATTGGATGCACCTAGAAGAATCTCCTCATAATCCTCTCTAGATGATGGTACACCCATTGGGAGCAATATCGACAACATGAAAAATATTGGGATACATCACGAGGAAAGCCTTCACTAGGATCAATCGTCCTCCTTGTGAAAGCACAGATGCCTTCCCCCTGGCAAATTTCCATTCCATCTGCTCCACAACTAGTAACTAATCTGATAGTCAGAGAAGGTCATGCCTAAAAATAACCCATGTAGCAGATTGGTAGCGATCTAATGCCTAACTCCAAGCTACACTCATTTGCATATTGTTAAAATCTAGAATGCGGAAGCGAATCGATTGACAGAGCAGGGAAATAAAGAAGGCGTAAACATTGAATACCGAGATTTTACGTGGAACCCTACTCCCTATGGAACGAATAAAAAATCAATTAAACAGACCCCTCTGTTTCGTTTCTTCTGAAATAGGGTTTCAGTTGGGAACCCATCACAGTACGTCATCGAGAACCAGAGCACCACCTCCCTGCACCGATAACCAGTCGCCACCGTCGGTCCAGCCTAGAGGAGGAGATGTGCGTGATCGCAGAAAGAGCCACCACGGGTGCCAGAAATCTCTAATGTGTCGCTTGGAAATGATTGAGGCTTGTTGGAGATTCAAGTCGCATGCACGTCATTGGGGCGGCACCGAGGAGATGTTGGAAGATGTGTCGCCGCTTGGAGGGCTAGGCTCCAAAAACTCTAGAAGGAGGAAGAAGACATGGAGATTCACCGCTGCTTTAGTTGGCTGTCGAGTTAGGGTTTCAGACGAAACTTTAGAACTTGGCACTGATGATGATCTGAGCTTGCACAGATTCTTGAACTATAAATGAAGACAATATAATCTTCAAGAATATATCGGAATAATCTTGAAGAACAAATAGCTAAAATTGATGTAGCCGATCACGAAAGGAAACTAATTAGGGGGATGGCGAGCGGAGGGAGTGCGAAGGGCAATGGGAATGCGAAGTGCGATGAGCGCGAGGGGAGTTCGAAGTTCGGTGGGCATACGCAGGGCGATGGGAGTGCGAAGTTCGGAGGAAGTTCGGCGGCTACGAAGGGGAAGGGGGTGTTCCTTCAAGTCGAAGCTGTTGCTGGGAGAGGCGGTGGCGCTATCGCGAGGAGTTCAGCGGAGGGGGAGTGGACGCACGTTTCGCACAAAAAGCCGGCGAAGCGTTGTTTCAGGTGTGGGGAGAGGGGACATCTGGCCTCTTGCTGTCCTCTTCCTCCGAGGTGCTTCGCATGCGGGAAGCCGGGGCACCGTCGCGCTTCTTGTTGGGTTCTTCGTGATCGCCGCCAGGTGCAGTCTGGGATGGCTTCCTCTTCCTACAAGGTGCGCGCTTTGCATGGCTCACGTTCCGGTCCTCTCGCTTGGCGGGAGGTTCGTTCTTACGCTCGGGTGGTGGATCCCCATTCCTGCTCGTCGCACGATGGCTCTCTCGCTGCGGGTCTTCTGGTTGATGATGCGGAGTTGCTTCGTCGCCCCCCTGGTGGCAAGTGCGATGAGCTGGTGGTTGGTGGTGTGGATGTCGGTGCAACTCCAGTTTCGCCTGGGGTGGTGGCGGCGAAGGAGGTCATGCTTTGTGCTAAAGTGCATGGGGAGGTTTCGCATGTGCGCGGGAAGGAGGTTTTGGCCGTGAGAAGACGCATGCTGCTTATTGGGGTGGAACAGCGGTGCAACGTCGACTGGGAGGCTGTGAGGGCGCAGGTTCAAACTCTTCTGGGCCCTCTCTTCTATGGGGACCTATTCCTTTTGGACTCTGCTAATTGTTGTGTGCGTGGCCTGTCCCCGGAGCAACGGGATAGGCTGTTGTGCGCTGGTTCTAACGACGAAGTTGTTTGGAGGAGGACTCGCGTGGTGGATGGCGCCTCTCTTTCCACCGAGGTCTGCGTCGCGGCTATTACTGGCGTTCCTTTCTTATCACGAACTGTTCCCTGTCTCTCCAAGGCGTTTCGCCGTTGGGGGGAGATACTGGCCATCATCGACGACGGCCTTGCTCCGGAGGCTGATTGGAAGTCAACTAGGGTTCTTCTCGAGTGCAGCTCAGCTTTACTCAAAGATGCGCCTGGCAAGACTTTCTTCGGGACCCTTAAGATTGGGCGCTGGTCCTTCAAGCCCGAGCTCTCCATCATCCTCCCTCCGCCGGAGGCTGCTTCGGACCGGGAGGCGCTAGTGGACGGTCCGGTTGCCTCGGCGATGGTGCTCGGTCCAGTTGCCTCGGGGCAGGAGTGCGACGCTTCGTCTCTGTCGTGCCACGTGGAGCGTGATGCTGATTATTCCGAAGCGTCCCTACTCATGGCTGACGTGGATGGAACCTTCGAGGCAACCTTTCGGTCCCCGCGCCAACCGCCTGCATCTTCTCGTCTCCCTGACTTAGGGATACCCGAGGTCGATTCGGTTTTTCTCTCTCGTCAGATTGGGTCGGCTCCCGCCTTGTTTGTTGGCTTATCGGGTCCCTCCGCGGATCTCCAAAGCATGCGGGTTGCCGAACCCGTCCAGTTCGGAACTTGGACGCGGGCCTCTCATCCGAATCTTCGGCCATCCTGGCCCGACTCTATGACGGTTCAATTCGAGGATTTGTGTCTCCATGACGGCTCAGGTCGCGAGTCTATGCTTTTGGCTACTCCTCGGACACCAGTGCGGACATCCTCTGTGCTTCATGCGGACTTCGCTTCTACTACTCTTCTTCCCTCGGGACTCCAGCTCTTCGGCGATGAGGAGGGCCCTTCCTCCAGACGTTTTGGGAGAACTTACAGGAGGCGCACTCTTGTTGTGCATGAAGCTCGGGTGATTCACTCTTGTGCCTCTCTGCGGGAGGCTGTGGCGGATGCTGCGGGCCTTCGTGGCCTTCGGGGAAACGACGGAGGTCTTGGGGATGGAGGCCTTGGGGGAAACGACGGAGGTTTTTAATGAAGGTTCTCTCATGGAACGTCAGAGGACTTGGAGATTCGGTCAAGCGTCGATCCTTGGGTTCGCGACTCGCGGAATGGTCTTGCGACGTTGCTCTCATACAAGAAACTAAGTTGCGAGATGTCGATGATATTACGTGGCGCTCCTTTGGCGCTGGTTCCCTCGATGAATTTCGAGCGGTGATGCGGCTGGTTCTGCAGGGGGCTTTCTCGTGACATGGCGATCTCAAATGTTCTCTTTTAGTTCAATGCTTGTCGGCCGACATATGATCTCTGTTTCTTTGAACCGGGTCGATTCCACTGATCCGATGGTTTTCTCATGTATTTACGCCACTACGTGTCATATTATGAGAAGGGAATTATGGGAGGACATGCGCGGCGCGGCTACTTTATTTGGGGGCCTCCCCTGGATTCTAGGGGGAGATTTCAACGTAACCATCCATTCATCTGATCGGCCTCGCGGCAGGGGTGGGTATGACCCGGGATCTCAGGATTTTATTGAAGTAATTGATGACCTTGCCCTGGCTAACTTGGTACCAAACGACATTTCTTACACATGGCGGAACAATTCCTCGCGCTCTAGAATCGACCGGTTCTTGGCTAATGGGAAGTCGTTGGAGTCCTTCCCCCTCTGCTCTGTTTCATCTCACCACCGATCTTTTTCGGATCACTTTCCCATCATCCGGGACTCTGGCGAGGGTATTCGTCCTCGGGGTCTTTTTCGATACGAGAAGTGTTGGTTGTTGGAACCTAATTTCAAGCAGGTCGTTCAGGACCATTGGGCCCATGTTCCCGTCTCGGGATCTGCAGCTTATAGACTTGATCAGAAGCTTGCTTCGCTTCGGAGGGTGCTTGCGGAATTCAAGAGGAACTCCAGGCAGGCGCGTATTGCTTTGCGCACGGAGGCGGAGGAGATTATTTTGCAAATTGACTCGTTGGAGAATGAGCATGAGCTCTCACTTGATGAACTTCGGGAGCGTGATTCCACTCACGCTCGGGTACAGGATGAGGACAAGAAAAGAATAATTGAATGGCGTCAGCGCTCGCGGCTAAAATGGCTTAAAGAGGGCGATGCGAATACCGCATTCTTTCACCGTGTCGCGAGCAATAGGAAGCGTTATAACATGATGCGCTCCATTTCTGTCAATGATGTTAATATTTCCAAGGAAAGGGAGATGGGGTGCGCCATTGTAGATCACCTCAAGCGTGCCTCATCTTTCGCTTCCCCGCGTAGGTGGTGATGGCTGGGCCTTGGCGCTTCTTCTATCTCTGACTCGGACTCCGCGACTCTTATTCCTCCCATCTCCTTGGAGGAGACTAAAGCGGCTGTGTGGGCATTAAATCAAGATTCTTCTCCGGGGCCGGATGGATTCTCCGTTGCTTTCTATCGCGACTTCTGGGAGATTGTGACGGGTGACGTCATGGAGGTCATCTCTGATTTTTGTTCCGGTAACCTCGGTTTTGATCGCCTCAATCGGGCTAATATTGTTTTAATTCCAAAAAATGTATCGGCGCAGCGTATTGAGGATTATCGGCCAATTTCAGTCTCCAATGGAATCTACCTTATCGTGGCTAAAATTTTAGCCACACGTTTGGCTCGGGTTCTGGATGATCTTATTTCTCCGGTACAGGCCGCGTTCATTAAAGGGAGGCAAATCGCTGATTGCATTGTCGTTGCGTCCGAATGGTTGCGGATGAAAAAGGAAAAAAAGAAGGGGGTACTATGGAAAATTGATTTTGCTAAGGCTTGTGATTGCCTCGATTGGAGCTTCCTTTGGTCCGTTTTGCGTAGGCGTGGCTTCCCAACCTTGTGAATCTCTTGGATGCGTAGATGCGTCTCCACTACTTCGCTCTCTGTGATGATCAATGGCCGGCCGTGTGGTGGTTCCTTCCAGCCTCGCAGGGGGGTGCGCCAGGGATGTCCTCTTGCGCCCCTCCTCTTTGTCTAGGCTTCTGATGTTCTTGTGCGCATGGTGAACCGCGTAATTGACGCGGGGCTTACTAATGGATTCCGAAAGGGGGATGTTTGCGTGCCCTTGATCCAGTTCGCCGACGATACTATTTGCTTCATTGAGGGCGGTCCGGAGGAGGTGTCCGGTATGGCCAACACTCTTGCCCTTTTTTGTGAATTATCAGGCTTGTCGATTAATGTCTCCAAATCCAACGTAGTGCCTTTTGGATTGTCGCCTGCGGAGGCGGAGGAATGCGGCCAGCTACTCGGCTCTTCGCCTGGTGAGCTTCCGATTGCTTATCTAGGTTTACATTTATCGGTGGGGCGGGCCAGAGCCAAGGATTGACGTGTTATTACTGAACGGGGGAGTCGCGCCTTGCTGATTGACGGGCGGCGTTGCTTTCTCGGGGAGGGCGTCTCATCCTTCTCAAATCGGTGCTCTCGTCTATACCTGTGTACTTCCTCTCTGTTCGAAGAATGCCTGCGGGGGTCCGTTTGCGCCTTGAGCGGTGTATGCGTCGTTTCTTGTGGGGGCAGAAGGGGGAAATGGTAGGGGCATGCATCTGGCCGCTTGGGATGACGTTTCCATGCCTAAGCACTTTGGTGGGCTTGGTGTCCGGAGATTGGATCTGGTTAACGACGCTCTCCTACTCAAATGGGTCAGTAGACTCTGGGGGACGGAAGATAACTTTTTCACCAATGTTCTCAGGGTGCTCTTGGGCAACGACTGGTTCGGGCTGCATCGGGGGGCTTTGCGATTACATTACTCCCCGTTCTGGCGCAGCGCCATGGCTGCACTGCAGAGGAATGTGGCGCTCTTCACCCCGGTGTTGGGGACGGGGGAATCTTTCAAGTTTTGGCTGGATGATTGGTCGGGAGGTGGTCCTCTCCAGGTGCGTTTCCCAAGATTGTTTGCGCTTGCGTCGAATAGGAATGCAACTGTGGCGGAATGTTGGGCGGATGGATGTTGGTGCCCTCGTTTCTCTGCGAACTTCTCTGAGCAGCGGGTGGATGACTTCGTTTTGATGATGGTGGCTCTCAGTATTGTCGCTACGCCAAATTTGCAGGGGGATCATTGGCGCTGGAAGGACGGATCCTTTTCCACTAGGAAGGCTTACCGGGCTCTGGTCCTTCCCTCCGCCACCTACGTCTGCTCTGCTTGTGCGTGATTGTGGATTTTTCTGGGCTTGCAGCTTGCCGGAGCGCATCGGCATCTTCCCTTTGGTTACTTCGCAGAAGGAGGCTGTTGACTCGTGATCGTTGTGCCAAGTTTTTTCAGAACTTCAGTGCTTCTTGCCCCCTATGTTGTGATGAGGACGAAACCGTTGACCACCTCTTCTTCGGCTGCCACTTGGTTTTTGGGTATTTGGGACGATTTGCCATGGGCAAGAGCGGACAATCTCGTTGCCTTCTGCGAGATTCTTTGGTCGAACAGGAACAGGGGCAGGCATGATCTTTTGGCTCCTATCGCGCGGCTGTGGTGCATATGGCTTGGCAGGAACGATGTTATTTTTTCAGGGCAGCATTTTTATCGTGAAAACGCTCTTATTTCGTGTGCTCGACTTATATCCGACTGGTGTACTCGGTAGGTTTTTGGCCCTCTCTGTGGCGGCCGAGTTTCTTGTATTCGCATCCGCCTTCTGATACCTTCTCCCCTTCCTTCACTATGTAAGTATCTCCCAATCTTCTCTTTTTTTAGTTAAATATACTGCTGGGGCGACCACCGAGTGTATCCCCCTACTTTTGAGCCTCAAAAAAAAACAAATAGTTAAAATCGAATTTCGCTCGAAACTTCCAAAACCGACTTGCTTTGATACCATGTTAAAATCTATAATGAAGAAGAAAATCGATGAACAGAACAGGGAAATAAAGAAAGAATAAACATTGAACACCGAGATTTTATGTGGAACCTACTTCCTAAGGAGCAGGATGAAACCGCGGGAGAATGCCTCAAAGGGTTATATGTTTCTATTGAACTTTCTCATCGAGTACAGGGGATGCGGGGCTCCTTATATAGCCCACAGACAGACCGAAGTCCCACAGATAGTAGATGTGGGATTAAACATGAGTGGGTGGTAATCATGGCCTCAAATTTCAACGAAAATCCACCAAATTTCTCTGAAATTTCCATTTCTCTAGGTCACCGAAATCGAAACATTACCTTATTCCTTTTTCTAGGATTTCAACGAAGTATCACCGAAATGTCAACGAAAGTTCATCGAAATTGCATGTTGTTTCGGCGAAACAATGAAATTAAGGAATCTACTCTTCGCTTTCATTGAAATTTGCATATATTAATGAATTTTCACTTATTTATTCGTCGATGTGTTGACTTTTTTTTGAAGAAAAATAGGCTGGCGTCCCAAAGAGAGATTCACCTCAGTGTGTACATATAAATATAATAAGAAAGGGAAAAGAAAAGAGTTACATCATACTACAATTACCATGATATGCAGAGCGCCCTACAATGCCCAAGTCCATTATCCGTATGAAATCCCCCCCCCAAAATGACCTTGTTCCTAATGCACCAAATCGACTACACCACCGCGAACGGGCACACACTATCCTCATGGCCACATCTGCAGACCGATCGGATATACCTCCAAAATACGAAGCACTCACTCCGTGCCGGCCACGTGATGCTTGTCCGACTCCAAATCTCAACAGAGAAAGGACAAGAGAAGAATAGATGATTTGCATCCTCCATCTCCCCTCTGCACATGTTGCATGTAGAATCCTCCAGTCCCAGTATCTGCCCCCGACGATCTTTGGTAAGGATCATCCCTAGTCTAAAAAATCCTAAGAAGACCTTGACTCTGTTAGGCACTTCACACCACCATATGAGGCTCGTGTCAACCTAAACTCTATTAGGCATTATTTATTCATCGACATGTTGACTTATGTTACTTGAAGACATTTCTTTAGTTAGTTTCTAAAGTTTAGATCTAAGTCCAAACCAAATCAGTTAGCCGCAAGATTTAAGAGTTAAATTCAAGTTTTTAACTTAAGAGCTTTATTATTTGTTCTTTCTTTATTTTAATATATGTTTATTAGTAGTTATTATAAGTGTCATCTCATTCTTATTGACTAGGTGATTATCATAGCTTTTGCTTCAAATTTAGCATACGGCTCTCACTTTAGGCTATATGTTGCTCTCAATATCAATATTTTTGAAGCTTATGACAATAATATTACTTCAAAACTTATATTTACAATTCTATTTTACAAATAAGTATTTATTTCTATTTTATTTATTGACTTAGGAATACTAAAATCTTAATTTTGGGAAAAGGTCTAGTTTAGAGACATTTTCAAGATTTCTGAGGATTTCACCAAAATTCCTCGAAATTCTCTTTCCGAACTTGGCGAAATGAAATCGAAATCCAAAAATTTAAGACTTTGCTTTCTTGTGGCTTCTCTCTACTATAAGGAGTAGGTACGATTTTGAGAGGGTTAGGTTGTTAGCAACCCTCAAAATCTTGTGAATTGTAGGTATTTGCCTACTGTTATGTTGGATATAATAGATGGTGCTTGTGAATGTTATGCAGATTCTTGATGATAGTTGATTTATATGTGTCTTGCATAGCATATATTTTATGATCACAAGCTATACAATCCATCTATTTGACGTACATGTTACAAAGATTTATGTTTGCGATTGTTTGTGATTTTGGTTTCTACCACACTTAATGGTCTAGTGGTAGTACAGTGTGTCTACCACACAAAAGACCAGGGTTCAAATCCCACTCTTGCAGGGGTTGCGTTAGGTAGTCGACGACCAGCGTAAAAATAGTCGAATCTTTCAACATGGATTTGAGCAAGAATCCATGTAGCCGACCCTACTTATAGTGGGAGAAGGCTTAGTACATTTTATTTGAAAGTATTTTGGTTAGATACAAGTTCTAAGCTATCATTTAGTACTCCTTGCAGGCCTGTGTTTTCTATGTTATTATTGAACGTGTCACCATTTTTTCATATTCGAGAGATGAAACTAATGGCTTCTAATTTCGGTTTCAAATCCGGTTTTGATTTTGAGCATTATATTACTTTTTTACTGTTGGAGCAATTGGATGGAAATTTAATGTAACATATCATGTTAATATCTTACTATTAGCAAAAAACTGTGTAGTTCTATCTTATTTATTGAGTTGAAGAATATTAGAAATCTTAATTTTAGAAAACATGAGTTCTCAAGTAATTTCTCCAATGTCCAGTCATTTAATCGAAATTCCACTGACTTTCTCTTTCCATGCTTATCGAAACAAAAGTGAAATCCGACATTTAAGGCCTTGGTGGTATTTGGATCATGGTGGAATCCAATTACCCCTCTATTACATACTTCAACACATGAACATAAAAAACTGAAAGGGACAACAGTCGACTAGACCCTGTTAAGTTTCAAGCATAAAAGGTCGTATCGTCGATATATCAACGATATATCGACGATATATCAGTTTCGACAAGGAAGGGGTTTCGATATCACCCAGTATATCCTTTTACAGGGATATCGGCAATATATCGCCGATATATACGCGATATATCGCCATATCGGTTCATATCGGTCAAAAATGACTGGATTAAGTACGAAAAATCTCGGGATCAATATCGCTGATGTTTCACCAATATCTATATACATCAATGTTATTACTCATGCAAAATTGATTCCACTACTTATCTAGCTACACCCATTATTAAAACACATATTTAACTACACCTAGTATTAAAACACATAATGATTTATATATATTTTGTTTCGGGTCGGAGGTGATGCTCGCATCCCCCGCACCCCCGCAAGGGGGGCCAACCTAGGCCCCCTAGCCCCTCCAGGCTCGTTGACTGGGCAGTGAGACCCCCTACTGGTAGGGTATGGTGCGACAGGAGGGTGCATACAATGGTTCTTCAACTTGGTGTATATTTGCAAGTTATTATATGTTGTAGGAACTTGAATGAAATCCATTTTCAATATCTATAAAGTTAATTCTTCAAAAAAAATATCTACAAGTCAAGAATCAACATTAATATCGATATGTTCGAAATGATCGATATATGCGATATAAGCTTCACAGATGATCGATATGCATGATCTAAGAGTATATTTGTAAGTTATTTACTGATCTAAGAACTTGGATGAACTCCATTTTCAATATATATAGGTCCACAACTAACAGTACCAGCGACATGTTCGATATTTGCCCTTGTTCCTATGTCTCTATATATCTTTCTTTTCCCATCCCTTTGACTAAGAAGGTCTTCATGAAGGAAGAATCCGGTGGACAAGACTGATTGGCAGTAAAGAATGGTTGGAACAGCAAACTCGGATTCGGCAAGAATCTCATTTTTTGGTAGTACGAAGGGGGAATTGGCCCAAAATGGGATAGGGGTCAAGACGCAGCCGGGCTTAGGCGGCTTACTCACTCGACGTGCCCCCCGAACCGCGTGAAATGGTCGCCTATTACACGGCTCACGGAATCTGCCTGGGGTGGGTCTACCTATT
Organism: Ottelia alismoides; assembly: GCA_037367405.1. Lineage (NCBI taxonomy): Eukaryota > Viridiplantae > Streptophyta > Magnoliopsida > Alismatales > Hydrocharitaceae > Ottelia > Ottelia alismoides. The sequence goes on along the minus strand of JAZKJV010000864.1, from coordinate 294,109 downwards.
ATTCGTAGGCGGTACGGCGCACGCAGGGCCTTGGTTTGCTGCGTGGACTTCCCCTTCATTTCCCCGACTATCTTATTAAGGCCGAGCAAAAAGTGAACCCAGGAGAGGCGGACGATAAAGGAGGGACAAGATTCGTCGTCCATAAAGGATCGGAAAGAAGACCACGCTCCGAAGTGCACTGAGACCGATATGTGCAAAATAAAGATCATAGTCTTCACAAATGATCTATATGTGTCATCTAAGTATATATTTGTAAGTGATTTGATGTTATAAGCACTTAAATGGAATCCATTTCTAATATCTATAGGTCAGGAATAAATATTAACAGTAATATGTTCGATATGACCGATATGTGCGATATATGGGCTATAAATGACCGATACGTGTGACATAAGTGTGTATTTGTAGGTTATTTGTTGTTTTAATATCTTCAATGATCTTAATTTCTGAAAAAATGATAAAAATGGCTTTTTAAAGCCATTTCCAACATTTCCACCGATATCGTCGATATATCGGCGATATATCCCGATATATACATTTACGGACGGACCGAAACGATATCGATATCGATATGGTCTTCCATGGTTTCAAGCAAGAGAGTTCGTCAAAAATATCAAGCACTATATCCATTCCCTTCGCTTTTTTCGTACCCGCCTCAACGAAGAAGATAATATCATCCATGTACAGCAAAATGGGATGGAAAACTCTCCAACAGTGTACCTCTTGCTCTACCATAAGCACAAGTACATCTACCGACAGAATAAAAAGCATGGGTGCCAGCAGACATCCCTAAAGAACTCCCCCTTGTAGTTGGAAGAAACCTCCTTTTTGATCGCTCGTTCACGAGAATTAAATAAGATGTGGTAGAGATGCATCTTTTCATCTATGGGATCTGTATGTATGGAGTGGAGAAAAAGGATGAGAACGCAATGGAATGATTTTATTCCTGGTTATGGGGTTTCTTATATAGCGTAAAACTCAATAACCCAAATAAGTGGCAATTACATAAAGACCCTAAAGGGTTGCAAATAGAAATAAACAATGATATAAATAAAAGAGCAAAACCTTCATCATGGCTATATTAGACAACAAAATCAACACTCCTTTAGCCCGAGCATATCTATTGATCATGCCAAACTTGGAAGTCAACAGTGATATGTCTTTCTTCAAAAGTACCTTGGTGAATAAATCCGCAAGATGGAATTCAGTGGAGATGTGCGGTGTAATGATCTTTCCTCCTCGTACCACATCTTCAATAAAGTGGCAATCATCTTCAATATGCTAGGTTTTCTCATGGAAAATAGAATTAGCAGCAATGTATGTTGCGGACTTATTATCACAGTCAAAAAGAACATGAGTGGTAGCAGGGAGTCCAACTTCTTGTAGGAAGGAAACGAGCCAAGTAACCTCGCATGTGACTAGAGTCATTGTTATGTATTATGTCCCTACGCTTGATCTTAAACAACAGTCTGTTTCTTGCTTCGTCATGTAACAAGGTTTCCGCCAACAAATATGGTGTAACCAGAGGTGGACCGCCTATCCTCAGGAAAACTTGCATAATTAGCATCTCCTTAGGTAATGATATCATCGTCGTCAAAAAAGTGATGTCAATGTGATTGTTGCCCAATAAAAAGAGGCCTTTTCATGGAGAGTCCTTCAAGTATCGAAGTATCGAAAAAGCAAGCCAATGATTGTAGTGAGGCTTCTACATGTGTTGACTAGCTAAGCTCATGACATATGATATGCATGAATAGTGAAAGTGACTAGGCTCTATACATTGTTGTGTCTTTAAACATAAGATTTGTAGAGATAGCATGTCTCTATAACTCTGCTGGGATGACTGATGGTTTGCATCTAAGTAGGTCAGCTTCTGTAAGGATATCCAAATAATACTTTCTCCATGACAAGTATAATATCTCTGCAATGTGCATCACCTCAATGCCTAAGAAGCATATAAGTTGGCCAATGTCCTTAGTGGCAAATACCTTCTGGAGGAAGGCCTTGGTCTCTATATGCATGTTTCCCATCACCAATGATAACAATGTCAACGACAAAAACAGCAAGTATCCAAGTACCTAATGACCTCCGTCTAATGAGCACAGAATGGTCAGACCATCCTATCGAAACCTAGAGAGTTGATCACAAAAGTAAGTGTATCGAACCATACTCGTGGACTCTGCTTTAGGCCATAGATGGTCTTACGTAATCGATATACATACTCCCCCTCGACGGAATAACCTAGTGGTTGCGCCACGTAAACCTCCTCTAGGTCACCATGAAGGAAGGCGCTCTTCACGTCCAGCTGAGAGATGGGTTCATTATTGTTGGTTGCAACAAAGAAAAAAGTACTAATTGATCCCACCTTGCCATAGGAGAGGTCACAAAGTAGTCAACGCCGTAAGCATGACTAAAATGTTTTGCTACAAGTATTGCTTTCAATTTCTCAGTGGAGCCATCTGGAAAATGTTTGGTCGTAAAGATCCATCTACATGCAACAAAAGTCACACCTAGTTGACACAGTACAATGTCCCACGTGTCCCTAGAAGTGAGCGCATCTATCTTCGCGTCCATAGCACATTTCCAACCATGGTCCTTAATGGCACTGATCATGAGGAATAATGATTGCTACGAGAGCATATGGATAGATTATCGATAAAAGTAAAATGTGATAACGGGTGTGAACTATGAAGTAAATTACCTTTTAAATATTCTGAGTGAAATGCAGGGTTTTAAATATCATGAAATCTCGCCAAAAAATTTGTTTTTGACAGCCTGGGGATATCGAAACTCCCCATCTACCAACTTCTCGGATTTCGATCGAGATGGGTCGAAATGTCGACAATTCTTTGACATATCGAGCCATATGGGTCGAAATTGATGATTTTCAATATAAAGTTTCTCGGATATCGACAATATTTCATCGATATCTATGTATATCAATGATATTATCTATGTGAGCTTCATTTCACTAGTTATTTAAGCGAAATATCCAATTTTTTATATTTTATACATTAATAATTATGATATCTTAAGTATAATATTAATGATTAACAATTTGATTTGTTATATACTCATACATGTAAGTTCTTGAGTGGCGGTGATCGGTTTCACCATATAAAAATTTTGTTTCGGGAAGGGGGCACTGTCCCCTGCAACCCTCGCAAGGGGGAGCGCACCTGCTCCCCCCCCCCCCCACAAACCCCTGTGGTGGTAAGGTATGGTGCGACAAGGAGATGCAAATGTCTCATTTATTTTTATGAACAAAAGATGTGTTCTAACTCTAGGTAACTTAGCTATTTTGTTTTCATTTCCAATATCTATCAGTCAGCAATCAACATTAACTATATCTTCGATATGACCAATATGTGTTATATAAGGGCCATAGATGATCGATGTGTGTGATATAAGTGTATATTTGTAAGTTATTTGTTGTTAACTTGGATGAACCCTATTGAGGAAAATGCTTTGTTATTTATTCATGTAGCCCAAGGGTTCTCTTACATAGAAAAGAGAAACCCTAATGGGTAAATTACGTAATAAGGATAGAGAAATAAACAAATTGTAAAATGAAACATAATTGTGCAAGGGTAAGATACTTTTTATCATTTGTGTTTTCTTGGTTTTTGAGGTTTTTATATTTTTGTAGTAAAATATACTAACATAAGATATATATATACAAAGATATAAAAAGGAAAACTAAATGAAATGTGCCTTGGATCAAAGTTTTAAAGCTCAAAATCACATTGTACTTGATACAAATAAGGTCCTAAAACCTACTTTGCATGTATGAACATAGTTCACCCAGAAAGTACTTTTAGAAAACTAAGTATATTATTAGCGAACAACTTTAAAGGTGAATAGAGCTGAATTGAAGGTCATATGCTCTAGATATCGGTCCTTAAAGTTCGACATATTAGCAATTACGGTTTGAGATTCCTCGGTATATGTGCATGTTTTGATTTTTTTTATTTACTTTTTGTATTTTTCTTTTTATTTCTCTTGAGTAGTTGCAAAAGGAAGCACTTTCTTTGAAGTTGATTGAGGCATGTAGAAAATCTTGTAGATTTTTATTTATTTATATAAAACATGTGTACTATGTCCAAAATTCATAGCTTAAGGTTATGTATTTTTTGATTTTTGTTCTCGTATTTTGAATACATTGAAGTTTAAAGGTGAGTTTGAATGATTTTGGCTTACGGAAATATAGTTAAGTGTGAGAAGTTAGATTTTAGCACAATTGGATTTGAGTTATCTTCTGGTTATTAAGGGTATTATTTTTTTGAAAAGGAAACGTGTGGCATCCCAAGTTGGGACCCACCACAAAAAACTATATATATGTGTGTGTGTGTGTGTGTGTGTGTGTGTGTAAATATTACATCATGTTACATATTCCATAACGTACACAACGCCCTACAGTGTTCAATGACATTCTCATTATACATAGTATCCCCTCCAAATAAATTATAATTCCTAGCACGCCAAATTGCCCAGACCAACGCAAAAGGAAAAGCAACGTCTTCATGTCCATATCCACACACTAATCTAATGCCCTGCCAAAAACTGGTATCATTCTGGCCCCCAAGCCAAGGAATATTGGTATTGCTCGATACCATCACCGAAGAAGGACAAGAAAAGAACAAGTGTTCCATATCTTCCGCCACTAATCTGCATCTCTCACACTGCCTCGCTACCCAGCATCTGCCCCCAACGCACCTTCATGAGAATTCTACCAAGCCAGAGAAGCTAAAGAAAAATCTTGATCTGGTTTGGCACCCTGCTCCTCCAAATCAAACGCAAGTCAGCAGCAACATCTTCATCCGCTTCCTCTCCATTGTCCATCAAAAATTTATACGCCTTCTTCACTGAGAATCATCCACTACCCCATACAAAGTGATCTCTACCAATAGTTGGACCCTCAAACTGCGCCAAATCCGTATGTAAAGCCAGGAATTCCTCAATGCTTTGATCCGACAGGTCCGAAGAGAAAATCGGAGACCACGAGCCCCGCTCCCAAACATGTTGCACCCTCACCTCCCTGTTACTAGCCAACTACATCAAGCGAAGGTAACGCTCGCCCAAAGACACATCACATGTCCAAATTTCCAATCATTCCGCCAAAAGAGAAAACCGGCGTCATCCCCAAGCACGGGTCTCAACTTCAAAGCCAACATCAGGATTACCTCGGTAATGCCCTTCCACAATGAAGACGGCATACGGCTTGGGATGGCCTCCAACGAAAGGGATACCCCATATATCTTCCTCAGCAGCCTGCAGACCAAGTCATCGGACTTTCCCCATAAGCGCACCCCCCACTTTGCCATGAAAGCCTTATTCATCTCGCCCACCTGTAGAACATCCAGCCCACCTTGGTCTTTTACGTGTCTTGCCCACACGCAGAAACAAGATTTCAAAATTCATGCACTCAAGCAATCAGATATCAAATTCTTCCTCATTTCACATTGGTCCTTTATTTGTTGTGATCAAGGTTTGCATATGAAGTTTTTGGGTTCGACGATCTTCCTTGTAGGTCATTGGTCAGAGAAGGGGCACTACAAAATCTTTATCATTCCATTTCTCATGATAGATGAGCTAGACAAAAGAAAACATTATTGTGGAGAAGAGAGACAGAATGGGATATCTATTCTATAGGGCTAGGGTCTCTTATATAGAGAGAAAACCCTAGAGAGTACAAGAGGAAAAATACATAAATACCCCTGAGGGGTTACGAAACTCGAAGGGTTAAAGGTTACAGAACCCGATGGGTTAAGAGTTATGGAACCCGAAAGGTTACAAATATAATTGTAATATAATAATTCTAACACTCCCCCTCAAGTTGGAGCATATCTGTCGATCATGCCCAACTTGGATACTAAGTACATTAGGCGCTTCCTTGGAAGAGCCTTTGTGAGGATGTCTGCAAGTTGAAGTTCAGTGGAGATGTGTGGAGTGTTGATTCGTCCTTCTCGTACTGCATCACGAATAAAATGGCAATCAACTTCAATGTGTTTTGCCCGCTCATGAAAAACTAGATTGGTGGCGATGTACGTGGCAGACTTGTTGTCACGGTATAAGGGTACAGGAGTGGCGACTGACATGCCAAGTTCTGTTAGGAAAGAAACAAGCCATGTGATCTCACATGTGGCCTGAGCCATTGCCCTGTATTCTGCTTCCGCACTAGATCTGGATACCACTGTCTGCTTCTTGCTTCGCCAAGTAACAAGGTTATCCCCAACAAACATGGCGTATCCTGTAGTGGATCGGCTGTCCTCAAGAGAGCTACCATAGTCAGAATCTGTATAGGCAGAGATATTAGTGTGTCCATTCACCCCATAGAAAAGTCCACGTCCGGGAGATTCCTTCAAATATCGAAGGATCAAAAGAACATCCTGCCAGTGACTGTAAAGAGGTTTTTCCATATTTTGACTGGCTCTGCTCACGGCATATGATATGTCTGGCCTAGTAACAGTGAGATAAAGTAATTTTCCCACTAAGCTTCTGTATCGTGTTGCATCCTCAAATGCTTGATCAGTAGATGCTGAATATTTTCTCACTTCTGCAGGGATGCTAGATGGCTTGCATCCAAGAAGTCCTGCCTCAGTCAGAATATCGAGGCAATACTTTCTCTGTGGAAGATGGAGCCCCTCTGCAGTGCGTATTACTTCGATGCCAAGAAAATAACGAAGTTGGCCGAGATCTTTCGTGACAAAGACCTTCTGGAGGAAGGCCTTGGTCTCCTGAATACCATCTACATCATCTCCTGTGATAACCATATCATCAACATAGACAACAAGGATGATCGTGCCAATAGACCGTCGTCTAACAAAGACAGAGTAGTCAGATGTCCTCTGAAAATCAAGTGTGTTGATCTCCGTAGTGAGCCTGTCAAACCACGCCCTTGGGCTCTGCTTCAAACCATAAATGGCCTTGCGTAGTCGACATACATGCTCCCCCTCGACTACATACCCCGACGGTTGCATCATGTAGACCTCCTCCTCAAGATCACCATAAAGAAAGGCGTTCTTCACATCAAGTTGATAAATGGGCCAAGCCTTGTTGGCAGCAACAGAGAGAATGGTACATATCGACCCCATTCTGGCAACAGGCGAGAAGGTCTCAAAATAATCAACTCCAAAGGTTTGTGTGAAACCTTTGGCAACAAATCTGGCTTTCAACCTGTCAATAGAACCATCAGACGACTGTTTAGTCGTGAATACCCATCGACAAACCACAGGGCGAACTCCCGGGGGGCATGGCACAAGATCCCACGTACCCCGGGAGGTAATTGCATCCATCTCCTCATCCATGGCCTATCGCCAACCTTGATCTTGCATTGCACTGAAATGATCTTTTGGAATGGTAATAGCATTAAGAGCATCTGCAAATCTCTTGTCACAGCTAGATAAACCATCTGTAGAAGTAAAATGTGACATGGGGTGATACGTACATTTCCTTTTTTGTTTGCATAGAGCTATAGGAAGCTCCCCAGGTACATCCGGGACAGCAGTAGTGGGAGCACTCGAAGTGGTCATATCATCCTGCATAAAAGGGACAGGCAAAGGTACAGACACCGGTGTAGAAGGTATAAAGGTACGCTGGTGAGTATAGACGACTGGTGGACGAGGGAGGTCCAGAGGAATGTCACATACAGTCTGTGTGAAATAACTTGTTTGCTCAAAGAAGGTGACATTAGCAGATACATAGTATCGACATCCAACAGGATCATAGCAGCGATAGCCTTTCTGGGTACGCGAGTACCCAAGAAAGACGCATTTGATGGTACGAGAGGATAATTTGTCAGTTGCATGAAAGTTATGAACGAAGGCAATACAACCAAAAATTCGCAGAGGTATAGAAAAAGGAGACTCGGTAGGATAAAGTAAGGAAAATGGAGTTGCCCCTTTGAGAATTGTTGAAGGAACACGGTTGATGGGATACACTGCAATAAGGATAGCATCTCCCCAGTATTGTTTAGGAACACTCATTTGACTAAGAGATCTGGCAACATTTAGCAAGTGTCGGAGTTTCCTCTCAGCTATACCATTCTGTTGTGAGGTATATGGATATGATGTTTGGTGAACACTTCCCTGGGATGCAAAGAAAGAGGTCAAATCATGTTGGGTTAACTCAAGAGCATTGTCGGTACGAATGATCTTAACAATGCTAGAAAAGTAAGTTTTAACATATTGAAAGAAATTTCTGACAATTTGATTAATCTCCGAACGCTCCTTTATTAGATAGACCCAAGAAGATCGACTATAAACATCAACAAAAACTATAAAGTAGCGATGACCACTTAATGTGCGGATCGGACAAGGTCCCCAAACATCACAGTAAACAAGATGAAAAGCAGCAGTACTACGAGACTCAGTACGAACATGAAACAAAGTTCGATGGTGTTTCCCGAACTCACATGCCTCCCACTGAAAGGGCTTCAGAGCAGAGAGTTCAGGAAACATCATGGAGATGGCCTTGGCAGAGGGATGTACAAGGCGCATATGCCACAGGAGCGGATCTTCGGAGATAGATGCAGCACCAACAAAATTGGAGTCTGATGTTATGTCAAGGTAATATAGGTCGTTCTTCTCATGACCCTCACCAAAAATCTGCCTCGTCCGAATATCTTGAAAATAACAACAAGATATATCAAATATCACATGACAATGAAGCTCAGCACAGAGCTTGTGAACTGACAACAAGCTAAGAGGAAAATCAGGAGCACAGTGAACCCCCGAAAGTCGAAGCTTGGAAGAGAATTCCATACTTTCGACAGTAGTAATCTGTGATTGAGTCCCATTAGCGACTCGAACTGACTTCACAGAAGTAGATGGTATGGAAGAGGTGAGCAGACTACCTTCTCCAGTGAGATGAGTAGAGGTGCCGGAATCAATAATCCAAGCTGGAGTAGGAGTGATAGCAGAGTTGGTTATTGTACCTGAAGGAGTGGCCAGAGCAGCAGTTGTAGTGTTACTAGTGGTGGTAGGCCCTGGAGTCTGAAGGATCTGCATTAGGCAGGAGTAATCTGCATCATTAAGATGAACAGTCTTGCCACTGGAGGTAAGCGATGCTTCTTCCACATCATAGGCATTCTCATAAGTATTATTGGCGTGATAAGAAGGTACGCCAAACTTCTGTCAGCATCGTTCAGTCGAGTGGTTCCGCCTACCACAGTGAGTGCATGGGGAATTAGAGTCTCGCCCACGACCATGACCAAAGTCACGGCCTCGTCCAGATTCCCGTCCACGACCACGACTTGGATCGCGACCGCATCCTCCTCGCAAGTCGTATCTGCCTCCTCGCCCAGATAAGGCGATGTGTGCAAAGTTCTCCGTTGAAGGTAAGACAGGAGGTCGGGCAACGGATGTCTCGAGCTCCTCAAGTCGGCCAAAGATGGCCTTCATTGTTGGCGATGTGTCTGATATAAGAAATTTCTCCTTCGCGACATGGTACCTAGAATGCAGGCCATCAAGGAAGCGGTATACCTGCCAGTCAGAACGCTCTTGTATCTGTTTGGTGCAACATGAGGGTTGGAATATTGCAAGCTCCTCATACAGACTGGATAGATGCCTGTAGTACTCGATGAGGGTGGAATCACCCTGAGATGCCGACCAGATTCGCCTGTAAATATCTGCAAGACGTGACTTCGTCTTCTTCTGGGAGTATGTTTGCTCGAGATCCTCCCACATTTCCTTGGCCGTATTTTTGTAAAGAAGATTTGAGGCAATATGAGCCTCAACACTGTTGGTCATCCAATTGATAATCAAATAGTTGTCAGTCTGCCAGTTGTCGTACTCTTTGTCCTTTTCATCTAAAGGATCTTTAGTTAAAATGTAGAGTTTCCTCTTACCACCAATGAACACCATAAAAGATCGAGACCAGAGCACGTAATTTTCTGTGCCCATGAGTTTGATAGTAGACCATAATATTCATGGCCAAGGGCTTTGTCTCGGTAGAAGAAGGCACCATGGTGGTCTTAAAATAGAAATATGATCCTGTGATCAACTAAGGATGTATATAAGAGCTAAAAAATACCCTAAAACTCATGTTTGCCCTTGAAGAAGGGCTGAAAACCCCCAATAGACAGCATACATGGATTCTTGGAAGCGATCCGTGATGAGTTTTGGATCTCCAAAGAGTCCTACAGTACCCGTGGAGGGTAGCTGTGGCCCGTGCGGCTGACAACCTTCGTAGGAGGTACTGAAAGCGCAGGGTAGCGCTAGCGGGAGGGCTACTGCACTGGAGGCGATTGGAGGGCCTTGCGCGGGGTCCTAATTCAGGGAAGATGGACCGCGCAGGCTTTTACGAGACATGAAGGTGGCGGTGGGGATTTTAGGTCAGAACCCCGATCTAAGACCGTTGCTCTGATACCATGTGGAGAAGAGAGAGAGAATGGGATATCTATTCCATAGGGCTAGGGTCTCTTATATAGAGAGAAAACCCTAAATAGTACAAGAGGAAAAATACATAAATACCCCTGAGGGGTTACGGAACTCGAAAGGTTAAAGGTTACGGAACCCGAAGGGTTAAGGGTTACGGAACCCGAAAGGTTACAAATATAATTGTAATATAATAATTCTAACTATTAATCTTAACTCATTATACAGTGTTTACTGTTGGTGGAAATGAACAATTTGTTTATTCCATAGAACCCTAGGCTCTCTTATATAGAGAGGACCCATGTGTAAATTACATAAGAGTCCAGAAGAAAAGAGAAAATATGAAACGGTACAGAATAACATAACATAAATCTCTACACTCCCCCTCAAAATGAAGCATAGATGTCAATCATGCTCAGCTTGGAAGAACATCTCTGAAAGGGTTCCTCTGAGTAATGGCTTGGTAAATATGCTGGCAGTCTGATCCTCTGAACTAACGTGTGAAGTAGAAATCAAGCCCTTCTGTATCATATCTCTAGTGTAGTAGCGGTCTACTTCTATATGCTTTGTTCTTTCGTGAAATACTGGATTGTTGACAATAAACAAAGTTGTTTGATTGTCACACTGAAGCTGCATGGGTAAAGGTACATCTATATGTAAGTCTTCTAATACAACTCGAACACACATCATCTCCGTGCTCGATTTTTCCATGGCCCTTTCTTGCTTTTCCAAAAAAAATCTGCGTCTGCACAAGCTGAAATAGATAAATCTTTGTTATTTCTAAACAGCAACCCTGAGCCTAGAGAAGACTTTAGATACCTCAGTATCATGTATGGCATCCATATGAACCTATCATGGCTGCTCCATAAATTGACTCACCCGACTTACTACAAAAGCAATATCGGGTCGAGTTATAGTGATATAAAGAAGCTTACTCACCATCTCTCTATATCTTCTCCTGTCCACCTCTTTAGTATCATTGTCATACAGTTTCATACTTGGATCCATAGGAGTGCTCGATGGTCTACATCCAACCATGCATGTTTCAACCAGCAAATCTGTAATATATTTCCTTTGGGTCATCACCAGACCCTGTGCATTCCTGGCAAATTCCAACCCCATAAAATATCTTAGGATACCAAGATCCTTCGTGATAAACTGACGGTCTAAGAATGCTTTTGCCATCTCTACTCCCTGAACGTCACCTCCTGTAACCAGAATATCATCACCATATACCATAATGACAAATGTACCTCTAGAAGTCTTCTGAATGAACAACGAGTGATCCGCATTTGATCTTTTGAATCACTGTCGTTCACTTAGTTGGGAAAGCTTCTGGAACCATGCCCTTGGACTCTGTTTAAGGCCATGTATCGCCTTGTGAAGTCTACACACTATATGATTCTCCCCCTCGACAGCGAACCCCGGTGGCTGCTGCATGTAGACTTCTTCCTGCAAATCTCCATACAGGAATGCATTCTTGACATCAAGTTGAAATATGGACCAGTCACATACCACAGCAACCGATAGAAGAATGCGAAGAGTAGAGTACCGAGCCACTCGAGAGAATGTATCCAAATAATCCACCATAGGTTTGAGTGAAACCTCTCGCAACAAGTCGTGCCTTGTACCGATCAAGACTGCCATCTGCGGGTACTTAACTGTGAACACCCAGTTGCAGCTAACAATAGATGCGCCGGATGGAGCGGTAACTAGGCTCCATGTACCACGGGACTGTAAAGCATGCATTTCTTCTTCCATAGCCAATCTCCAGCAGTCAATTTTCAAAGCCTCTTGATAAGTCTGTGGTATCTCCACGGAAGACAAAGCCGCAGCAAATCTCTGAAAGTCACTAATGAGACGGTGAAAGGAAACCTGGGAAGTAAAAGGATAAGACGTGCAAGTCTGCTTCTGCTTCCGAATAGCAATAGGGACATCAAGATCACCGTCCAATGTACTCGATGGGGCATCCTCCTCCTACAAAAAGGAATCCTGCACATGCACATTATCTGACCCGTCATTAGTAGTAGCATCTGAACATACCTGAGGCGTGATGGATGCTTGACGTGCCGCCTGAGCAGGACCTGACCGACGTGTATAGAATTTAGGTAATGGTGGGATAGGTGGTTGTGGCGGTGGTGGTGGTGGAGATGACGTCAGCGTGACAACCGGGACAGGAATGGACACAGGTGGACTCAGACTAGGAGGAGGAGGAACATAGACATCATCATTAGACGTGGAAGAAGCCAACCTGTCACCTGCAGGGGAGAAGTACATAACGGACTCAAAAAATGTAACATCAGCACTGACAAAATATTTCTTGTTTATAGGATCATAATAACGATAACCCTTCTGAGTCCGAGAGTAACCTACAAAGACACACTTGACGGCTCTAGGAGAGAGTTTGTCAAGTCCATGAGACAAGTGGGTGAACAAAGGCAACAGTACCAAAGACACGAGGGGTAAGTGAAAATAATTCCTTATCTGGTAAATAACAGAAAGAGGAATTTTTCCCCAAGAACAGAGGACGGCATGCGATTGACAAGGTAGCAGGCCGTAAAGACAGCATCCCCCCAAAAAGTGATAGGCACACAACTCTGGATAAGCAGGGCTCGAGTGATATCAAGAAGGTGACGATGTTTTCTCTCAACCACTCCATTCTGTTGAGATGTGGAAGCACAGGTGGTTTGATGAATAATACCTTTGGACGAAAAGAAATGGGAGAGAGAGCGAGTGCAGAATACCAATGCATTATCCGTATGAACATATTTGACAGGAGAAGAAAAAACATTCTGCACTTCGATGATAAGATTTTTAATAACATCCCCTGCTTCAGATTTATTCTTTAAAAGAAAAACCCAAGATACACGAGAAAAGTCATTAACTACAACTAGATAGAACCCGTGTCCCTGATGATCAGGAACACGACTCGGACCCCAAATATCAATATGAAACAACTCAAATGGGGAGCTACTGCTCCTACTCTGACGACTAGGGAAACTAGAACGATGATGCTTTCCCAACTGACAAGCTTCACAACGAAATGACGAACTCAGAGAGATCTGAGGCAAAAGATGACGCATCTTCTGAAGCAGGAGGTGACCAAAGCGTAGATGCCAAGTGTACGGAGAGACTGATCCGGCTGAGTGGGAAGAGATGCCAGCATATGAATTCTGGACCAGACGATAGAGACCATTCTGCTCGGAGCCACAGCCAATCACCCTGCACGTTAGTATGTCCTGAAAAATTAGAGAAGATGGGTCAAATATAGCGCGACAGTGCATATACTTCGTAATCTGACTAATGGATAATATATTCATGGAAAACTCAGGAGCATGTAGAACATTTTGTAAATGCATAGACGGTGACAAGGTGATCACCCCCAGTCCAACGATCAGGGAATGAGTTCCATCGACCATGAGCACTGAGCGTCTAGGTGGAATGTCTCTATATAACTCAAGTCTATCCCGATCACGGCAGAGGTGATGGGTGGCGCCGGAATCCATAATCCAATCAGAGAGATCATGACAGGATGTAAAAGCAATAGCACTACCTGAGGTGTTGGCGACAGCAGAAGTACTGGCAGATGTTGAGGCAGCAATATCTGAAGATCCACCTGGAGAATCAGTAGAAGATTGAGGCATAATATCACGCAGGCGCGCCACAAGCTCTTCGAACCGGTGATCTAAAGTGGATGCCGACGGAGATGTAACATGCTCGGATACACGTGCCGATGCTGGTGGAAACTTATGCTTAGAATAGCATGTATCCTCGGAGTGACCCGTGTGATGACAGAAGGTGCACAGTTGGCGAAAATGGCCTCCTCGACCACGAGGTCCACGTCCACGAAAGGAAGACTAACCACCTCTCCCTCGCGATACAGCCATCACTGAACGGGGTGAAGTAGATGTGTTGGACGAAACAGAGATGCGGCTGAGCCTCCGGTAAACTTCCTCCATATGAGGAATAGTAGCATCAGCAAGTATCTGAGAGCGGGCTGCCTCATACTCAGGATCAAGTGCTGCTAGTAGAACTCCAACCATGGTAGCATTCCGGAAGGTCTTCTGCAGCTCAGGAGTAGCCGTAATAGGTGTAGTGCTATATAGTTTCTCAAACATCCCCCGTAAAGACGTATACAAAGAATGGAGTGGCCGCCCATTCTGCTTCATTGTGAAAATGTCATGCTGGAGTTGTAACATCTTGGTCTCTTTCCGCACCTGTGAATATGTGGCGGCCAATATGTCCCACATCGCCTTGACGGTGGGCTGATGGAGGACATCATTGGCAATCTCCATCGACAGTGTTCCTGATAGCCAAACCTTGGCATAAGAATCATCGGCCTCCCAGAAGGCATAGATCCCAATCTTCTATGTCGGCTCTTCCTCGGTAAGTATATGCTTCTTACCATTCGACTTCATGAGACTCATGAACTGCATTGCCCAGAGCTCATAATTCGTGCCATCCATCTTGACGATTGGCGATGGACCTTTGAATGTGCCTATGGAGGGCATATCGACTTTGCTTTCTGACATGTTGCCGGAGACGAAGAACTAGGGATTGTAGACGAGAAACCAGTGTCGACATAAACTTGATAGGATTTGAGTGCATATGTATACTTTACACACTCAAATCCATGGAGAGATAGCGGCTGACGGAGTAAGAAGCGTCGGCTTTGAAGAGAAGGGAACCCGGCAGTGGAGGTTCCCTATGTTGGAGCTGGCGGTGTTGAAGGCCGGCGGTGTCAAGGGGCAGGCAACAAAAGGAGTGTCGGCGGCGAGGAAGGGTACCGGTTGGGGGGCAAACGGCAGTGATAGCAAGAAGGGTTGATGCTGGCGGCGGCGCTGACGGAAGCCGGCGGTGAGGAGGAGTTGGAGCCGACGGCGACACCAGAGGGAGGCGGCGGTGAAGAAGGAGTCGACGGCGCCGCGGAGTGTTGGAGAGAGAGAGAGGGGTGGTGGCGGCGGGATGGGCTTTTAGGGTTAGGGTTTTGGCTCTGATACTATGTTGGTGGAAATGAACAATCTGTTTATTCCATAGATAGAAAGGACCCATGGGTAAATTACATAAGAGTCCAGAAGAAAAGAGAAAATATAAAACGGTACAGAATAATATAACATAACATAACATAAATCTCTACATTTACTCATTAGGGAACTGTAATACATATCCTCTTTTATCTTGGACTAATTTTGTTGCAATTTTTCATCGCAATTTATTTTTAAAAAAAATGAACAGATGCATACTTAGGTGATCTTTTAACTAATAGAAATTTCTGTAGACAATATGAAATTCTACAAAAAAATCAAGTACAAAGAATACCACTAATAGGGAAAAGGGAGCATATACACTGGCGTATAGGCAACTCCCTACACCCATCTTTTTTTCATTATTTTTTATTTTTAAATGAAACATTAAGGGAATTTAGATCGCCATATCACCATGGTGTCATTCAAAAATCAATTTAATTCAAAACTTCTATCACATCCATCAAGACTATCGAATTTTATGATGGACAAAAATTGCTGAAATTAACCCCTTTCGAATGGACATGTTATGAATGTTTATTTTACACGAAATTTAAAACACATATTCCACGCAATCTCCTAAGTAAATCAATCCAAGGTTTCATTCATAAAATCAAAAAATAGTGAAAAAAAGGGTGGGTGTACGGAGTTGCCTACACCCCAAGGTGTAGGCTCCATTAACCTGTTATATATATAATAAAAGAATTCATACAAAATATAGCTTAGTAGGCACTAAATAAATTAAAAATAAAAAACACCTATATATATATCTCCTAAATATATAAAAACTAGCAAAATCAAAAATACCATAAATACTGTCCTATAAACTACTTGTATAAATTTTGGATTTCAACAATATTATAATTTATTATTTTTAAAATTCAAAAACTGATAAAGCAAAAATGATTTTCAAAATATCCGATTAAGTCTAAAAATTACAAAAAAATAAAATAGATATATCATATAAATATTATTCATAAAATAAATTTCAAGCAAAAATATTAATATTTATCTCTAAAATTCAAACGGAACATAGAAGTTGAAAATCCATATAAATTTAAAAAATACAAATTAAAATTTCACTCCATCTTTTTTACCTATATTTTCTATAAAAAAAATATACTTAGATATTACCTATACATTATTTTCCACATCATAAAAACTTAAATTTTAAGCAATTTTTTCTCAATTTGTCAAAAAAATAAACAAATAAAAAATCATAAAATTGGGGGGAATAAAAAAATTTAAAATTAACGAAAAATTAAATAAAAATCCCATACCAATGCCGAACTCCACATTAGTATTAAAACATCCACAAAAATTTCAAAATTCATAACCAAAATCCACAAAAATATACCACAGTAAGTACACAACACATATACACATATCTAGCATCTAGCCTCCTTAAGTTTGACACTGCTACACTTATCCACTATACATACTTTTAGGAGTTCTTTATAAAACATGATCTCTTTTGCGTCGGTTAATCAACAACATCAAAAGCCAACCTGTAACACAACCAAATAAAAGTGAATCAAATTTACAACGTCATTACTAGGAAGGCTCGGTTTAGGTTAGAGAATTTAGTTCTTAGGTTTTCTTACTTGAGTCGATTTATACTTTCTCGATATATTGCTATCATTTGTCTTCTTTTCTAATAGTTTCGATGTGTTGCGAGGCCCGATATGTGTGCTGGGATTTCTTGGAAGCTGAACGAGCCACGCCAAGCAGAGGTCGGCTCTTTTCTCGTTGAGTCGGCTACAGAGGATCAGTTGTGATTGCATTCATTCATTCAGTAGTTAAAACATCAAAGACCCTTAAGGTTCCCAAGTTGTACGTTTTGGTCACTCACATTACATCAGGCATGTTTAGAACCAAGTAGGTGGTCAGGGTTTTCTCACGGGTTTTTTGCACAATTTTATTCATTTTCTTTGATTTTCAATTTATTCATTTCTGGTTATTGTGATTAGAATACGATCTGTTAGTTAGATTAGTGATAGGTTAGGTGTAACATTTCAAAAACGTGCAAGAGAGCAACTATATAAACAGCTCAAATCAACTGGACTTCCCTTCGCTAGAACTGCTTGTTAACAGTACAATTCTGTTGACTTGTTGCACTTCCATGCGTAGTATAAAAACTCTTTCAATTTTGCCAAACATCTTGAATGTAGAACCTTGGAAGCAAGGTAAGTGTTTCTCTTAAGCATTCATTATTAATCCATGCATGCATTGTGTGGCTTCTTCTCATGTCGGATAATCATGTATTTCTAATAAAGAAATCATGCATCGTTACATTGATTTGGAAAGACCAAAAAAGTCATATGACCCAAATCTCAAAAAATTATTTTTCATTTGCAACTTGACTCCGAAAAATAACTTTGGATTAATCAAATACTTGGGTCTTAACCTCACATTGTGATGGCACCGTAATTGCATGGGTGTATGAAAATTGCATTGAAATGTACACCCTAGGATATAGCCAACATCCGTAGACGTATATTTGCGATATTCTATCACGTGCACCCCATCCCGAGTATGGACTCAAGACCACTTGTCCACCCATCTAGAGAGGAGATGTCCACTTTCGTTGTAAGGATTTCTTCTCGTCAGTCTTATGGCTTTTAGGTTGATGTACAATCCCTACCTCTGGCACTTGATATGCAAAAAGATCTTTTGGACTAGTAGTTTACCAACTCATTGGAGCTTCGGCGAAAGCCATTGTTCGTGTACTCTTAGGTGGGGTGTGTTCCGATATTGGTATTATCGGTATTCGAACCTCAGGTTAGATAGAGATTCAGAAGGGAAAGCTATAGGAGGATTTGCATGTTGTCTTCTCGAGAGGGGCACTTCTTAGACCCGGTTGATCCACGAAGAAGAAGTACTCAAGCAGAATCGAGTAAACTAGAGCACTTGTCGATATAGGGTAAAGTATGCATAAATATATTGTGTTGTGCATAAGATTGTGGTGAAAATAAGCTAAAGCCGAAAAGATTCTAAAAAGCCGAACTTTCACGACTTCACCCAATTGAGTCAAAACATGTGTGTGTGTGTGTATGTCCTTTATTTGTGTTTAATTGCTTGTTTATGGTATGTTAGATTTATGCTTCAAGTCCTTCACTCAACTCTGTCTTTCATGTTCCAAGTCCTTAGACTCAACTCTGTTTTTCATGCTCCAAGTCCTTAGACTCAACTCTGTCTTTCATGTTCCAAGTCCTTAGACTCGACTCTTTGTCTCTTGTTCAACTTTTAATTTTCCTTCGTAAAGATGATGAGTAAGTCTGTTCGGTCGGATCCAGTGGCTCCTCTTCTCTGAAACCCATGTCCCTCTTTTAAAGCCGATTTTCTACCCAATCCCATCAAGGTTGCAGAAGTCGACAGTTGGTACTCGATCGGCAGGGTCACTGACTAAGGATTAATCGGCAGTCGGAGAGTAATCGGATTGAGTCGGGCATAAGTCGGTTTTGAATTTTTTATTATTTTAAATATATAAATAAATTTTTAAAACATATACTCTCATCTATATTCATATATTTAGCAGTTTTAATATTTTTAAGAGCTTAAAAAAATATAGCAAGAGAAGGAAAAAAGAAGCAAGTTAAGACCAAAATGTTTAATACATAGTACAAGCACATGTTCAAAAATAAAAAAACATTTACAACATACCCAAAAAATAATACAAGCGAAATGTAAGACAAGTATCCCAAGTCATTGGATTCAATCGTCAATGTCATCATTTAAGTCCAACTCTTCTTCTTCATCAAATTCTTCATCATCATCATCTTCTTCTTCTTCTAGATCCTCAAGATGTAGCCCCTCCTCATTCATCGGCGTAGCATTGGAGCTTAATGATGAAGCTCCCCTTCCACGTTCACCTCTTTGGCTCCTTCTTGGGTCCAAATTTTCTTCGGCACCACTAGCATGTGCTACGACACCTCATGTCAGTCCGAAACCTGGAAAAACCTCCTCATCATGAGCATCAACATCTCTGATCCATTCAGCCATGTGTGCACGATCACGAGATGAGAGAGGCTCCCTTTCTTTCTCAACTCGACATTCCTGCAGGTTGGAATTGAAACACACATACACAAGATCGTTCAGCTTCTTAGTCTCCAACATGTTTTTCTTCTTGGTATGGATCTGAAGACCAAAAAATTAGCTTTATATCAATTACTAATTTAAATTTTACTATTACTAATCGAATTGAGTGGGTGGAGTGAAGTCATTACCGAGTCAAATGTACTCCAGTTACGCTCACGTCCCGATGATGAAGACGTCAAACTCAAGATTTTGATAGCCATAGCTTTCAAATGAGGCGTGTCATCTCCATGATTATGCCACCAATTAGATATTAAAATAGAGAATTGGTCAACTTAATAAAATAATGATTAACATTAATAGAAAACAATGATTGAAATACCTGGATCAAAATTACCATCATTTTGTCATCCTCTGTCTCACAGCTAAAGGCTTCCCAAAATCTCCACGACCAAGTCTATATGCCGGAAGCTCGTCCCTAGTAATTGCATCTTGTATATCCGAATCTGGATACAATTTTTCCCTGCAATCCTTAAACCCTCTCCTCACCACAACATCTGGATCACCATGAGACTCATTATAGAAGAAAAATGGGTTCAAGTAATAAGCTGCTAGAAGCAATGGAGTATCGAGCCTCCCTTTGTTCTTGGAGGTAATAGCATCCACAAAAAAATATAAGATGAGTCCACACCATTGAAAGCTGCAATTATTTCCCGCTTGGCTTCTTCAAGCCCTCCGTAGACAAAGCCCATGGATGGACGTCGATCTGCATCAACCACACGTAATAAACGAACCGATGGAGTGAAAACTCTGATAACATGTGTTGTATGGTTCCAGAACGTAGGGCTGAATACAATGGAACTCGCAGCTTCTCCCTTCTTGGTCTTATACCACTTGCAGTTCCTCCACTCTTCTGAGGAAAACATCAATCTCAGCTTGTCTTTCTTCTCATTTAAGCTCTCAAGAAGGGATCACTGGGTGTGCCGTATGGGACTGTTCTCGGCGAGGAAGGCGTATGGGGCGATCTGTAGGCCCCCACCCTCGCGGTCGGAGTCTATGATTCGTGATTGTGGTTTCTTCTGGGGCCTCCGGCTCCCTGAGCGGATTGGCTTCTTCCTCTGGCTATTTCGTAGGCAAAGATTGATGACGAGAGATCGATGTGCTAGGTTGCTGGGCTCCGTCTCTGATAGGTGCATTTTGTGTGACACGGCGGTGGAGTCCCTTGAGCACCTTTTCTTCAGATGCACTAAAGTCACTATGATCTGGGTGGACGCAAGAATGGCATGGTTATGCACTTCCAATTTGGCTTCCTTTTGTGATTCGATGGTGGCAAACAGAAATAGAGCCCGGTGGGAGCTCCTTAGGCCCGTGGCAATTTTGTGGGCTTTATGGCTGGGCAGAAATGCAGCTCTTTTCTCTGGGGCACGCTTCTACAAGGAAAACGTGGAGATGCATTGCGCGCGTTTGGTTGATGAGTGGGCTTTGTAGTTGCCCTGCTTGTTTCGCTTTCTCGTTCCCTTTGTAAATTCCATGTTTACTGTTTTTTTAATAAATAAATGGGGCGAACACCAATGAGTGTCTCCCCCTATTTCTGGCTTTCAAAAAAAATAGGCTCTCAAGAGTGAGAAAAGTGGTTGCAAATCTTGTTTGTCCGGGCCTTGCAATGTCCCTCTTGTTGGTGAACTTGCGCATCAAGCTTAGAGTTTTGGTATGAGAGTAGATGAACACCGTAAGCCTCTTCGCCTTTGTGATTGCACTTCTCACCTTTGTCTCTCTGCTTATCTCCTCCAAAGCAAGAACAATGGAGTGCGCAGCACACGAAGTCCACCAAATCTGCGGATATTTGGTGACCAACAATCTTCCTGCTGCTACATTGGGGGATGCATTATCTGCCACAATCTGAACCACTTTATCAACTCCCACTTCATTCAGGCACACCTCCACCAACTTGCAGATGTATTCCGCAGTGTGAGCCTCATCTGAGGCATCTATGGACTTCAAAAATGAAGTCCCCAAGGTGCAACTAACATAAAAATTGATGATGCTCCTCCTTCCACGCTTGTCCGTCCACGCATCAATCATCAAAGAGCATCCCGCTGATGTCCACGTATCACGATGACCTTGCAATCCATCGTGAATCTCCTTCATTGCCTTCTTCAGAAGCGGACCACTAAGCTCATACCTCGTGGGAGGCTTTAGTCCAGGCTTGTACTTCCCAATAGCCTCCATCATCTGCAGGAAGTTTTTCGTCGTCAATGCATTAAACGGAATCGCCGACGTATATGCCCATTTGGATATGTATGATGTAACCCTATCACGATAATCCTTGGAGAATGCGTCCTTGATGGTTATCTGATGTGACGACCCTTCCACTGCAACAGTCTGCTCCAAGGATTCAGAGACTCGCGATCTCTTCGTCGAACCCACATCTCCAGTGATATCAACTTCCTCCCTCATCTCATGAACATCAGCGGCTTTCCGAGACTTCTTCCTGGCAACATCATCAAAATACGCAATCATCTTATTCTTCGTTTCCTCATCAACCTTGGGACATGCAGCAACGTTCCCTCTTCGATGTGCTAGATGTTGCTTGAACCTATACACACCACCCTTGACAATCTTCTTGCATAATTTGCAAGTGACTGTATTTGGATCCATACGGCTAGCAAGGTAACCGTATTGCCGTGCAGGATCAGTTGATCCCGGCGGCACATAAAAAGACGAGTCGCTACCGGAAGCGACGTTCATTGGAGGTGTAGCCACCTATATGATAAAAAAATGACGAATTATGATATAAAAAAGTCAGTGGCATGATATACAATACAATAACCAACAAGCATACAACATAATTAAAATTGCATACAACCTAAATAATTGCATGCAACCAAAATAATTATAATTGCATACAACATAATACTAGAACAAACCCTTAACATCAAACATACAACATAATTATAATTTCATACAACCTAAATAATTATAATTGCATACAACATTACAATACAAAAAGCCCTAAACATCAAGCATACAACATAATTATAATTGCATACAACCCTAAACATCATGATATAACAAAAATCAATGGCATGATATACAATGCAACAAACCCTAAAGCAAGCATACAATATAATTATATTATACAATTCCCAACAATCCAACATATAACCTAAATAATTTGTCATTAGGGTTCTAGTGAATGGTATAAGCTAACGAGAATGCTATGATCATATAATAAAATACAAAAAGGGGAAAACGGAAAAAAACAAAAACCCTAACCTGGGGTCCTAGGCGACAAGCAGCGAGATGACTGGTGAAGATTCCCCTGGCTGACCGGCGCGACGATGGAGGAGTGGCGAGGTGGCTGACCGGAGCGGCGATGGAGGAGCGTCGAGCAGGAGGAGGCACGCAGGAGTGACTTAGGGCTGCGGGGGGAGGGGGTTTAAAAAAATGAGAAGCTTATTGTGCGACAGTAAGCTGCTCTCAAAAACATGTTTGCGGTGTAGGGTTATTAAGAACCTGATAATGTGTTGCAAAAACCGGTTGCCTAGTCGGCCGACTACACCGATTACTCGGTCGAGTAATCGGCTATGCCCGATTATGGCTAGTCGACTCGGCTACCCCACCGAGTCGACTAATCGGGCCGACTAATTGGATTAGTCGGTCGATTTTTACAACAGTAGATCCCATAGTTTAGGACCTAGATCGATACCCGCCTAACATCCATTTCGAGATTGACCGTAATCTCAAAACCTTTTTCTTCTTTGATAAATCTGAAATCTACATTTCCCCATGTTTTCACCGACCATGTTTTCGATGGCCAGGAAAGATAATCAGACATTTGAACGAAGTCGAGCTAACACTAATCTAATGGTGGTCATGCAAACCATGCAAGAAGAGATCAAGGAGTAACCGAATAAATAAATATTGAGGATGATTTTTTGGATGAGGAGCGCGCACGTGTTAGGCCACCTACTACCTTATAATAGCTTCATAAATCGAGTCTGACGATGACAACCTCGTGAGCTCGTACATCACTGATTCAACGTTTGTTTGAACTTTGGCAATCATCCACCTCTGACTGATGTTCATGGAAATTTCAATGAAGAACCATACCTACATTTCAAGAATTTGACATGACATATGACAATGTAAACTATGCCCACGTTAATGTCAATGTTGTGAATATAAAAGCTTTCTCGTTCTCTTTCAATGATAAAACATCCTATAAAGATAGGCTTAATCCGGGTGCCTATGAGTAATTTGTGTGCCTACGTGTCTGATTAGGAAAGTTGTTAGTTCTGTATTGTATTTCTTGGTTTATGAGGACCTCTTATGTAGTCTTCTCATGGCTTATTTTTATATATAAAAGGCCTTATAAGCACAATAATAAACAAGTTCTCTTCTAATTTTCTCATGATATCAAAATGGCGGTCTATACCTGTTTTGACCTACCCTTAATCCATTACTAAAAATCCCGACCAGGAGGATCCCCGTCATATCCAATGTGTCATTGGATCCGCTTCTTCCGTCAACAATGGATGCTAAAAGGGAATAACGTCATCCTCTAGCCCAATAAAGGCCTCGGTCCCATCATAAAAATGGATAGGGCCAATTATAAATTGTAGTTATATCTAGAATGGACACATTCACGTGTTTCCCCCTCTTTTGAGTTTTGACTCAAAAAATAAGTTGTAGGATATACAGTTCATGAGCACCATGGGGTTCCAGAACAAGGAGTAGGCTTTGAGAAACTTGAATCAGTCGACAAAACCGGAGTCAATGCTTCCAGGAAGCAAGACATTATGTGTTCCAGTTTATGGCTCATTGGCACATTGATTTCTGAGATTGCAAACGAAGTCCTCCATCAACCCATTGCCAAGGCTATGTTCCTATGTCATATTAACCTAGACTTCCTCTGCCATGGTTGCATCCCATAAAGGGAGGGGGTATGTCCCTAGAGGTCAGGGGGTAAGGTAGAGAGGGAGGTCATGTGGGCACTATCACATGAACCAACATGAGCAACAATCACTGCACCTTATGTTGTATACTTTGCCACACTGGGGATAGATGCTGAAAGAAGCATGGTTGTCCTCTTCATCTCACGTGGTAAAGCAACCAGAATCTTCTATAGTTCATCCGAATCAGACTGTTGAGACCATTATCACCCGGTTGCAAGGGCTATTGCTTTTTAGCAAGTCTCGGTTCTTCGTCAATTACATCAGTTGCTAGTTTACCTGAGTTTGTTGTTGTTTCCGATTAAACATGAAACGAATTTGCTATTATTGCATGATGCAGTTATGACATTGCAGACTGTATATCTAACTCCGGAGCTTCTCGCCATTTACTTGGTGTTAGAGTTATCGTATTTCTATTTTATTTGAGTTCTAAAATCCTTCGGAGTCTTATATATAATTCTCGCTTTTTTTGCTCTCGAGGGTTTTTCTCTATATAAGAAACCCTAGACTCATGAAAATTAACACAACGATTCATTCTCTCCTCCACATGGTATCAGAGCAACCATCCTAGACAGGGGTTCTAACCTAGAACAATCTTATCGTCACCTTCAAGCATTCTCTCCTCTAGCCGAGAGCCTGCAAGAGCCCTCATCCCTCACCTAGGGCCCCGTGCGAGGCCCTCCAAGCTGGTACAGCCACCGCTGGCCATGCCAGCAGTAGCCGCCGATAGCATCTAGGAGCCACTGGAGGGTCCATCATCACTCATGGGCGTAGCTGCGTAGCCAACAGCCAATAGGCGGTGTTATTGCATCCTAGGGTGCCTCCGGCAGCATCTGAGCACCACCGAAGGGCTCTTCCTCGTTCCTAGGCACCACCAGCCGCCAATAGGCGGTGTTGCTGCATCCAAGGGTGCTGCCAATAGCCTTTACACACCCTTTTGGGTGTCACCAGGCATATAGCACCCTCCACAGGTGCTGTTAACCGTTTCAGCACCCCCCACGAGCGCTGACAGCCACGTTGTGGGGCCCGATTCCCCTCTTGAGCCACCATTAGGGTTCGTTTGGTTGCTGGGTTGGGTTGGGTTGGATTGGATTGGGGTAACCCTGTGAATAGTAAACTGTAAGGAGGATTCGGAGGGTTGGAAGGAGGGGTACACCGGTGTACCCCAACCCAACCCTGCCCAACCCTGCAACCAAACGAAGAGGGTCCCCAAGGACCTTCTGATATGTTGTATTACTCTTATGCAGATCTTCTACATGCCCGAGCGTGATTTCTAGGGTGTTTTTCCGCCCTTATATGCATACTTGAACAACAATAGGACTTCTTTGATCTCTCTATATGACCACCATGAAATCTACTCCTACCGAGACAAAGCTCTTGTCCACTACATCATCCATGATGGTATAAGGTACTACTATCAAACTTAAGGGTACAAAAAACTAAGTGCTCGGGTCTCGTTCTTTTAAGGTGTTCACTAGTGGTCAGCAAAAAGTCTATCATGACTAAAGATCCTCCATATGAGTGAGATAAATACTATAATACCTAGCTCGCAGACAACTACCGGGTATTAGGTATCAACTGGATGACCAACAATGTTGACGCACATATTGCATCGAACATGCTTTTACACGGCCAATGAGATGCGGGATGATCTTGAGCAGACATACTCCCAGAAGACGACTAAGGCGAGCCTCCTTATCATCTACAGGCAGATATGGTCAGAATCTCAGAGTGACTCTACCCTAATTTAGTACTGTTAGAAAATCGGAAGCGGAAGCGTAAACATGGAAAAGATAAAGAAAAATAGAAGAACGGGATTTTACGTGGAACCCTACTCCGTGAGGAGCGGGATGAAACCACGAGAAAAGCCCTCAAAGGGGTGTGTTTCTCTATTGACTTTCTCAATGAGTACAGGAGGTCTGGGGCTCCTTATATAGCCTCGCCAGAGCCTCCAAGTCCCACCACTGGACGATGTGGGACTAAACACTGGATGGGGTAAATGGATCTTCTCCAGGATCCATTTACCCTGCTACAACTCAACATGGCGCACTACCAAATACTCTAACACTCCCCCTCAAGCTGGAGCATGCAATGCTCAGCTTGGACAAACAAGAAAGATACTCAACTCAACGCTACAGGACACTACGGACAATATCAACCCAACGCGCACATTGCTGCAGTCGAGGACGTTGCTTCTCATGCCGTGCAGGTGAGGAGGACGAACGGGTTGGAGTATGAGTCAACTGAATCTCCTCGTCGGAGAGCATGTGCTCTGAACTGCGCCTGTCAGAGTCACTGCAACTGAAATGAGTCTCCTCGTCGGAGTACTCTGGCCCGGCACAATATGTGGACAACTGCTCCATTTCTGAAAAGGGCCGAACTGAAAAGGCCGTGGCTGTGCAATCCTCGTCGGAGTCCACAGTCGCTGGAGAATGGAGTCTGAAAGTCTCCTCGTCGGAGAACTGGGTCTCTCTCATCTGGCTCAGAGAATGGTGCACTGCTCTGGTGTACCTATGATACCGCATGAAAACCCTTGCCCTCAAGGGAATGGTCCTCTGCTTTGGAGTCCCTATGGCTCACATGAAAACTCTGGCCTGACAACAAGAAGAATGATGGGGACCACGAAACAAATGATGGCAACTTATGCTCATCTGAAAATGACAGCACACTTGTGCGTGTCTGAAACTGGAGACTCGGAAACAATGATCATCGAGTCTAAATGACTGTAGAGTCTGATCAACTGGCTGGTCTGGAGACTGGCATCTGAATCTGGAATCTGGATCATGAACAGACCTGTGACTCTACATATACTCCCCCTTTCTCCCATACTTGTCGGAAAACATGGACGTCGACAAAGTTGGGAGAAGACAACAATGATGAGGATAAAACAAAAACCACTTAGCCGATTACACATTTGTCGGCTTTCAAAACATTCATTTTTTTTCGAAACATTTTTTTAAGCCGTTTTGTTTTTTTTCCAGCTTTTCATCAACAATTTTTTTTAAACATTTTTTTCTCTCTCTCTCTCTCTTTTCTTTTTTTCCGACTTTTGCATTTTTTTTGAATTGCGTACGGCTTTTTACTTTGTACGCGCCTTTTTCCTTTCAACAATATTTCTCTCTCTCTCTCTTTCGTGGGCTTTCAAATAGCCCCCAAATATCCCCATTTTTTTTGTTGTTGGGTCGAAAAACAAATGGCCCATTTTTTTTCTTCAGCAGACTTCCCCCTCCCCCGTCATTTTTTTTCCGAATGAACCTGCGGCCCAGCATTTACAAATCAAAAGATTATTAATAAATAAGGGCTACCGTGCCCTAAGGTTCCCCATCGTGGAAACCTATTCCTCAAATGACGCTGCCGCCGCATGTTTTTTGCACCGTGGAGGCGCCACGGCTGAAGGCTCTCCAGTGCATTGAGCACCGCCTAATCTCGTCGCCGCCGGCCGAGGGAGGAAGGGGGAAGGCGGCGCCGCTGGAGATCTAGTGCCGCCTGAAAATTCTAAGAGGGCTCGCCGCCCTCTTCTGGGTCGGGGCTCCGGCTATGCGAGGTGCGCCGCTGCCCTGTGTGGGAGAATCGTCTGTGCCAGGGGAAACGCAGGCACAAGATCGAGAGAGGGAGGCTGTACGTGCCTAGGATGCGGGCGCGATGAGTGCGCCGCCTGCCTGAGTTCCTGTCGCCGAGTATTAGGGCTGCGAGAGCCCCTCCGCCAGGGCCCGCCGCCGCTCGAAGATGCTGGAGGGTGCGCCGCCAAGGGCACGAGGAGGGATTGCAGGGCTCCTTTTTTTTCCGCAAGTCACTACTGGAGGGATGCGAGGGGTCGCACGATGGGATCGCACGATCGCCTGGGATGTGCACGAACAGGGACAATCGAATTTTGAACCATAAAAAATATCTCTAAAAATAACTCAACTTCGATTCTCAAACCAATTACAAAAATAATCGAAGAACATGATGAAATCCTCGAGAATCGACCCGCTCTGATACCATGTTAGAAAATCGGAAGCGGAAGCGTAAACATGGAAAAGATAAAGAAAAATAGAAGAACGGGATTTTACGTGGAACCCTACTCCGTGAGGAGCGGGATGAAACCACGGGAGAAGCCCTCAAAGGGGCGTGTTTCTCCATTGACTTTCTCAATGAGTACAGGAGGTCTGGGGCTCCTTATATAGCCTCTCCAGAGCCTCCAAGTCCCACCACTGGACGATGTGGAACTAAACACTGGATGGGGTAAATGGATCTTCTCCAGGATCCATTTACCCTGCTACAACTCAACATGGCGCACTACCAAATACTCTAACAAGTACCACAAGCATCTCACTAGCCCGTACGAGGAGCTTGCGATCTTTCAGCCCTCCGGTGTAGAAAACAGGAACATGAGCATTCGGACTAGCATATTTATCGTTTTCTTAATGAATTGCATCCTAGATATCAAGCAGTGAAGGAGCAATTTCTGATATCCGATATACTACCAACGATGAAGATCATCTTTGGGCATCTCGAAGAACTAGAGACATCTGCTGCACATCCTTCTACTTTACCTCTCGCGTAGAACTTTGCTCACTTTGCATCATCTATGAGAGGAGGACGGCAAAGCTTCCGAGGAGACCATGAGCGTGACTTGGTCGTAGTCGTAGACGTGATTTTGGTCGTGGACGTGACATGGGTCTTGGCAATGGGCGAGGTACTACTTCTCCTCAGTACCCACAATGCATTCATTGCGGTCGCTGGAATCATCCATTTGAACAATGCTAGCAGAAGTTTGGCTTACCTCCTTATCAAGCCAATACTGCTTATGAGAATGCCTACAATACTGCAGAGGTGTCTTCCAATCAGGATTCCAGTGGACAAACTGTCCAACTCAATGATGTTGATTACACTTGTTTGATGCAGATGCTCCAGGCACCTAGGCCCCTTCTTTTAAGAGTGAGACTCCAACAACTACTTTGGCTACCACTTCAGGTACAGTAGCCAACTCAACAACCACTACTTGTCTTGTGATATTTGATGAATCATTGACTCTGCAACCACTACTACTCAGGATCATCGACTCGGGAGATTAATTCTCGCGTGATATTTGATGAATTATGATGTTATTTTCAGGATATTCGGACGATACAGAATTTTAGTGGGGCATGAGAAGAATGGCCTCTATCATCTTGACATTCCCTCATATCCTAAGTTTACTAGTGCAGCGTCCATCTCCGAAGATATGTTCCTATGGCATCTGCGCATTGGGCATCCTTCTGTCAAGGCTCTCTCCATGATGTTGCCTGCATGGCCTCAAATTTCAGCGAAATTCGGTCGAATTTCTATCGAATATCGATATCCAGTCGAAATCGAAATTCGACCAAAATGACCTAAATATGGGGGTCCTAGTACAAAAAAATGACCGAAATGATCGAAATTTCGATCGAAATTCGATCGAAATTCCATCGAAATTATGTTTTGGTCGTCACCGAAATGGTGACCGAAACCGGCATTTAAGGCCTTGGTTGCCTGAACTCTCTACTATGAAGCCCATTCAATGCAAGGCATGTTGAGTTCAGGAAACATCGTCGAGCTTCTTTTCCAGTTTGTATTGAGTCGCGTCGCACTACTGTTTTTGGATTGATTCAATGTAATGTTTGGAGACATTGTCCGATCTGAACTTTGAGTGGTCATAGATATTTATTTGTGGATGATTATAGTAAATCCTCTTGGGCAAATCTAATAAAGGAACACTTGGAGATTAATAAAATTGTCAAGAATTTCTTTTATTATATCAAAACTTCTTTCTTTGTCTATGTTCAAATTATCCGAACTGACAATACTATGGAGTTCCCACAACATGATTTGACGTCTTTCTTTGCCTCCCATGGTCTATTCATCAAACATCATGCCATATACCTCTCAGCAAAATGGGGTAACAGAAAGGAAACTCAGAATTCTTCATGATATTGCTAGGACTCTCCTTACTCAAATGAATGTTCTCAGGTGCTATTTGGGAGGATGCCATCATTGTTGTTGTTCATCTCATAAACAAGGTCTCATTTTCGGTCCTAAAAGGGGGCACTCCTTTCTCTCTACTATACCTCAATGAGTCTCCTTTTCCTTTAACATTGTGGATTTGGGTGCATTGCGTTTGTTCACAACTTCCGTGCCGTTGAAAAATTATCACCTAGGACCATCAAGCGTGTCTTTCTTGGTACTCTCACACTCAGAAGAGTTGTTGGTGGTATAATCTGGTTGGGCATCGATACTATATTTTTGTGGATGTCATTTTCTTTGAGCAGATTAGTTTCTTTATACAGACTGTAGATGTTATCCCTTTAGATCTACCACCCCCACATTTCATCTACAAATGCAAGCACACCACTACACCAGCTTCTTTACCCATGGTTTGAAAAAACTAGCCTCGAGGCAGTCGAGGTGTACAGCTCGAGGCGAGGCAGTCCTATTTAATCTCGAGGTGTGCGCCTCAATCCAGTCATATGAGGCATATGCCTCAAGTGGCCGAGGCAGTCAAGGTGTTTTGTGAGGCGTTTTCACTTTTTGAAGTATTTTATTATTTTAATGGTTTATTTGGTAGTTTGAGAAGCTTATAAATATCTGCTCATTTAGGATAATGATTATACAAGATAAATGCATGAATATGATGTTTCTATCATGCACATAACCTCATATTTACAATTAATTGTGTCCAACTACTTTGGTAAACTCTTACTATTCACTCTGAATGAATTCATAAATATCAAATTAAATAAAACTTGTAAACTTAATGAGAATTGCAATATATCAAGCAAAACGAAATGGATAGGGTTCACGGTTTCTCATGATGCCATATATTATGTATTAGACACATAACAAAAATTTCTTCGACGTATATTTAATCGTACTTTTAATTACAACAATATTTCAACGATTTGCTCGAAATGGATAGGATTCACGGTTTCTCGTGCGATCGGTCATATACTATATGTTAGACACATAACATAAATTTCTTTGACATATATTTATCCGTACTTTTAATTACAACAATATTTCAAAGACATATATGTATTCTCTAATTCTTTCACAACATTTATAAAAAAATGAATTCTTCTTTGGTTGAATGAAAATGCGTAAAAGAGATATGATGTTTTTCTACCTTCTATTTTGGGGTTCTTATCTCTATTATGTCATCATATCTTATAGTTAATTGCTATATGTTGGCAGAGAACATATAATTACATTGACATATATATAATTATACTTTTGTGCATATTTTTCTCTATAAATTAAGGCTTACACCTCGACCGCCTCGAGGCTACACCTTGCCTCGATTCTGAGGAAAACGCATCGTTCAGCCTTTCGTTTTTTCAAGCATTGTCTATACCTTTGCATGTTCCTTTTTTGCAGGATAATATGTGCTCTTCCAGTGCTCCCACCACTATTGTCTCGGATGTGCTTTAGGAGCTTCCTATAACTCTCCGCAAACAAAAATGGCAATGTACTTTCTACCCTATGTTACATTTTACTTCTATTGATGGTTTATCTAGCTGTGACAAGAGGTTTGCAAATGCTCTGATGGCCACTTATGTTCTCAGATATCATCATAGTGCACTGCAGGATCATGGTTGGTGACAAACCATGGATGAGGATATGGACGCCCTTATCTCCCTGTGTATGTGGGATCTCGTGTCATACCCCCTGGAAGGTCGTCATGTTGCATGCAGATGGGTATTCATGACCAAACAGCCACCTGATGGGTCCATTGACAGATTGAAAGCAAAATTAGTTGCAAAAGGCCTCATGCAGGCCTATGAGGTTGATTACATCGAAACCTTCTCTCTAGTTGCCAGAATGGGGTCCATACGGACTAAATTCTTTCTATCGTTGCTAATAAGGCATGGTCCACCTTCAACTTGATGTGAAGAACTCCTTCCTCAATGGTGACCTCGAGGAGGTTTATATGATGCAGTCACCGGGTTACATGATTGAGGGAGAAAGTGTATGCCTACTATGTAAGTCCATCTATGGCCTGAAGCAAAGCCCTCAAGTATGGTCTGGTAGGCTTACTACTGAGATTAGCACTCTTGGCTTTCAGAGGACGACATATGACTTCTCTGTCTTCAACAGATGATGGTCTACTAGCACAGTTATAATTGTTGCCTATGATGATGATATGGTTGTCACTGAAGACGACGAAGTCGACATTTCAGAGACTAAGACCTTCCTTCACAAGGTCTTTGTCACGAATGATCTTGGCCAAATCCACTACTTTGGCATTGAGGTGATACATACTACGAAGGGACTCCATCTCTCATAAAGGAAGTATTGTCTTGACATTCTTACTGAGGTTAGTCTACTTGGATGCAAGCCAACTTGCATCCCTACATAAGTGTGGAAATATTCCACATCTACTGAACATGCATTTGAGGAAACTACGCGGTATAGAAGCTTGCTGCGTAAACTTCTCTATCTCACTGTTACTAAGCCAGATATATCATATGTTGTGAGCAGAGCCAGCTAAGCAACCAACACATGGAGAGACCCCTTTACAGTCATTGGTAAGATGTTCTTCTGATCCTTCGATATTTGAAGGAATCTCCCAAACGTGGATGGGGCCAATGGTTACACTGATGTCTCCACCTATACAGACATTGACTATACCAGTTCACCTGAGAACCCTCGATCCACCACAGGCTATGCCATGCTCGTTGGGGGCAATCTGGTAACTTGACGAAGCAAGAAGCAGACAGTGATCTCCAGATTGAGTGCAGAGATATAATACAAGGCAATGGCACAAGCCACATGTGAGATCACATGGCTTGTCTCCTTTGTACAGGAATTTGAACTTCCAGTTGCTACTCACGTACCTTTATACTGCGATGACAAGTCTGCTACGTACATCGTCACTAATCATTCCATGAATGGACCAAGCATATTGCGGTTGACTGTCACTTCATTCATGATGCAGTACGGGAGGAAGGATCATAACTCAACAAATCTCCACTGAACTTCATCTCACAGACATCTTCACAAAGGCACTACCGAAGAAACGCCTCTTATGTTTGATTTCCAAGTTAGGCATGATCGACAGATATGCTTCAACTTGAGGGGAGTATTAAAGTTTTTTTTTGAAGACCAAAGGAGGGGGTAGCACGCTAAGGTGCCCTCCCCAATATATTAGCTAAAGAAAAGGAAAGAAAAGTACAAGGGAAAAGAGAAATCACAACAAGGACCAGGCTTCCACAAAAGCCATGGAATGAGACAAAACGTTCTCGCTATAGAACATGTGGCCCGAGAATGCCAGAGTGTTTCTGGCCAGCCAAATATTCCAAAGCAAAGACAGCAGGCCCAGAAAATCTATCCGCGGCCGAAGACGAGCTGATCGAAGCGAATCCAGAAAGCGTCGAAGGACGACGAGAAGACCCAGTCAAGGCCAAGGTCTCCCCAGGAACCGGCAGTGCAAGAGCAGTTAAAGAACAGATGGTCCACCGATTCGGTGCCCACCCCGCATAGGTAGCAGGCTTCAGACGTAGAGCCAAAAAATCATACGCAATGGTCCCGAGTCATTAAACGCTTGCGCCTGAAGAGCCACAGAAAGAAGCCAATCCGCTCAGGGAGACGAAGACCCCAAATCAAGGAGCAATCCTTCGTGAGGATCTCGGAGAGAGCGTGCGGTAGCCTTCGAATCGTCGTGTATGCCTTCTTGACCGAAAAAGAAGCTCCCCTCCAAACCCAGTGGTCTCTCCCCCCTGGGGCCCTCGTAGCAAGCTAAAGAGTCACACAGTCGAAGGAACTCCTCGAGCCTTTGATCTGAAAAGTTTGCACAAAAACGAGGCATCCAGTTCCCATCACACCAAACATCAGCAATCTTCGCCTCATGGTCCGTTGCCAAGGCAAATAGTCGTGGGAAACGGCTTGCGAGTGCCCCATCGCCAATCCAGTCGTCGGTCCAAAAAGCAAGTGCGAGGCCATTGCCCAAGATAGGCCAGAAGAGCTCGTGAAAGCGAGAGAGCATCGATAAAATCACCCTCCAGAACGGGGACGGCCGGACACCCATAGGGAGCACAAGCGACACGGGGCTAGAGCAGTCGTAAATACGTCGGATCAAATTGCAACAGAGATCGTCACCGCTCCCCCATAATCTGGAAACCCACTTCAAGATCAACGCCTCATTTATCGCATCCAACATCCGAACCCACATCCCGCCATCCACCTTCGGCAAGGTAACTGTATCCCAATCAACGAGGTGCATGCCCCTAGCCGTCTGCCCACACCCGTGCCATAAGAATCTCCTCATCACCCCTTCAATACATAAGTGAATCCCTTTGGGCAAAATACGTGAAGACATGAAGAAAATCGGAATTGCCGCCATAACCGCTTTGAGGAGGACCAACCTCCCCCCCTGGAAAGGGTGGAAGACCGCCAGCCCTCCAGCTTCTCCACTACCGGAAGCCAGTCCGCCAGCTTAATCCGCCCGATAGTAAGAGGCATGCCAAGGTAGCGAATTGGCAGCTTGTCGCACCACACTCCTATATCATCAGAACAAACCCGCGCCTCCTCCTCAGAAAACGCAAATGGCACCAAGATGGACTTCTCCCGGTTTTGGACGAGACCCGAGAGCTCGCCAAATAGCTCCAGCACGGTAGCGACGGCCCCAATTTCCTCCATGTCGCCCTCAACGAAAAAGATAGTGTCATCCGCGTATTGGATAAGAGGAATATTGAGATCGTCCTTCGAGAAGCCCGAGAAGAGGCCACCATGTTGCAACTGCGTCACCAAGCACGCCAAGGCATCAGCCGCAATGACAAAAAGAAGGGGGGCCAGGGGGCAACCCTGCTTGATCCCCCGTTGAGGTTGGTAGAAGCCGCCCTTCGGGCGGCCATTAACAAGCACCGGCAAAGAAGCCGTGGTTACACAACGTTTCATCCAAGATATCCAGACATCCGGGAACCCCCGCCTATGCATAGCTTCCCATAGGTAGCGCCAATCGAGAGTATCATACGCTTTTGCAAAATCTACCTTCCAGAGCATGGCCTTTTTGCCAAGCCGCTTCAGTCAGCAACAATCTCGGAATCCATAACCAAGCAGTCCCAGATTTGCCTGCCCGGGACAAAAGCCGATTGGAAGGGAGAGATAAAGTGCTCAAGAACCCTACTAAGACGGATAGCAAACACCTTGGCCACAATAAGGTATAGTCCGTTGGAGAGAGCAATCGGCCGAAAGTCCTCAATGCGCTCAGCCGCACCATGCTTAGGAAGGAGTACGACCAGCGCCCGATTAATTTTGTCAAAACCCGCGTTGCATAGACACATCTCCTGTACCACCTCGAGGACATCCCCAGCGAGCAGGTCCCAAAAGTCCTTATAAAAGGACACTGGGAACCCATCCAGACTGGGCGCCCCAAAAGTCCTTATAAAAGGACACTGGGAGTATTAAAGTTATTGTATTTCTATTTTATTTGAGTTATGTAACCGTTCAAGGTCTTATATGTAATTCTCCATTTTTTTGCTCTCTGGATTTCTCTCTATATAAGAAATCCTAGACTCATGGAATAACATAAACACAATGATTCATTCTCTCCTCCATACATGGAAAGCGAGAACAATTTCTCATCTTACAACTTAGGACCTCCTAGAAAGGTTTGTGGTTTTTGCATATAGTCGTCATTCCCCTATTACAAGTCAGGATGAGGTTCAACATACATCTACTATATGCTTGTTGTGCACTCTAAATGCTCGGGATTCCCCTCTGAGCATGTTATCCATTAGTCAGATTTGCAAAGAACGTAGTTATCATGCCATTTTTATGTCATTTTTCTTGTATTTTAAGATATACACATAGACAGGTTGATTAGATGTGATGGTAAGTAGGGTAGTCGTTACAGATTGGAGCAGTCCACGTATGTTGGTTGTGCCAAACGCATACAAATCAAGTCTCTTCTTATACGGCATCTCGTTTTTGTCACATCCCACTCCACAAGCTATGCATAGTCCACCCTCATATTCACCAGAGTCAAATTTATAGTGCGGCAGGAATATCAACTTGGAAAGCATCATCGTGCTAGCTTTCCTAGGTGGTGTGGACTCAATAACAATTCTCTTTTTGAGCTTATTCCCTTTGGCATTCGGGGTCGTAGTCGTGTTCCTGATCTTACGGACACAAATATTACTTAATTGATGGTGATGATTATTTTAAAGTTGCTTGATCTTTTAAAAAAAATAAATCTGAGATAGAAATATTCTTTACTCATGATTTTCTTGAGATATGATAATGCCTTAGTGTTTTCCATTTTTTTCTTTGATGAGATTACTTCATACTCATGGTATTATGCACCAAACTTTGTGTTCTACACATCTCAACAGAATGGTGTTGCTAAGAGAAAGTGCAGACTGCAGACATGTCTTGCATATTACCAGAAGCCTCTTGATCCATACTAGTCATGCTCCCCACTCTTACTGTTGAGATATTGTCCTTACTACTTATTACATGAAAATCGCATGTCCTTCCTTATCAGTTCATTTCACTATCTTTTTTCCGCAAAAGGATTTTGTAACATCTGGATCCAATTAAACTCGAACCCAACACGATTAGGGTCTGTTTAACCCAATAAAATTATCAGTCAGCATTAAATAACCTAAATCGATCAAATGATTGTGAATCAAAAGTCGTTCGGTCGCAATCGACCAAAGTCGATCGCATCGTAATGCGTGCCAAGGAAAAGTCGTGGTGAATATTCGGAAACCGCAAAACAAACCGAGATCGCCATAAAATCCGATTCGACGAAATAAGATCAACGGAAGCGATCGTTCGTCAATTGGAGATCATTTGACATTTTAATTTCATAAAATTTAACCTCAAACCAAAAACTGTATCTCGAAAATTTCGGACATTCAAACCCGATCGAAAGTATATCAATATTATATTCATTTTGATCGTCACTCAGAAACGATCAAAATGAGATATTATGCATCGAAATCAGAGATCTGAGGTGCCAATACAGATAACTTTAAATATCTTAAATAAGTAAAAAATGGTTTTAAAAAAATCAGAATTTCCAGTTTCTCCATTTGTCTTTCTATTTTCCAAGTCCCTCTCCACGTGACTTCTTCCTCCCAATATTTGGCAAACCTTAATGACTTTCCTCCCCTTATTTATAACCCAAGCCCCTTCCTATTTTAGCCAATTTCTTTCCCAAAAACCCTCAATTAGCTAAAGCCGAATGGACCCACTTCCTCCTCCCCATCCTTCTCCATGCTGCTATAAGTCTATTTCCAGCAAAAGATTGAAGATGATTGGAGCCCCTTTCCCCCTACTGGAATCCATATTGGAGCCTCCATTTGAAGCTTAAATTGCTGCACAACAGTTGATAGAGCAGCTGCAACTGCTTCCCCATTTAGAGCTACTCCTTGCAACTGTAGCAGTTGTTCAAACGTCCTAGAAATCCCCTGATGCATGATTGGAGATTGATCTTCAAACTTGGAGAAAATAGGTACAAATCCTAAAATCCTTTCTCTTGTGCCATGCATGTTCTACCACTAGAATTGACACTTATTATAGAGAAAGTTGGGGAATAATTCTTTAGATTTCTAATATTGTTAGCTCATTTTTGTTGATATTAATGATTAATGTTACACTTAGATAAAAATGCCTACTGCATATTCCATTATGTATACTGTAGTCACATTAGGATAAAAATGCATAGCACATATTCCACTTTTCAAGATTTCTCTCTGAATTTTTGTTAAGAGCAAATCACTCACCAGGAAAACATCACAAGGAGACATGATGCTCGATAAGAAACTAGATAAGTTATCATATAGAAACTCTTGTGCTCAACATAGTTCATGCCACATTAAACAATATGCTTCTTTGATTATCAAAATTTGCAAAAGAAATTATCCGATGCCATTATGCCAAACATATAATCCGGGCATAATGTTAATAGTTGATACAACTTCATACAAGTGTCTAACTGATTACAGCCTTATCAGAAGTTACGTGGACAAAATAAATGCAGAAATTGGGATCCATAATTGAAAACCTATATTTATATATAAATATATATAATTGGTTGGATTTGGAGGATACAGATATAAGATATCTTTGATTCACTGTATCCTGTTATTAATTTGGATAATAAGATTCGAAGTTTGATTTTCTAGAAGTTTAAACAAATATAAACATATGATGGGATCTGTATAAATCAATAAATATTGGAGAAATAAAAATTTATCTAAATCAACTTGAATGTGCCAGTTTATTTAAATTAGGTACATCCAGATCAAAAGTTAATATTCTACTTTTACTGCATGTTGATTTAGTGTCAATGTAAATGTAAAGTAAAATGGGCAGTAAAATTCTGTAATAGTTAATACTAAGTCCAAGAAGATCGACTCAAGTCACAATACAATGCACTACTCAGGTTTTCCAAACTAGAATATAAATTATACTTTACCATTGTTTTTTTTGAAGCATAGACAGGCTTCATAGAGATCACATCATGCCAGCATCTCATCGATGGATATGGAAATCCCAACAACCATCAACTGAGATCACATATTATCTAAGAATAGAGTTCCAACCAACATGAAACTCCAATAAGAGTATAGTGTGTTGTGCATCATATTGACGCCGGGTTTTAATTTATTTCCTTCTTGTACGAAGGATCCGTATGAAGAAGATCGTGTATATAGAAAGGAGATCTCCATAACAGTGACACCATCGTTGATCTAAAAGTTAGAAATTGAATAATTTGGATAACATCAACAAATCATATCATCATCCTAAGGGTGTGAGCAAGTAACGAATAAACAGAAGAATAAGCGGGGGATGATCTGATTGGAGAATGTAACTTGTGACCTAACTTGGGCGGCGGAAAAAAAGCCCAGTTCGAGCAGCTGCCGCTAAGTGCACGGGTCTAGGATCTCAATCTTTTTCACGGTTTTTACACGAGCTTGCAGTGTTTTTACGCCTCGTTGGGATCTCGACTTTTGACCAACTCTGTTGACCGTTTGCTTTAGGATACCCATGCGGGGGATCCTCGATTTTAGTTTTTCATACGAGCTCTTTAACCCATACTAGTCGAGACGGTTTCTAGAGTGACTTTTCCAGAGAGTCTCTCTCACCCGTCTTAGTGGTGCAGTTTTGGAGTAGACATATCCCTCTATTGGAACGCACTTCCAATTAGAGGGCGAGACGGAAGAGTCTCTTAGGAGACTTCCTCACCGCTTGAGTCTTGGTAACTTTCTGCCAGCAGGCTTGGTGATGCTACATCTGAATTATCTATGGCTACATATGAATCATCTAGGGTTACATTGAATCAGCCACAGTTGAAAATTTGGAGGAGTTACAAATTGAGATCTAAATAAGTTATAGTAGAATATGACTAAGAGATTCAGATCAGTTAAGGTGGTATTGATTAGACTTGACTGCAATCAAACCTAGCATAGAATCATTAATTATTATCAACCATCAATCGTCAGCAAATCATCGAATCTTAGGTTACTACCATGAATATATACTAAGTTAATGGTCGTGTTGGGAACTTAGTTAGGATGCACTATACCCCCATCGCATGCCTACGGAGGCACACCAACCCTAAGGCACTCTTCACGCCTTAGAGTCATAGTGTGAGGTCACATACAGACCAAGACCACATACTATCCACTAAACTGAAGAATTTAGATAAAATCAAGAATCAGTTCAAAACCACAGCTTCCCCCATCATCAAATACATAATTATGATTTCTAAATAATAAGATATTATTATTTCATATGAGTCATTAACTACTAAATAAGAATATGATATAAAAGGTAATGGGTAAAATTTGGGGCATTCCCTCAGAGTAGCTTGAAAATCTTTTTCATAGCAAGTAGTTGTTAATTTTTAGTTGTTTATGCCTTACTACTTGTTTCTTTTGCAATCACCTTAAATGCCTGCTACTTAAAATAAGTTTCGGGATGTACCAGCGCTCGTTGACGTCTCTTGTTCCTTTCATGTTTTGGCAGGCAAGCAGCATGTGATTCATTAGCTGATTGATGATTCTTGTCATTCGTAGCTACACTAGACGGTACAATTGTAGTTGTTACAGATTTTGTTAAGTTATAATGTAAAATACTTTCTTTCTCTTCAGTCACATTTTTGGGATACATGTATGTATGTCAGCTCTTTCGTACATGTGTATATATATGGAAATTAATGAATGAAATTTGGTGGTACATTCTATTGTTGGTTCTATGGTTGTTACTTGAATTGTGAATGTCATTGTAGAAACGCGAAAAATTTCCGTGTATTTTCATGTAACTTGTACAATCTTTAATGAATAAAATATCGCGAATATGTTGTAAACGGGTACTCGGATTCTCGGGGGTTCACAGATTTGTGTTATGTCCCTCCTCAAGTTTTTGGATGTGTTGTGTCAGTTCGTCTCTTGGTCCCTAGAAGGGACTAATTGCCTAGTGTTGTCGAGTGCATTTTTGTGACAAATGAATCTTCGCAATCAAGCACCAATCAGACGGTAGCGCAAAGCACTACAAAACAAGATTGACTAAAAAGTGATGCATGCGGACACAAGTTAGCATTAGCCATCCATCTATGCAAACTACGTGGTATGACTACGCAGTTTGAGGGGGGTCAAATAGAATAAACTTAGTTCGGTAGCTAGTCAGTCCGATCGAGTTGTTGATTTGACTAGTTTACCAACTAATAATAACATGTCAAGGTTTTACTCACTCCACCTTTGACCGTTCTATATTTGTGCAATAGATTACTAAAGGCACAATTGTACTTCTTAGCTAATAGATGACATAATTGTTAACGTGACGATCTATAGGAGATTGTAACATTGGGATCATGACCAGCTATTATTTGTATGGTACCCAATGTTCGACTCTGTGATGATGACATTGAGGATATTGATTCTAAGCAATATAAGAATTTGTTGAGAAACTATTCGATGTACAGTTACTCACCTAGAAATCTAGATCTTATACTATGAGAGGTGGGTTCTGACCGGTTTGACCGGCTTACTACACTGCTTGGCCAAACAAAAAAACTTCGGTATCTCATCTAGAAGCCTCTTGATGTCATTTCCTATATTGATATTGTTATGTTAATTATCCTAAGGATTGAGCATCTATCATTGGAATATGTGTGATTAATGATTATTAATGGTAATTAATCTTGTTACATAAAGAAGTAAAAAATACATAGTTAATGCCAAATTCAACACAAAATCAGAATATAGAATTATGGCTCAGGTTGTTGCAGAGGCTACCTTTTTTATGAGAAAAGGATTATGCTCCCAAAATGGAGCATACCCTCCACTGTTGCAAAGGTTATGTCAGTCAAATAAATCATAATTAATCTTCTCGTGAAGGTGGCTATCCCAATGCAGTTGACATGTATCAATCAAGAAGTATTGTTTATTGTCAACAAGCCAACTTTCCACAAGAAAACTGAACATGTAGAAGTTGATTGTCATTATAGATACATAAAAAGAATGTGACTACCCCTCATGTCGCAGACAGTATATGTCTTCACCAGGCCACTTTCTATAATGGCTTTTGAGAGATGCAGTTGCATGCAGAGTATGGTGGGCTCTATACACCGGTTTAAAGGGAGTGTTTTGAGAATTAAATCATAACTAAAGGGTTTTTTTGCTTTCCTTTGTTAGTTCTCTCTTTTGTTAGTTCTCTCTGTAATTGTCCCAACGGTCTCCATTGCATAAGAGACCACAGGATACTCCCTCCAACTCATAATATTGAATCCTATTTCTAAACTAGGCATACCTGAGTTGCAATAACCAAAGTAAATTGTGCAAATAAGGAAGATTTCGTCTCAATTAAAGTCTCGGGAACTTCTTCAATAAACTTGACTTTAACTGCATCATTAAGTTCTTGCAAAAATGCGCAAACACATTTTGCTCTGGATCTCCCAACACTTTCTTGGTCCACTGAAAATAATGTCATTTTCATAGATCAGATACGAACAAAGCAAATAACAGGAGGAAAAGTTAGCTACAAGGACATGCCCATGAAGTTATTTCCCAGATCGCCAGCTTCAACTCGTGATCCATCTATGACTGTGATACTACCAATCCCACCAAGAACAAGATTTTTTAGAGTTTCTGACCCGGTAGGACCACAGTTTAGCAAGCACAAACTGGCTTTCTCAAGTGCTATTTGTCCTTGATCCCCCCAGATCCTGCCATGCACGTTATTAATAAGAAAACATGATTTTTCAGGCTGAACTGGATGACATCCATAAACAGAAACAGAATTTTTTTCATAAATGTATGAAGTGAATGCATAGGCAAGATAAATAAAAAGACAAGATCAATTCTGTAAGAAATCACAAAAACCATATCAGCATAAAGTCTCGAATGCCCCCAACTCTAGTATCATTTCTGATTATACTTAAGATAAAACCAACCTAACAAAACAACAACAAATAGAATGACCACCCCAGCCTAAAATCGACTTCAAGAACTCCCTATTTTCTTCAAGTCGATTCTATCCACAGAACACAGACCAGAAGATTGATGGGTTGATAGGCTTTCTGCAGGAACACTCCAAACAAGCTGAATGCATATCTTTGCAGTTTTGTAGAGGTTAGATAACATTTGCAAGTGATGATGGGTCCAGAGGGAATCATGGTACGCACACGTGGAGTTAGGGAACTAATCCAACCCCCAAAACCCATCCCCAACACACAAAATGAGCAAAAAGAATTGTTAGCAGTGAAGATATTATTATCATTCAAAATTATACTATTCAAAAAATAATCTGAGATTTGAACAAAGGATCTCAATTATACTAGAAAGTTTATACTAAATATCTAAAACACGGCTGGTGTAATTATTTTAAGACATTTACATAGATGCTCCGCAATATTTTACGTGAAGAAATTATGTATATCATCTCAGTTTATGCACCGTAAATTGGCTTAGATGAAAGGATTAAACAAGCTTTTTGGGAGGATTTGGATAAGATAATGCAAGGAATCCCACAAAGAGAGATGATGTGCCTAGGTGGAGATCTTAATGGATATGTGGGAAAGGAAGCTTCAGGGTATGCTAGTGTTCATGGAGGACAAGGCTTCAGGGATAGAAATGAAGAGGGAAAAGCCATTCTTGATTTTGTAACGGTTTGTGATCTTTTCATAGCAAACACTCTCTTCAAGAAGAGGGTGAAGCATTTAATTACTTATAAGAGTGGCCCGATTAGAACACAGATAGATTACTTTACGTTGAGGAGAAGAAATCGGTTGTGTTGCAAAGACTGCAAAGTAATCCTAGGAGTGAGTTTGACCACCCAACATCACTTGTTAATCATGGATGCGCAAATAAAAGGATTGGTAAAGAAAAGGATGGTTTCCAAGATCACTAGAACTACATTGTGCAATCTTCAATTGAAGCAACAAAGCTTCAGGGAGAAGGTTTTAGAAGACTTATCTTAAGATTGTAACGGAAGTGCAAACGAGATGTGGGAGGCAGTAGCATCTTGTATCCAAAGGGTAG
Source organism: Ottelia alismoides (assembly GCA_037367405.1). NCBI lineage: Eukaryota > Viridiplantae > Streptophyta > Magnoliopsida > Alismatales > Hydrocharitaceae > Ottelia > Ottelia alismoides. The sequence goes on along the minus strand of JAZKJV010000864.1, from coordinate 250,235 downwards.
CCAAAGGGATGCTATGCGAGTCAAAGGGAGAAGCTCCATGCCAAAAGGATGCTTGGTGATGGAGTGGAGTGGTGAATCTGAGATTAATCATATTACTTATTATTTATTATTCTCCTAGCTTAAACAATTCAATAAAAGATAGTACTAATTAACTAATATTAACATATTGTCTATTGTACACAATTAACCTTAAATATTGTATATATTTAACCCTAATATTGTGTTCTATTTTCTGTGTTTCTTATTTTCCTAAAAATTAGACTAATTATTGCATATATTTGTTTGACATAGAAAAATTAAAATACAAAAATCTTAAAAATTTAAAATCAAGTGTTTTAATCATTAAAAATACTTCCAATAACTGTAGTTTGTACATATTGTTTAAATTTTTTGAGCTCAACATGAAACTTGTAGATCTCATTGAGATTACAACTTTCATGTTTTGCATTTTTTATTTGAAGCTTATAAGTATTTTATTTTGATTTTTCTTTGGTTTTTTGTATTTTCCTTTTATTTCATTAGGCCACGTGGCGCTCATAGGAGCAACCACGCGGCCCGCCTCTTCAATTCCACCCGCCTCCATTTGGAGCCATCCGATTCAGTCCTATGGATCTCATCTGAGCCGCCCACTCTCGCTTCACCTCCAGCCCTCTGATGCGATACCATATCGTATCTCCACCTTCTGTTAGCACCCGCTTCACAGCCATCAGATAGGATCCCATCAGGCGCATCTGTGTCGCACAATCGCGCCTCTCCGTCCGTCGTGGGATTGCGAGATCCAACGGTCCAGGACTCTTCTTCCTCCTCCAGCGCCTTCTCTCTCCCACATCATCCCTTCGCATGCACCTCTCCTACCTAATTCCTTCCAACTACCCCGAACACGATTCCAACCAACCACCTCCTCTTGTTGACCACTTCACCCCCTTCGACACCGAAGCCTTAAGTCATCATTCCAACCAACGTCACACGAGGGATCGGTGGTTGAAGCCACAACGGAGACCACCTGGAAACTGCACCCTCTTCACCCCAAAAACTCCATCTCCGCCCACTGTCACAGTTGTCCACCATTTCCCGAATCTTCGCCTAGCCTTCTTCCCCTCCCCGTGACGGTGGGGGTGGACTGTAGGGCAAACGATGGTCGATGTCTCCAGGTGTTGACCCATGGCTCTAGTGACCATGTCACGGCACCTCTAGTAGTTGTTGAGCTGCTCCAGGCGGCCATCGGAGTCCAGCTAAGACCGAGGATCTTCCAGGTCCTCAATCCATGTTGATACCCCCTCCATCTCCATCTTCCTTAGATCTCCAGGTAACTCTTGTTCTGTGTTCTTCGGTTTTATTAGGACGCACGCACCACCTCACTTCGATTAGATCGTACCCAGAGCTTCGCCCATCACCCCCCACCTTCGTACACCACTCAAGTCATCTCCTCTTTTCTTCCAGACTCCTCTCCGCGTCGACCCCTTCCTCTGTCTTCGAGGCGGAGGACCCATCGGTCCTCCATCTTCTCCGCCCCTCCAAGCCTTCATCTCACTCACAATCCCCCATGCACGGCTCCAGCTATCACTAACCACCTTGCAGGTCATCTTCTTCAATCGTCAAAGATTTCAAGATCATGGCTCCGTTCTAGAGCCACTAAAGCTCCGATGAAGCTTCACCACCTCCACTATTCGTACAGATGCGATATCTCGTCGACTCATCAAGATCCTCGTGTGCATCACGCGAAGGAGAATGGAGGCTCAGAGACACACTCGGAGTGCAGCGGAGGAGGTGGGCCATCGCCGGAGCTCCACCTTGTTCAGCCTTGTGCAGCGGAGGAGACGCCTGGGACGAAGTACAGGTATTGTCCGATCAAATGATCTGAGAGTCCCAATTGATTCATCAGCCTTGACCACAAAGCAGCAGGCTCTATGGGACTGAGCCATTCTCGAGACATCGGGGTTCTACCATGTAACCCTGAACCTGCAGCCGACCTGACCCTCATCCCAAGCCTCCGCTCGCATTCCAGCAACGTGACTGCTCTGGGAAATATGAGCGGGGCCCCGCTGACTTCATGAAATTGCAAATATGCTCACGCGCGCTTGGAAAATTTACAGGGAAGGGCCACCGATTAATTTTATTTGCATTTATGCCCTTTCCAGAGACCCTTTTGTTATGTTTTGTAATTTTTTCATGTCAGGACCTTTTCATTATGTTTTGTAATTATTTCATGCATGTTTTCCTTTCAGTTATGCCCCTGGACCATTTTCTTTATATCTTGAGCATCCGAATTCTGTATCAGTTGATTTCAGTTTCACTTTGATGCTCATTTAATTATCTTACTAATGGCATAGTTAATTTCTTGATTTGACACTTTGAACAGTATGTTGAATTTATGATATAATGTGTCATCGGTTTGCTTATTTAAATGTCAATTGTATAACACATGGATCCATTTTGATGCATCTTTGCTAGTGGAATTGAATCTATTTGTCATGCTCAATTACTTGATCATTTAGAGGCATATTTGTACATTAGTGTATGTTTGCATCTCACAGTATATTGTTTCATATCGTCCCTCATTTCAAATTACATAAAATTAAATAAAAAATACATCATGTCTTGCATAATGTTATGCAGTGTTGTATGCAATGTTGTAAAAGTCACCCGACTAGCCCGACTAGTAGGTCCGACTAGTTTAGTCAGTGGGGTGGCCAACCGAGTACCGACTAATTTCGACTAGGTCCACTAGTCAACCAATTTTTACTTGGAGACACCATGTTTTTTTACTTTTTTAAAAGCAAATTTATTCTAATACGCTTAATGTTTTATTTAAATTCAATTACTTCTTTTGATTCATTATGATAGTAAAAATATATATTAATCTATGTAAATATATACTAATATATGTATACAAATGATTTATATATTTGAAAAATCAAAATCGATTAATGCCCGATTAAATCCGATTAATCGCCTGACTGCCGATTAATCCTTAGTCAGTGACCCAACCGACCGAGTACCGACTACCGACTTTTGCAACCTTGGTTGTATGCATTGTAATGCGTATTTAACCTAAGTAGATGAATAATCACTTAATCTAAAAATTAGGACCTGTTAAATTATTAAGGTAATTAGTGTCCATGTGTTCGACCTTGATAGACTTACCAAGTTAAAATTCTCCACATATATAAAAATGTAGTTCTCTGCATGGTCCATTTTCGCCTCATGTACTGCGATAAAATACGACTCGTAAAGAGGTGAAAATGAGGTTCATCAGATGATGTCGTTGTCGGGGATGCGGCTCATCTTCGTGATTTCTTAGATTTTGATATTTAATTAAGTTGATTATTTTTTATATTTAGATCTACATGTCTGTGTTGTCTTTGCATTGTCTAATTATTCATTAAATTCCTTGATCATAATGCATGGCTTTTGTGGTAGGGTCCGTGGAGACTGAAGACGCTTGAGAGACACGGAGGCGAGAGTTGAGAGCTCCTGTTGTGAGGAGCCGTAGAAACACCTTATGAAACATCAAGATTTTTAATGAGTATTTTTGTTCATTTTATTTTTTGTATATATTTGTAATAATTGCATTTCTAACGGTCTCATTCGAGGGCTCGCATGTGTATTCATGGACTTGGACTTGCATATGGTGTGTAGAGCTTGTTTCACCCCTCATCCCGATGGGGCTTGAGTGTTCGACCTAGGTTAGGCATGCAGTTTTTCAAGCTTCTTTTCATTTCATATCATATGAGCTTGAAAGTAGGTTAGAACACACTAATAAGAATCTGGAAGACTCACTTCATCTCCTTGGATTCAATGAGACGCAAATAAGCATCGCTTCACTTAGCCAAATAAATCGATTTCTATCCCGCTAATAGAATCATGTTTAGGATGTGGCTTTTCTCAACTTGCATGCATTTAGTGATACATTTAATTCTGTCTTGCACTTTCATGGAGAATGTTGGAGGCATTGTAAGTACTTATCTTGAGCGTGCATCATGCTTTCTTGTTGCATCGGCTTTTCTCGACATCCCACTCTTGATTTATAACCTGGGATTTGGAATTGGGACTGATTGTTAGACGATGATTGCTTAATTGTGCTCACATTAAATTCAATGCTAAACCTAAGCATAAAATTGGGACTGATTAATGCAAGTCGCCCTCAATAAAATAGAGTAGAACTCACCTTGGGTTATGGGAGAGCAAACCCCAACATTGTACGCAGGATGTGTTTGCATGTTGAGATGTGAGGTCGCATCACTAGGAGAGTGTCCAAAACCTATCATCAAACCTTGCGTAATGGACTTATAGTTTGGATGATCACCAATAAAACCGATAATTATCGGTCTTCATGTGTGAAGTTGGTGAAATCAAAGGTGTTTGCTTGAGTGGTTGAGCCTCGATGTATTATATCCAACCCTCCCGTAAACCCTAGACTCCATATTCATCTCTGAAGATTCAAATCATTTGGTAAATTCATTTCACTTAACCCTAACATGGCTCCCCATCCTTAGTACCATATCCGAATACATAGACTACTCTTCAACCTAAGTATAGGAAGAACATTGTTCCATCTGATAGTTCACCCCGAGTCCCTCTCTCTTCATTATTTATCTCTATATATTGGCTCTTCTCAGCCTAGGGGGGGAGGGACTCGAGCCCCTGTCACCTTCTATCCATTACTCATTTGACTTCTTGGTCCTCTTCCTATACTTAGGTTTACCTAAGTATAGGGGAGAAATCCGGGCAGTTCCTTTATATCTTTCTATATTTCAGCATGAGCTATGGCTTCATATCAATTTGTGCTATGAAAGCAAAAGCTAAGTATAGGGGGCATAACGTATATATTTCATATATACTTTAGCCATAGCTCATATTTTAAAAATTTTCAAACTTTTTGGAGCTAGGGTAATACATTTACACTTATTTGTTTAAAACAATTGTAAAATGATTTGAAAAATTTTCTGACCAAGTGACATTGTTTTGAAAAATGTTTAACATTGGTTTAAAAAATGAGGATTTTACTTGTTTTGAAAATATTTTCAAAATCTATATATTATGTGGCACGGTTTGGAGAATCTTTTCAACATTCTTTTCAAAAAAATGAGGGTGAAAATGAGACTGATTTGTGTTTGTAAATACGTCTAACTTTATTCAAAAACCCATAAAAATTAGAAAAAAAATAAAAATTCTTTAGTAACCAGACTACTAAACTTAAAATTGATTAACTACTTTTCAGTGAGGGAACTACGGTCTCCCTTAACATAGTGAGTGGTTAAAAGACAACGCGTATGGCACCGTTTTGAAGTAAAACGTGTAGTCGTTTGACAGTCAGTACTTACATTTAGGGGTGTCAGAAAATTCTCAAATTCGATATTCACTCAGGTTCGGCTTGCTAAAAGTTCGATTCAGATTTGGTTTGGAAATAAACGAACCGAACCTGAACACAAGTTTAGACTCGATTAAATAAAAGAACCGAACCTAAAAATCATAGGTTCGCTCGAGTTTGATTCGTTAAAAGCTCGATAAACATATATATATACATATTTACAAATCCTTATCTGTATAAGTGGACATTATTTTCAGATAGGTAGATTTTGTCCCCGGATAAAGGATAAGTGAACTTTGTCTGGAGATAAATGAATATTTATGGGATAAGTAGGTTTTATCTCGGTATAAACTATCCTACAAGAAATAGTCATATCGTGATTACAACATCCATTATCTATGTGCCTAACACGTTTTCCTTCCTTATCCTCAAATTAACAGAACAATTATAAATCTTACTTATTGCATATCTCCACATTATTCATTATCCTTATCTGAACAAATATAAAAATATATGATAATTATATTTTTTTCAAAGAGATGAATACTTATTAATATATTTTTCCAAAAGATGGAGAAGAGTTAGATAAAGAAAAAAACTGAATGAATATTTATTCTGATTTAGACATACATATATATTAAAATTTCTTTTTTTTTCACTCGATTAGATAATTCTCAAGTTCGATATTCGCTTAGGTTCGATTCAATTAAAAAGAGGCTCTATTCAGATTCGATGAAAATAAAGGAACTGAACTTGAACACAAGTTTAGGCTCAATTAAATAAACGAACAAAACCTAAAAAATGTAGGTTACTCAGGTTCGATCCATTTACACGCCTAATTACACCCATACAGGCTGAAAGTAGATGCAACTAGTCGTTTGAACTTAGATCAGTCATTATTTCCCTAAAGAACCAAAAAGGAGCAATAAAATTTTGCAAAATTTCAAAAAAAAACACAAAAACATTAATTGTTGAGTTGGTGCATCCACGATACTATCAATATCACTCACGGCTTGAGGAATTGAGAAACATTTGGTTTATGAGGTCTTAAAAATCTAAGTTAATCAGTCTTAGTCATTATGGTTGAGACTTAATAATCCACACTTCCCTACTTTGAAAGTTGGGGGTTCTATATTGCACACTTCATCACATTAAAGAATTTTGATCAATACATGATGAGATGAGTTGAGGATTCACTTGAGGGATTGGAATTTGATATTCGAGATTAGACATGATTTTATAATGCTCGAGGATGGGATGAAGTCGATGAAAGCTTCATGAAACCTGAGTGTCAATACATTTAGCCAGTATGAGAACATGATACTTGTACTAATCTCTTGATATTGACCTATGTGCTAGGGTGTGATGAAATTTAATAATTTGTTGATCATTGTGCGCCAACTTGGTAAAAGCAGTGGAACTAGCCAAAAGAAAAAGAACATAAATGTAAAACGAAAAGCTCTCAATACAAAGTTAAATATAAAAGAGCTTACATCAAAGGTAAGCACTCCCAACCATTTCAAAGTGTCCACTTGGACCAAAGCTATTAGGACCATAGGAGTCGGTTTAGCACTCAAAAAGGGCTCTGCATCGTAAGCGATACAAGTCTGGGTGTCGAAGATATATTAGATATTCAAAAGAGACACCCCGATGTATTCCCAGGAAAACAAGTGCAAACGATTCCAACTTCTCTTGACGGATACGCTGATCAACAAACAAAAATAAATGTGTGTTGAGTAATAAGGCACTCGAGAGGATCCTTATTCCAATGAGAGAGAGAGAAGAAATGACACAAACCTATACCATCCATCAGTTGGCCTCCCACCTTCACTTTCAAAGTCTGACAAACTACTGGGACGGTGGATTGAGTGCAAAAATGGATTTCTTCCCTAGTGTTGAGGATCAAGTCCTGAGGAGAGTCTCTTGAAGTAGGACTTTAGATGATATTTCGATTCGACTCTCATGAATGCAGTGCACACTAATTGTCATATCCTTATGCTATATGTACATACAGAGAGTATGATAATTAGAGAAGTTGGCTTCCTTTCGACTAGAGCTTGGTTCAGCATATAATTTCAGGATCACAAAAACCAAGGGTTCTTGACGAATCAGGTCTTGAAATTTCACATGCACATCCAAGGAATAATCCGACTCAATCGATCTTTATATACTCGATGACGAGCTTAGTTTAAGTATAGGGGGATGATGAATCTAAGCTTAATCATATTATTTATTATTTATTATTCTCTTAGCTTAAACAAGATAGCACTAATTAACTAATAATAACATATTGTCTGTTGTGCATAATTAACCTTAATTATTATATATATTTAACCCTAATATTGTATTCTATTTTCTATGTTTCTTATTTTCTCTAAAAATTAGAGTAATCATTGTATATATTTGTTTTGACATAAAAAATTAAAATATAAAATACTCAAAAGAATTAAAATCAATGGTTTTTGTATTTTTCCTTTTATTCCATTGGGTCAATGGCGCTCTTAGGAGAAGCCACGCGACCTGCCTCTTCAATTCCACCTGCCTCAAATTGGAGCCGTCCGATTCAGCCCAATGGATCTCATCTAAGCCACCCACTCTCGCTCCACCTTCAGCCCTCAGATGCGATATCAGATCGCATCTCCACCCTCTGTTAGCGCTTGCTTCACAGCCATCAGATCTATTCTCATCAGGCACATCTGAGCCGCACAATCACACCTCTCCTTCCGTCATTGGATAGCGAGATCCAACAGTCCGCGACTCTACTTCCTCCTCCAGCACCTTCTCTCCCATGTCATCCCCTCCTGCGCACCTCTCTTCCCTAATTCCTCCCAACTGTCCCGAGCACTATTCTAACCAACCACCTCCTCTTGTTGACCACTTCACCCCCTTCCACGTTGAAGCCCTAAACAAGGCCTTAAATGTCGGTTTCGGTCATCATTTCGGTATCGACTAAAACAGAATTTCGATGGAATTTCGGTGTAATTTCGACCGAAATTTCGGTCATTTCGGTCATTTTTTGTACTAGGACCCCCATATTTCAGGCATTTCGGTCATCTCGGTCGAATTTCGATTTCGATTGGATATCGATATTCGACAGAAATTCGACCGAATTTCGCTGAAATTTGAGGCCATGGCCCTAAATCATCATTCCACCCCACGTCACACGAGGGATCGGCAATTGAAGCCACAATAGAGACTACCTGGAAATTGTGCCCTCTTCAGCTCAAATACTCCATCTCCACCCATTGTCACAGTTGTCCACCATTTCACGGAGCTTTGCCTAGCCTGATTCCCCTCCCCATGACGGAAGGGTGGAGTCGTAGGGCAACGATGGGCCCTAGTGGCCATGTCACAGCACCTCTGGTGGTTGTTGAGCTGCTCCAGGTGACTGCCGGAGTCCAACGAAGATCGAAGGACATTGCAGGTCCTCAGCCCAAGCCGATACCCCCGCTCCATCTCTGCTTAGATCTCCAAGTAACTCTCTTCTTTCTTTTTGTTATGTTGTCTTCGATTTTATTAGGAGCACACGCACCACCTCGCTTCGATCAGATCGCACCCAGAGCTTCGCCCATCACCCCTCACCTTCGCATACCACACATGTCCTCTCCTCCCATCTTCCAGACCATTCTCCTCCGTCTTCGAGGCAGAGGACCCGTCAGGCCTCCATCTTCTCCGCCACTCTAGAACTTCATCTCAATCGCAATCCCCCACGCACAGCTTCAGCTACCAGTAACCACCTTGCAGGTCCTCTTCTTCAATGGTCGGAGATTTCAAGATGGCTTTGTTCTAGAGCCAAAGCTCCGGTGAAGCTTCGCTACCTCCACTGTTCGTGCAGCTGCGGCATCTCGTCGACTCATCAGAATCCTCGTGTGCATCTCGCGAAGGAGAATAGAGGCTCAGAAACACACCTGGAGTGCAGCGAAGTAGGCGGGCCATCGTCGAAGCTCCACATAGTTCAACCTCTCGTGGCGGAGGAGAAACCTAGGATGAAGTACATGTACCGCCGGATCCAATGAGCTGACGGTCTTTATTGAATCATTAGCCCCGACCACGAAGCAGCAGGCTTGGTGGGACCGAGCCCTTCTCGAGACACCGAGGTTCTGTCACGTAACCCTGAACCTGCAACCGACCCGAACCTCGTCCTGAGCCTCCACCGGCATGCTTGGCACGTAACCGCTCGAGGAAATTTGCACAGGGGCCCTATCGACTTCATGAAAATGCAAATATACCCCCGCACGCTTGGAAATTTTACAAGGAAGGGTTGCCGGTTTTAATTGCATTTATGCCTTTCTTAGGGACCTCTTCATTATATTTTGTAATAATTCCATACATCTTTTTCTTTCTGTTATGCCCCTGAACCATTTTCTTTATATATTGAGCATTCGAACTCTGTTTCAGTTGATTTCAATTTCATTTTGACGCATAATTAATTATCTTACTAATGGCGTAGTTAATTTCTTGATTTGACACTTTGAACATTATGTTGAATTTATGATATGATATGTCATCGGTTTGCTTATTTAAATGCCAATTTTATAACACATGGATCCAATGCATCATTGCTAGTGGAATTGAATCTATTTTCCTTGCTCAATTACTTGATCATTTAGGTGCATATTTGTACATTAGTGTATGTTTGCATCTAATAGCATATTGTTTCATATTGTCCCTCATTTCAAATTGTATAAAATCAAATAAAAAATACATCATGTCTTGCATAATGTTCTGCAGTGTTGTGTGCATTGTAATGCGTAGTTGACCTAAGTAGATGAATAATCACCTAATCTAAATATAAAGACCTGCTAAATTATTAAGGTAGCTAGTGGTCCTGTATTCAATCTTGGTAGACTTACCAAGCTAAAATTCTCCACATATATAAAGGAGTAGTTCTCTGCATGGTCCATTTTCACCTCTTGTACTACGATAAAATACGACTCTTAAAGAGGTGAAAGGTTCATGATGGAGGGGTGCAAGAGAAGCTCAAATTAAAAGAGCATGATTTAAAGTTATGTCTAAGGATAGAACATATGAAACTGTAACAAACTGCAAAATAGTAAAGAAGGAAACAAAGAAGGCTGTAAGTGAAGCTAAGTCAAAATGTTATGAAGTTTTGTACAAAAATCTCAACTCTAAGGAGGTCAGAAGGATATATTCAGGTTGTCTAAAGCAAGAGAAAGAAAGACCACAGACCTTTCAAAAGTGAGATGCATTAAGGATGAAGAAGGTCCGCGTGCTTGTTACTCAGAAGGATATAGAGATTAGATGGAAACAGTACTTCCATAAGCTTTTCATTGGAGAAGGAAATAGAGAAATAACTTTGGGAGAACTAGCTAGTAATGAAAGTTACTTGAATTGTGCAAGCTATAGACGAATACAAATGAAGGAAGTCAAGAAGGCTTTGAAGGTTATGAGACATGAGAAAAGGTGTAGAACCTGATGACATTCCTACAAAAGTTTGGAGAGTTTTAGGTGAGCAGGGCTTGACTTGGCTTAAAAATTTATTCAATATTGTTAGAAAATAGGAATGCGGAAGCAGAATGATAAACAGAGCATGAAGAATGGAAAAATAAACATGAACACAAAGATTTTTATGTGGAACCATGCTCCCTAAGGAGTGGGTTTGAAACCACGGGAGAACGCCTCAAGGGTTGATACTCTATTGCTTTTCTCACAGGATATATGGGGTGAGGGGCTTCTTATATAGCCCTCACTGAGTATCCACATCTCACAACTTGTAGATGTGGGACTAAAGACTTGGATGGGGTAAATGGATCATGGAGGCATCCATCTATCCATCTACAACATAATAGGCGCACAGCACATATACTCCAACACTCCCCCTCAACCTGGAGCATGCAATGCTCAGCTTGGACAAACAGAAAGAATTCTCAACTCATAATACAAGACACTACAGACAATATCAATTCAACGCGCACAACTGTCGGCTGTTGTCGAAGACGTTGCTTCTCATGTCGTGCAGGTGAGGAGGACAAACGAACTGGAGTGGGAGTCAAACTAGGTGTGCTCTGAACTGCGCATGTCAGAGCCACTGAAACTGTAGGAGCCTCCACCTGGAGAACTATGGCCCGCCACATGTAGAAGACTGGTTCATGTAGACAATTGCTCCATCTCTGAAGGGTCGAACTGAAAATCCGTGGAGTGCAATTCTCATCGGAGTCAACGGTCGCTGGAGAATGGAGTCTGAATAAGTCTCTTTGTCGGAGAACTGGGTCTCTCCCATCTGGCTTAGAGAATGATACTCTACTCTGGAGTCCCTATGAAACCACATGAAAACCCTAGCCCACATGGCATAGGAGATGGGATCTCTAGTCTGGAGTCCCTATGGAACACATGAAAACTCTGGCCGAAACATAAAAGATGTGGACCACACAAAAGATGGCAAACATGTGCACATTTGAAAAAGACCGCATGCATGTGCGTGCCTGAAACTGAGGACTCGAAATTATCTCAACGTCGAGTCTGAATATCTGAACTGTAGAATCTGAACATCTGGCTAGTCTGGAGAATCTGACACCTGACATGACCTGTGACTCTACACAATACTCCCCCTTCCCTCATACTTGTCAGAAAATAGTGACATCGACAAAGTTGGGAGAAGACATGAAAATGGGGAAAACATGGATCACATTTGGCTGTTTTTTACGGGTCTTCTCCTTTTTCCCAAAAATTTTGTAAAGCTGTTCAAGCTTCCTTTTTTCACAATTTTTTTTCAAACTGCGTACAGCTTTTCTGTGTACGCATCTCTCTCTCTCTTTTGTTTTTTAACAAAGAAATTTTGATCCAATTGGACCATTGAAACTAGAGCCCAAACAGGACTTCCAAACTGCGAATATACCAACCCCCTTTTTTTCTCGCAAACAGGCCTCCTTTTTAAAAAAAATAGGCCCTCTATTTTTTACATAATGTATGGGTCCCTTGTTTAGGTTTCCCATTCACGGGACCCCATCTTACAGGGACCGCCACCCCCTCCTGGGCTCTGCTCCTGCTGCTTGGAGATGCCGCCTCCATTGGATGCGCAAAGGCTTGGGGCTCGTCGCTTGGATACGCGCCGCTGATGCAGACCTGGAGCCACGAGAGAGAAGATGCCACCTGCGGCGCTTTGTATCTGAAGGTGTGTCACACCTGGAGCACCAAGCCTATAATGCTCCTGTCGATGGAGCAGAGGTTCTCCGCTAGGAGGTGCCGTCGCCAAGGACTACAGGTCTACGGGTCTGAGGGGAAGGGGGAGTGTAGCGATCGTCGCTAGGGATCGCTAGGGTCTGCGGGTGTTTGCAGGCCAGGAGGGTCAGACACTGCCAAGGGGCTCTGTCTAGAGAAGAGGTGTCGTCGGATGAGATGGCACCTGGGAGATGAAGGAGGAAGGCGGCCATCGCCGCCTACTGTGTATGTCGCACCGCCGCCTAGATATAGGGGAACCAGATGCCGCTCGATGTGGCTGGAGAAGAACATGTGCGAGTGTTCCTGGAGAGGTGCGTGATTTGGCCAAAAATCGATGCGGTCCTATTTACTCACAAGGCGAGTCAACAGTCGGTGTGTTGACCACACAAAATCGGGACTAAAATCAACAATTAACCCACACTATAGATCAAAGAAATAGAAATAAATGTGGAGTTAAAATTTATTTTTAACTCTGCACAAAATGTATAGCAAGCAAGTATGCAGAGAGTTCGAACACAGGGAGCAAACAGGGTAGAAGCACAAAAGTGTGTGAGTGAGTGTGAGTGGTGTCTACACTAAGCAAGCAAGCAAAGATTTTTGTGGATTTTTAATTTTAATTTTTTTTTAAATTTTTTTATTTAATTTTTAATTTTGTATTTTGATTTTTAATTTTCTAATTTTTATAATTTATACTTTATGTATATTTTTTTGTATTTTTCAATATTGGAATATAAAGATAATGTAATAAAAGAGAAGCTAGAATATTAATAAAAATATGCAAAAATAACCAAAAATTCAGAAATAAAATGTTTTTGATATTTCTAGGATTTTTTACTGTTTTTGTGATTTTTGGGTATTTTTCAAACTGTTTTGGTATTTTTAAACACTGAAATAGAGGAAAACAGTGAAATATGTACTGGCTGTGAGCAAAATGGGGATTAAAAATAGAAGACAGCCACAAAATTTTTCAAAACTAATTTTCAAAGAAAGGTAATGAAATATAGAATAAACAGGAACAGAGTTTATATTTTTTTGAGTTTTCCTTGATTTTATATATTTTTTTGAAGTTTTTATGTATTTTCAAATTTTTAGGGTTTTTCTTTTGAGATTTTTAGTGATTTTTGGACTGACACTAAAATAGGTTAAAAGACACACTAGGGAATTTTTTTGGAATTTTTCGAGGTCTTTTAATATTTTTTGGCATTTTCTAAGCTAGACAGTAGATAAACAGCATGTTTTTTATTTTTAACAAATGTTAAAATGAAATAAAATCAAAAACTAAAATTGTGGCGTTAAAATACAATGGATCAGGAGCTTAAGTTCAATTTTTGAGAATTTTTGGAATTAAAATGAGGCCTTAATTAAATAGATCTAGCATGCAAAAATTAAAGGTCTGGCAGGGGCGTTTCTGCAGATATCAATAACTATGGGGGCATGCCTGCAATTTTTCACAAAAGTTTGAACTTAAACAAATAGTGTCTGGGCCAAACAACAAAACCAAAAGCCGCAAGGGCTTTATTGCAAAAGTCCCCCAAGCGCACGTGAGTCGCACGCACGCCTGGGAGGGGCACGGACGTGATATCACAAAAGGCCGAGGGTTGAATTGTAAAATGCCAAGAAAGTTTACACTGCAAATTCAAAGTTTAGGACTAAATCTGAATATAAAAACTCCCCGGAGTGACTTTGCAAAATCGCCTAGTCACGTGCGTAGAGCACGTGACCTAGCGAGGGTCAAAACACGAATGACACAAAAGTAGGGGGGTTACTTACAATTTCTACAACTATTTAAAACGCAGACGAAAGTTTAATAACTAAACAGTAAATACAAAATGTGGCGGGGTATAAATGCAAAATTACCCACGCCTGCGGGATCGGACGGCATGGCGTGGGCCACTTAACACGTGTCATCACAGGCCGCCGCGATACCCTTTCGCCCTTGGACGGCTCGGATTAGATTGAGATTGAATGATCGAACGGCTGGGCCTTAACAAGATCCGAGGGCAGTTGTAGCATCTGGGCAACCTCCAAAATCGAACGGCGGCGAGGCAACCTCGACAAATTGGGAAGAACTCGCGGAGGTGCGAGCTTCCCCAGCCCCGATCTCCCCTCTCCGCTGCAAGGCGACGCTCCAAAGTGCCCAGAAAGCTTCCTGCAGGTGTCTTCTACACGCCTGGGGTGTCAAAAGTGGTCGGTGTCCTCCAGAGCGCACCGGCGGCGAAGGCGGCTCACGTGGCCCCCAGGTACATCCAGCGATCCCCAAAATCACCCAGGCGCCTTAGAGTCGCGCGTGGACCTGCAAGAAAAGTCAATAGAGTCGCGGGCAAATTGCCGCGACTCCCAGGTGGACGAAATAGCGTGGAGGTGTGGAAAAGTAAGGCTCGCCGGAGCAAGCTCCGGCGAGGTGGTACGGCAATGATCGGTGGAGTGTGAATCGAGTTGCAAAGTGGCTGTAAAATCCTACGACTAAGGCTAAGGTAATAAAGCACAACAAAAAATGAAGAAAAGGGGATACCTCGAGGGTTAGAGACCCAAGGTAGAACCTCGACGGCCGAATGGCCGGAGGTGGCTTTGGAACGCGCCCAAGAGCACCTGGGTTGCACCTCAACGTGATTGGGACTCACCCTCTGTCACCGGGGATTCGCCAGAACTCCTCGGAGGTCCCTGGTACTGGCCAAAGGCGGTTCAAAGAGAGGAGGAAGATGAGGGGGGTCTTTTGAATGGCTGGTCGACATGGCGAGAAGATCGATGCGCAGCCATTGATTCAGCGACGCGATGAACGAGGCAACCCAAGGGCGTGTATGCCCGATGATCAAGGAACGAAGTTGCAAAAGGAAGTGTCGCGAAAAGATGTAACGAGTGGCCTCGAAAAAATCGCGAAAACGGGTCAAAAATGCAGTCTGACAAAGCCTAAGGGAGTAGGTCAGACAGTTGACCGGGGTCAACTGTCAGACCATCCTGGTTGGTCCACGTGGACCAATCAGGAAAAATCCCCTTAAAAATCAATTAAAAATAGTAAACGTTATTTTTTTATTTCGGTTATTAAATAAAAAAATATTTATTATTTTATGTAGTATTTTATTCCGATTTTTAATTATTTTTATGAGATTTATTTTTACAAGCTACTTTTTAGCCCTATATAGGTACATATATCTATGTGTTTTATTACTTATTTTTTTATTTTGTATATTTTAATTTTATTATTTTTATTTATTATTTTCTAAAATTATAAAATACTTTTATACACATAAATATATTTTTATTTTATTTTCTGATATGTTTTGTACATTTAATAAAATATAAATAGGTATTGTATAGGTATGGGTATAGGTAGTATACCTATGTATCAAATATGTAAGTATTTTATTTTAAGTTTTATTTAGGTTTTTATTCCAATTTTAATGTACATAATTATTATAAGTAATATTTACAAAATTATAAAAATATAAAAACACAAAAATAATGAATAAATAATAAATTGAATATTTTAATCTGTACAAGTATACAGTGAGGGTCCAAAACTCAACTTTCAAACCGTAGCTCCGCCAAATGCGAAACCACCACCAATAATTAGCTTATTTTCTTCTATATACAATTAAAGGTGAGTTTGATGCATTTGGAGTTTTCATTTGTGAGATACGGGTCTGGGAAGTTGGGATTCTGGATTTTTATTCAGACCATAACTTTTTATCTGTACATTATTTTTCAGTGAAATCAATTTTGTATTTTTCTTTATTAAATTATCTACAACTTTCATGTACAAAGTTTCTTTATTTGAAGTATAAAAAGTAGAACCAAAAATAGGTCCCAAAATGAATAAAGAATGAATTAAATAATATAGGTATTTGACCCTTATCTCCCCCTACTTTATTCCTTGTCGACCTATTCATCAAGATGCCTAGGTCTCGCGGTTTCGGGTCATAAAATATTTACAATATTTTATTCTTTTTCTTTTCTTTTATTTATTCTATAATTTTGGCTTTAATTACAGTATTTTATACATTATTTAGATGCACATGCATGAATGCTAAGATGATGGAATTAATGCTATTTACAGGCATTTGCTAGGGTTTTTGGTGCCAAAATGATAGAATAAAGATGATGAAATGTGGATTCATCATCCCCCTATACTTTACCTTTGCTAGTCCCTAGCAAACACTTATGCAATAAGTGTAAGAAGAAAAAGAAAGAAAAGAAAAAGAAGAACTTGGATTTAGTTTAATTATCAAACTTGTCTTCACAAAATCAAAGTTTGGAGCTTAAGTCGGACCTTTGGAATTTTAGTGCGGGCGGAACCTTAGTGAGAACCGACTTTGAAATCCAACAGTCCTTGAGAATCCCAAAACTCTTTCCAAGTCTCCTCAGTAGCCAGGTCAGATATACTTCAACTCATACGCAAACTCTTACGACTATGAATCTGACTCGTACAGTGTAAGTGATGGTGGCTCTCCCCAACTAGAATGACAAAGAAACTGACTTCTCCAGTACGACAACCCAATAATTCCCCAATCCAATAACTCCATCCTCGAGGAGCGGGGTATTCCCTTCTAAGTTCAAGTGGCAACCAGCTCAAGAGGAGGGGGTGAAGAGAAGAATGGACGGTAGCCAGTGTAGCTACCTATCCTAGGATGCAAGATCAGTGTAGTCAAGTCATCCTGCTGCAGGCTCACATGATATGACTTTGATGCTCAAGCTTGCTTATTTTCTATACAACATATTCACATACTTTGCAGGCTTTTTATTTTTGTACATGCCTGAATTCTTCTTTTTTTCTTTTTTTCTTTTTTTTTTTGAAATACTATATACAGCAGCATTTACATAAGGAGTTTTTCCTCTTGAGCCAATAGACTATCCCTCTTTTGAAGCTTTATCGCAACCCACAGCCTCCTATCTTTAGACTTCCTAATCACTGGACGGGTTGGGGTGCACTTCCCTCCCTAGAGGAGGACAAATGTTTCCACTTGTGTGCATCTCATACCGGCAAATCCAATCCCCTCACCACTCCAACCGAGTTGAGCCATGTGAAAGGTGCAGGTGTCCAAGTTAGGTCATTATCAACAAGAGTCGTGCGTGTGCTCCGAAATACTCTACTTAGGCAGTCAAGAATCCATTGAACCAAGTCTCGTAATCCTCAAAGAATTAAGTCAACTAGACCTGAAGTATCTCAAACCCAGTTCCTATAAGGTTCCTGTTATTAGGTAGATTTTAAGGTCCAATCAAGCTCCAATCTCAAGATTTTATTTAGACTTGTTCAACTATCAAACTCAATCCGAAAAATGCTAATGCTATGCAATGCAATGCAGAATGCAGAAAATATTTTTGTGATGCAATTTTCAAAGATTTTGAACTTTTTATGGATTTTTGAAAAGATGATGCATGCATTTTTTGTATTTTTCGAAAAAAAATTCAAATGTTTTTGGATTTTAGTTTTGCAAATGTTTTTGGGATTTTTGAAAACAAAAAGTTTTGGCTAAAAACTAGGTGAAAACTATGTACACGGGAGTGCTTCTTATAAGTACAAGAAGTGGATTTTAAGAATTTACAGGGTAAGTGGTCAGTTTTATACACATATATATAATGGATTTTGGTGTGATGTATGTATTCCTCAAGCTTATTTGACACAAGCTTTTCACAAAATTTTTGAAAATTATAGTCCAAAATAGTTTTTACAAATATTTTACGACATGTACACACATTTGAAAATCATTTTGCAAAGGTTTTTCAAACAGTATATATAGATTTTTCAAAATATTTTTGCAACCATTTTTCAAACCATTTGCAAATCATTTTTCAAACATTTTATTTCACACAAAGAAAATAAATTTTACAAACCACACATTTTTACACAGGTTGAAAACATGTAACAAAACATTTTCAAAATAGTTTTCAATAGATGTTCACAAAGATTTTCAAACTATTTTTCAAACTTTTTGCAAAAAACATTTTCACCTGATTTATTAATCAGTATATACAAAAAGACTTTGAGGAATAGAACACCTTTTTATTAAAGATTTTTAATGAATTTTAAAGAATTTTTAGCCATATTATTAAGAAAATACGAAAGTACGAGTTATGGCTAAAGTATATACGTAGTATATACGACCCCCCTATACTTAGCTTGAGCTATGTCCTCATAGATCGGAGAGAAAAGAGAAGACATAACTCGTACTAAGTATAGACAAGTCGAAAGAATGAATGAATGAACCAATAAGAAGTTGACCGTCCCCCCTATACTTAGGATCAAATAATCCTAAGTATAGCAGACTGTACACAACGCAGGGAGGGTCAAGGGTGGGAATGAACAGATCGTACTCAGATTGTCTCCCCCTATACTTAGGGTAAAATATCCCTAAGTATAGACAAGAAGAGGAGACAATGGAGAGGATCAAAAGATAAAGAAAACTCAGGGTGCACACCCCCCTATACTTAGGACAAAGTACGTCCCAAGTATGGAAAACTGTCTACAAGGGCGGCACCTTTTTGATAGATAAAGAAAATAGAAAAGGAAAAGAAGAAAAGAAGAAAAGAGATCAGAGTGGAAGAAGATCATGAGAATGTACACGTCACTCCCCCTATACTTAGGGTAAAAGAAGCCCTAAGTATAGGCAACAACAGGAGTGATCACACGAAACGAAGAATGAACACTCGACTCGTCCACCCCCCTATACTTAGGACAAAGTACGTCCTAAGCAAGGCAGACACGAGAATGGGTGGACGAGTAAAAACGGGAGATAGAAAGAGATGAACAAAGGAGAATGTACAACAGAGGTGGATGTACATATGATCAAGAAGGCCGAAAGCTAACCTTCTTGCGAGACCGCTGAGGGATGGATCTGGTGTGGCGCAAGTCGACATCGGGGTCCACAGCGGACGGAAGCCGATCAGGGTCGACACGGTGAAGGCCCTCAGTGGAATCAAAACGGAAAGGGACGAACTGATCAATGGAAGCAGTATGGCTGGGTTCTCCCTTGGTGGTCCTATGGTGTGAAGGCACAGACGGGTGAGTGGAAGAAGTACGACTAGGTCCGGCCTTGGAAGTCACGCAGATGTCAAAGTGGAATGGGACAAACTCATCATCCTCGGAAGAAGCGTAATCGGAGTCGTCCTGCGAGGGCTCGTCCAGGTCAAAGTCAAAAGGCACGAAATCATCAGTGGAAGTATACGAGCTCTGTTCGTCCTCAAGAGTTTCACCCGGATCATCTTTTTCATCAAGAGGCCAAAAATTGTGAAGGTTCGCGTCATAGCCGACCTCAATCATCTTTACCTTTGAAGGACCAGGAACGGACATATCAGTGGAAGTAGTCAAACCAAGTTTGTCCTGCCTAGTCTTACCTAGGTCATTTGTTTCCTTATGAGGTCTCTCAAAATAATGGGCAACATCATAAACATCCTCAATAGTCTTGGTATCTGCCCTCCGCTCAAATGGTTCAATCACGTAAATACTCTGGATTTCATCAACACATCGCCACACACCAGGAGGAGGAACTGCGAGGTCTATGCTTTCCGACTTCCTCCCCTTTCGGGGGATCCGTCGGGTCTCATCAACGGTCGCTAAGGAAGCATCTCTAGTATCATCAGATCGGTCACAGGCCTCGGAGTCAGCTATGATCGGTGAAGGAGCATCAGGTGCAGGTCTCTGATCAACTGTGGGTGCAGTGACCGCCACTTCGCTCTCGTCAACATGACGGAAGCGAATCTCTCCTGATCCGTAATCAATAACGATCCTCGCAGAGGCGAGGAATGGTCCTCCCATGATGATTGGAGATGGCTCCCCTGTGGAGGTCTCCATGGGCAACACGACAAAATCAACATGGTGGCTTGTGCCCTGAATAGAAATGACGGCGTTTTCAAGGATACCCTTCGGCCTCTTGATAGATCCTTCAGTTTGTACTGAACGATCATCCTGGACTTCCTGAGAGGCCCTAAGTGAAGAGACTGTACCAGCGAGAAGGGTAGTATGCTAATAGATGCACCGCCGTCCAGGAGAGTGCGATCACAAGTGTAGTCAGAGATGGAGCACGTGATGAAAGGTGTAGCTGTGTTCTTCTTTTTGGGAATAGGACGGTGTGTGATGGCGAGGGCAGTGGCCATGGTCAGAATGTGACGCTCAGATCTGCTCCTCCGCTTTCTCTTCTGGGGAAGAGGAGCAGATAATTGGGTCATGGCCTGCTGAAGTGGGGTACGGATAATCTCATAAATAGCAGCCACCACTTCGGGTTCAGATAGCATTTTTTTGAATTTTTGGACTTCCTCCATACAAGGGAGGAAGTCGGAATCAGCATATACACGAGGCATGCCAAGAGCAGTCTGTACAGCGGCGTCCTCGGGGTCAAAGGTGGGACTAGGTGTGAATGCATGTGTGGTCAAGGGTTCTGGCAAGTGGACTCTCTCCTCACGGTATTGATCAACCAAGTGTCTCCCGAATTCTTTTTGTATTTTTACACTTTTCTCATTTTTTGTATTTTTTGTGATTGCAAGCTCCCATGATCACCCACAAGTGAAGCCGTATTCCCGACGAAAGGAGCATTAATCTGATTCTTCCTCAAGAAAGCAATATCATCATTCATCAAATCAATGCGCTTTGTCATCCGATTCAAGATATCACTCATAGAGATCGAGGGAGGTGACTCCATCAGATCAGACTCGGGTGGATGTGAAGGTGGATGTGGGTAGAAGTTCGAGTCGTGATACTGTGGCTGAGGTGAGTATGTACAAAAATCAGAAAAAGTAGGAGGATGACCCTCCCGATAAAAGGGAGGTGGACCGGCTGGAGGGAGCGAGGGATCCGCGAAATCCGGATAAAAAGCGCTCCAGGGATCCATCTCGAAATCAAAAGGAAATGATTCGGAGGAGCACGACGGTCAAGTCAAGAGAGTGAAGAAGAAGGCGCAGATGCGCAGAGATGATCTAGGACGCACACAAAACACTCACAGACAAAAATGAAAAGAATACAAACCCTCTATTCACCTACTCAACTCAGTAGAGACCGAAAAGTCGGTCTTTTTATCTTGTCTGTTTTAGAGTTAGGTGAGAAGTCAAAATGTTGCACAAACACTTAGGGGGCTGAATGGGATTTGGGCCCTATCCTTAGTGTGTGCGCGAGCAAGTAAAACGAAGACAATGAGGGGATTACTCGCCCCAATACAAGATTTTCTTTTTGGTGGATTTTAGGGCCAAGTAATATTAGCAGTCCCAATTTTATTGATTTGGATTTTTAGTGAGAAATGCACGCGCCTAATGAGGAGTTAATTCCTTTAAGCACCTAGGTTGGAAAAATCAGAGGGAGAGGCGGAAAAGCAATGCAAGCGGCAATCGATGATGTATGCTAAAGAGAAATGCTCACCTTGCCTCCAGCACTCTACATGCAAAGATGCTCGGCAGAATTGAAACCTATCTACATGCAAATGCAAAAAGCCGATGAAATCGCCCTAAGTTCAGAAATTGCTATTAGCGGGAAGAACCACAAGCTGACCACTAATCCTCAACCCTAGAGTCCGGTCTAGGCTCACCCCTCCTCTGCTCAACACACTTGAGTTTAGGAAAAAGCGCTTTGCAGGGAGAGCTCGCGGCGCGACGGATTGAAGGTGATGATCAACTGTTTAAAGATTTGACTAAGTCCAAACGCGGCTATAGGCACATGCAAAATATTAGGTGTTTGGCCTTAGTCTATCGCAAGCAATCCTACAACTAGGGGCTCAATCACACATAATAAATAAAATCGAAAAACAAAACAAAATAAAAAGAATGCGACGAAAGCCGATGAAAACCGCGGCGAGCCCCCAGGTGTACAAACACCTGGAAGTTAGGCTCGAGAGTCCAAATGTCTGGGGGTACCTGTATTATTACAATAATAGAGTCTCTCTCTCGCTTGAATTACAAAATAAATACAATGCAAGATAATGAGTGTTAAGGAGTTGTCTGGCAAAATCCTCCAAGTCCTTCGTGCTAGGCTAAAGCCGCTTCACGTGGGTGCCAAGGTGCTCCAAGAGGGGCTCCTCCCTCGATCCGCGTACCTCGCACGGAATCCAAACAAGGAGAGTGGTTAGACAATTCAGCAGATATATCAAAAATAATACAAATAGAAATAAAAGCCGCGAAATGCAGACAAATGATCACAACACAACAAAAATAAGATCTACACGTTGTTGCTCCCCGGCAACGGCGCCATTTGATTTGGCCAAAAATCGATGCGGTCGTATTGACTCACAAGGCGAGTCAACAGTCGGTGTGTTGACCACACAAAATCTGGACTAAAATCAACAATTAACCCACACTATAGATCAAAGAAATAGAAATAAATGTGGAGTTAAAATTTATTTTTAACTCTGCACAAAATGTATAGCAAGCAAGTATGCAGAGAGTTCGAACACAGGGAGCAAACAGGGTAGAAGCACAAAAGTGTGTGAGTGAGTGTGAGTGGTGTCTACACTAAGCAAGCAAGCAAAGATTTTTGTGGGTTTTTAATTTTAATTTTTTTTAATTTTTTTATTTAATTTTTAATTTTGTATTTTGATTTTTAATTTTCTAATTTTTATAATTTATACTTTATGTATATTTTTTTGTATTTTTCAATATTGGAATATAAAGATAATGTAATAAAAGAGAAGCTAGAATATTAATAAAAATATGCAAAAATAACCAAAAATTCAGAAATAAAATGTTTTTGATATTTCTAGGATTTTTTTACTGTTTTTGTGATTTTTGGGTATTTTTCAAACTGTTTTTGGTATTTTTAAACACTGAAATAGAGGAAAACAGTGAAATATGTACTGGCTGTGAGCAAAATGGGGATTAAAAATAGAAGACAGTCACAAAATTTGTCAAAACTAATTTTCAAAGAAAGGTAATGAAATATAGAATAAACAAGAACTGAGTTTATATTTTTTTTGAGTTTCCTTTGATTTTATATATTTTTTTGAAGTTTTTATGTATTTTCAAATTTTTAGGGTTTTTCTTTTGAGACTTTTAGTGATTTTTGGACTGACACTAAAATAGGTTAAAAGACACACTAGGGAATTTTTTTTGGAATTTTTCGAGGTCTTTTAATATTTTTTTGGCATTTTCTAAGCTAGACAGTAAATAAAAAGCATGTTTTTGATTTTTAATAAATGTTAAAATGAAATAAAATTAAAAACTAAAATTGTGGCGTTAAAGTACAATGGATCAGGAGCTTAAGTTCAATTTTTGAGAATTTTTGGAATTAAAATGAGGTCTTAATTAAATAGATCTAGCATGCAAAAATTAAAGGTCTGGCAGGGGTGTTTCTGCAAATATCAATAATTATGGGGGCATGCCTGCAATTTTTCACAAAAGTTTGAACTTCAACAAATAGTGTCTGGGCCAAACAACAAAACCAAAAGCCGCAAGGGCTTTATTGCAAAAGTCCCCCAAGCGCACGTGAGTCGCACGCACGCCTGGGAGGGGCACGGACGTGATATCACAAAAAGCCGAGGGTTGAATTGTAAAATGCCCAGAAAAGTTTACACTATAAGTTTAAAGTTTAGGACTAAAGCTGAATATAAAAACTCCCCGGAGTTACTTTGCAAAAGCGCCTAGTCACGTGCGTAGAGCACGTGACCTGGCGAGGGTCAAAACACGAATGACACAAAAGTAGGGGGGTTACTTACAATTTCTACAACTATTTAAAACGCAGACGAAAGTTTAATAACTAAACAGTAAATACAAAATGTGGCGGGGTATAAATGCAAAATTACCCACGACTGCGGGATCGGACGGCGTGGCGTGGGCCACTTAACACGTGTCATCACAGGCCGCCGTGATACCCTTTCGCCCTTAGACGGCTCGGATTAGATTGAGATTGAATGATCGAACGGCTGGGCCTTAACAAGATCCGAGGGCAGTTGTAGCATCTGGGCAACCTCCAAAATCGAACGGCGGCGAGGCAACCTCGACGAACTGGGAAGAACTCGCGGAGGTGCGAGCTTCCCCAGCCCCGATCTCCCCTCTCCGCTGCAAGGTGACGCTCCAAAGTGCCCAGAAAGCTTCCTGCAGGTGTCTTCTACGCGCCTGGGGTGTCAAAAGTGGTCGGTGTCCTCCAGAGCGCACTGGCGGCGAAGGCGGCTCACGTGGCCCCCAGGTACATCCGGCGATCCCCAAAATCACCCAGGCGCCTTAGAGTCGCGCGTGGACCTGCAAGAAAAGTCAATAGAGTCGCGGGCAAATTGCCGCGACTCCCAGGTGGACGAAATAGCGTGGAGAGGTGGAAAAGTAAGGCTCGTCGGAGAAAGCTCCGGCGAGGTGGTACGGCAATGATCGGTGGAGTGTGAATCGAGTTGGAAAGTGGCTGTAAAATCCTACGACTAAGGCTAAGGTAATAAAGCACAACAAAAAACGAAGAAAAGGGGATACCTCGAGGGTTAGAGACCCAAGGTAGAACCTCGACGGCCGAATGGCCGGAGGTGGCTTTGGAACGCGCCCAAGAGCGCCTGGGTTGCACCTCAACGTAGTTGGGACTCACCCTCTGTCACCGGGGATTCGCCAGAACTCCTCGGAGGTCCCTGGTACTGGCCAAAGGCGGTTCAAAGAGAGGAGGAAGATGAGGGGGGTCTTTTGAATGGTTGGTCGACATGGCGAGAAGATCGATGCGCAGCCATTGATTCAGCGACGCGATGAACGAGGCAACCCAAGGGCGTGTATGCCCGATGATCAAGGAACAAAGTTGCAGAAGGAAGTGTCGCGAAAAGATGTAACGAGAGGCCTCGAAAAAATCGAGAAAAGGGGTCAAAAATGCAGTCTGACAAAGCCTAAGGGAGTAGGTCAGACAGTTGACCGGGGTCAACTGTCAGACCATCCTGGTTGGTCCACGTGGACCAATCAGGAAAAATCCCCTTAAAAATC
Organism: Ottelia alismoides; assembly: GCA_037367405.1. Taxonomy (NCBI): domain Eukaryota; kingdom Viridiplantae; phylum Streptophyta; class Magnoliopsida; order Alismatales; family Hydrocharitaceae; genus Ottelia; species Ottelia alismoides. The sequence goes on along the minus strand of JAZKJV010000864.1, from coordinate 224,890 downwards.
AATTAAAAATAGTAAATGTTATTTTTTTTATTTTGGTTATTAAATAAAAAATATTTATTATTTTATGTAGTATTTTATTCCGATTTTTAATTATTTTTATGAGATTTATTTTTACAAGTTACTTTTTAGCCCTATATAGGTACATATACCTATGTGTTTTATTACTTATTTTTTTATTTTGTATATTTTAATTTTATTATTTTTTTTTATTATTTTCTAAAATTATAAAATACTTTTATACACATAAATATATTTTTATTTTATTTTCTGATATGTTTTGTACATTTAATAAAATATAAATAGGTATTGTATAGGTATGGGTATAGGTAGTATACCTATGTATCAAATATGTAAGTATTTTATTTTAAGTTTTATTTAGGTTTTTATTCCAATTTTAATGTACATAATTATTATAAGTAATATTTACAAAATTATAAAAATATAAAAACACAAAAATAATGAATAAATAATAAATAGAATATTTTAATCTGTACAAGTATACAACGTGGGTCCAAAACTCAACTTTCAAACCGTAGCTCCGCCAAATGCGAAACCACCACCATTAAAAAGATTATTTTCTTCTATATACAATTAAAGGTGAGTTTGCTGCATTTGGAGTTTTCAGTTGTGAGATACGGGTCTGGGAAGTTGGGATTCTGGATTTTTATTCAGACCATAACTTTTTATCTGTACATCATTTTTCTTTGAAATCAATTTTGTATTTTTCTATATAAAATTATCTACAACTTTCATGTACAAAGTTTCTTTATTTGAAGTATAAAAAGTAGAACCAAAAATAGGTCCCAAAATGAATAAAGAATGAATTAAATAATATAGGTATTTGACCCTTATCTCCCCCTACTTTATTCCTTGCCGACCTATTCATCAAGATGCCTAGGTCTCGCGGTTTCGGATCATAAAATATTTACAATATTTTATTCTTTTTCTTTTCTTTTATTTATTCTATAATTTTGGCTTTAATTACAGTATTTTATACATTATTTAGATGCACATGCATGAATGCTAAGATGATGGAATTAATGCTATTTACAGGCATTTGCTAGGGTTTTTGGTGCCAAAATGATAGAATAAAGATGATAAAATGTGGATTTATCAGTGCGCACAAAGGAAAGCGGCACTTGGAGGCTTGACAGCAGGTTCCTTCATGGTCGGAAGAGGGCAGCGGAAGCTTGTTGTAGCGCCGATGAGATTGACAAGAGGGGTCGAGCGCCGCATGGGTGCGGAACCAGATCTAGGGTTACTTAGATGGAACCCTAAGGGTGCGTTTGGTTGGGGGGTTACCCCTCACTTTGGGTGGATAACCCCCCAAAACCCCCACTTTTAACCCACTAGTGGGCCCACTCCCTTTCCATCAAAAAAATTATATATTATACCATAATATCATCTAAAATTCATAAAATACTCAACTTCTACTCACTATTCCAAACGTCAATACAATCACACCACAACCACCCACTTTTTCAAATTTCAATACAATCATATTCTACCAACTTTTTCAAATTCCAATACAATCACATCACACAAACCCTCCCAACCCTTAACCCACCAACCAAACACACAAACACAAAATCGGGTTATCCACCCCTGGATAACCCACGAACCAAACACACCCTAAGATTTCTTCAAACTTCAGGAATCTTCACAGAAATTAGGGTTTCTAAATACCCTAGAATCTATATGACTTGAACAATACGAACAGGTCTCGAAACATAATCAAATGATATAATCGGATCTCGAATATAACAGCAAATATGAAATCCTCGAGAATTGAACCCGCTCTGATACCATGTTAGAAAATAGGAATGTAGAAGCGGAATGATAAAGAGAGCATGAAGAATAGAAAAATAAACATGAACACCAAGATTTTTACGTAGAACCCTACTCCCTAATGAGCAGGATGCAACCACGGGAGAACGCCTCAAAGGGTTGATAGTCTATTGCTTTTCTCACATAATACATGGGGTGAGGGGCTTCTTATATAGCCATCACTGAGTCTCCACATCTCACAACTGATAGAGGTGGGAATAAAGACTTGGATGGGGTAAATGGACCTTGAGGTATCCATTTACCCATCTACAATATAAGAGACGCACAACACATAAACTCCAACAAATATTATTTGGTGGAGCAGGAAAATGCCTAAAGATTGGAGGAGAAGCATTGTGGTGCCTCTTTATAAGAACAAAGGAGACATTCAAAAGTGTTCAAATTACAGAAGCAGTTGATGAGTCACACTAAGAAAATTTAGGAACATGTGGTTGAAAGAAGGTCGATTCAAGTTTCCAAAGTAAAAGAAAACATATTTGTTGACGCATATAGAATAGTTCCTGTACCTCTTCGTTATTTTTATTTTTCAGTTGTATGCTTTATGTAATTTACCCATAGGCTACTCTCCTATATAAGAGAGCCTCGGGCTTATTGAATAAACAAGTCGTCTGTTTTTCCCAACATGGTATCAGAGCGACGGTCCTAGACCGGAGTTCTCGAAACCCTAACCCTACCCCACCCCACCCCACCCGCCGACTTCTCCCTCTTCGATCGGCGCCGCCCTCTCTTGGGCCGCACGCACGGCGTCGCTGCCTCCTGCGCTGGTCCATCTCCTCGTGGTGCTTCCTCGTGCGCTCGCGGTGCGCCATCTCCTTGCCGCTTGAAGCATCGTGCGCTCGCCCTCCCTACGCGGTATCGTGCATCAACGCGCCAGCGCGCAGTAGCGTGCGGGTCCTGTGCTCCTGTGCCTCTGCTGCACATCGGTGCGGGTCCTGCGCGCCATCGTGCTACTGTGCTACAGTAGCGTGTAGCGCATCGCCCCTGTTCTCCTGTGCGCCCTTTGCGCACCAGCGCACATCAGTGCATACCAGCGGCACTCCAGTGCATATCAGCGCCACCCCAGCGCGCTAACCAGTGCGCGCATCGCGCACCAGTGCACCAGTGCGCCTACTTCTCCCAGTCGACTGTTCGGGGGCACGTGTTAGGCCCTAAAGCGAGCACCTTTGTCTACATGGGTTTAGTTGCTTGAGGTCTACACGTGCAACTAAACCCGTCTATGTCATTGTAGATAGATCACATTTTTTTGTCAATTGTTCCAGTCTCCAGTATCCAGTATGTCAGAAAACAAGGCAGATATCCCATCTATTGGCGCATTTCGTGGTCCAGCGCTTATTGTAAAGATGGACGGTACCAACTATGAACTGTGGGCAATGCAGTTCATGAGCATGATGAAGTCAACGGGTAAGAAGCACATTCTTACCGAACCAGAGCCTGCTGAGAAGACTGGAACCAATGCCTCCTGGGAGGCTGATGATGCATATGCCAAGGTTTGGCTATCTGGCACGTTGGCAATTGAGATTGCCAATGACATTCTCCATCAACCCACAGCGAAGGATATGTGGGACATTCTGACGGCTACATATTCACAGGCGAAGAACGAGACAAAGATTCTGCAACTCCAGCATGATATATTCACTATCAAGCAGAACGGTCGCCCTCTACATTCTCTCTATACATCACTGAGAGGAATGTTCGAGAAGCTCTACAGCTTCATGCCCTTGACAGCCACGCCAGAGCAACAGAAGACATACAGGAATGCAACTATGGTGGGTGTGTTCCTGGCTGCACTTGATCCAGAATATGAGGCTGCACGATCACATATTTTGGCTGACTCTACTATTCCTCCCATGGAGGAAGCTTTCCATAGACTGAGTCGGATCACAGTTCCTTCCACAGCCTCGAGTCAGAATTCTTCAGCCATGACAGCTAACAGGGGTCGTGGATTTCATCACCAGGACCGTGGACGTGGACCTCGTGGAAGAGGTGGCCGCACTAGGCCAACATGTACCTACTGCCACCGGGTTGGACACAATGAAGACACATGCTACTCGAAGCATGGATTTCTTGCATCCGCACGTGTTGTTGAGCAGATAGAGCCTCCATCTGCAGCTACCTCGGATCAACGGTTTGACGATCTAGTTGCTCGTCTGAGGGGCATTATTCCACCATCTGGTCCAGTTCCGACTACGGAGAGTCATTCTGATGCCGCTGCTTCTGCCTCTGCGTCTACTAGTGCCTCAGGTAGTATACTTGCATTCAACAGTAGTAGATCAGATATATTACCATGGATTATGGACTCGGGCGCTACACATCACCTATGTGGCGACCAGAGTCTACTTACAGGATACACCCAGATTCCTCCAGGCCGGACAGTAGTAATCGCCAATGGTACACATTCCCCCATCACTGGTCAGGGGGAGATTAGATTGACATCTTCTATGCAGCTCAAGAATGTGCTACATGCACCTGATTTTTCAATGAATTTGTTGTCAATCAGTCAGATTACGAAGGATCTACATTATCGGGTAATTTTTGATCCATCTTCTTTGATTTTTCAGGACATCCATACGGGCAACATGATTGGTCGTGGCTATGAGCAAGGAGGCCTCTACCGCCTGAATCAGACCCCATTTGCTGGAACCTCATCCTCTTCTTCTGGACAAGTATCTACTTTATTGTGGCATCTGCGCTTTGTCATTTACCGCTTCAGAAGTTGCGTCAAGTGTTACCCTATGGTCTTCCTCACACACCTATTCATTGTGAGGCGTGTCAGTTGGGAAAGCATCACAGGTCGTCCTTTCCCAGTCGTCCAGGTCGGAGTAGTACCTCCAAGTTCGAGTTATTTCATATTGATGTCTGGGGTCCGAGTCGTGTACCTGATCATCAGGGACACAGATTTTATATAGTATTTGTGGATGATTTTTCTAGAGTGTCATGGGTGTTTCTGATGAAAAATAAATCTGAAGCGGGAAATATCATTATCCATTTTCTGAATGAAATACAAAATGTTTTCTCCACATCTGTGAAGTTTGTGAGAAGTGATAATGCTTTAGAATTGTGCACCAATGTTCTTGCCGATTATAACTCCTCAAAAGGGATTGTTCACTAAACATCGTGTGCTCATACATCTCAACAGAACGGAATTGCTGAAAGGAAACACCGTCACCTCCTTGATGTCACAAGATCACTCCTTATACAGAGTCATGTTCCCTACTCCTACTGGGGTGATGCAGTTCTCACTGCATGTTACCTAATCAATTGTATGCCTTCTTCTGTCTTGAATGAACAGATTCCGTTCTCCCTCATTCATCCTGGCAAGGATCTGTTCACTCTCACTCCTCGTGTGTTTGGGTCGGTTGCATTTGTCCATCAGTTGTCGCCTGGTACTGACAAGCTCTCTCATAGGGCTGTCAAGTGTGTTTTTGTTGGGTACTCCAGAACTCAAAAGGGGTACAAGTGCTTTGATCCTCTGCGTCGGCGGTATATGATCAGTGCAGATGTTACATTTTTTGAATCTGTTATGTATTTTTCAGCCTCAGGAGACAAGCAGCTACCACCTATATCTACTGATGCCATATACATGACACCACCACCTCAGATGCCGTCACCACCACCACCACCTCAGATGCCGTCGCCACCACCACCACCACCACCACCATCTATCTCACCACTACCATTCCATTATACCCGCAGGCCTCCTCCCGCTCATGGTCATGACTCGTCTACTAGCTCGCCTATGGTATGTGATGAAAATATTACTGTTGATGGATCTGACGACATTTCTGAGCAGGATATGTTGCAGGGGTCAGACGAGAGTACAGCTGATTTAGATGTTACCATTGCTCTACGGAAGTCGAAGAGGAGTTGTGCTACATATCCATTGTCAGCATCCGTGTCTTTTGAGAGGCTATCTGGAGATTTCAGGTCATTTGTTGTGGCCATGGTTCGAAAAAACGCGCCTCGAGGCGCACGAGGCGTACGCCTCGAGGCGAGGCGGTCGGAAATCGCCTCTGAACGACCGCCTCGACAGGATCCTAAGAGGCGGTCGCCTCAGTTGGTCGAGGCGATCGAGGCGGTCGAGGCGAAGGCGAGGCGCTCACCGAGACGTTTTCTTTTTCAAATTATTTTTTTTATGTTAATTCAATTATCCTATTAGCAATTTCAAATGTTTATAAAGATGTAGTTGTTTAGGATATAATATATAAGATGAATGCTTAAATTTGACCGCTTTCATGTTCATATTTACTATTAAACATATTCAATCATGTTAAGAAACTCTTAAATTATGCCCTTAAATATACGAATCCACAGGTATCATAGAAAAAATTACTCGTAAAATTATTTTTAAGGAGTTTTCAAACAATGAGCTATGTAATATACCAAGAAGGTCAAACAAGATATAATTCAAGGGGAGTTTATGTACTACTCCCATTGAAACAAATCAATATATCCGAATAGAAATAAAATCCTTAATAAAAAATTTCGCCGGGGGCGCTGCCCCCACACCCCCGCAGGGGGGGAGCGCACCTGCTCCCCCCCTAGACCCCCCCCCCCAGGCTCGCTGACCGGGCAGCGAGACCCCCGCCTTGTTGGGGTATGGTATGGCAGGAAGGGGAGCATACGACGGTTCTTCAACTTAGGTTAGATGGATAGAATTTAGGGGGATATCAACAGATTTAATCTATGATTGGATGGAAAATTAGTAAAAAGATATATACACTTGTATATCTTTTCTTTCAGTGTTCCTATCTTTGTAATTGCATCATATATTATAGTAATTTATATCATATGTTAGTTGGAATATATATAATTTCATTAGTATATATTTTGTTGTAGTTTTTATAGGTTTTCTCCTTGTAAACTGAGGCTTACGCCTCGACCGCCTCGAGGCTACGCCTCGCCTCGATTCCAGGGAAACCGCCCCGTTCCGTTTTTAGTTTTTTCAAACCTTTGTGGCACTGTCAGTTGTAGATATTCCATGTACTCATCAAGAAGCTCTGCAGGATAGTAGATGGCGGCTAGCAATGGAAGAAGAAATGGCGGCACTTCAGTCCAGAGGAACTTGGAGCTTGGTTCCTATACCTCCAGATGTGAACCCGGTGAGCTGCAAGTGGGTATTTACAGTGAAGCACAATGCAGATGGCTCTATTGACAGGTACAAGGCGCGACTTGTTGCACGTGGCTTCACACAGACATACGGGGTGGATTACCTTGACACATTCTCGCCTGTCGCACGTCATTCCACTCTACGGATCTTGTTGTCAGCTGCATTTGCTAGAGACTGGCCGCTCCATCAGCTGACGTGAAGAATGCATTCCTATATGGAGATTTGCAGGAGGAAGTCTATATGCAACAGCCACCTGGGTTTGCTGTTGAGGGGGAGTGTTCCAATGTATGCAGGTTACATAAGGCCATCTATGGCCTTAAGCAGAGCCCCAGAGCATGGTTTCAGAAGCTCTCAGATCTCTTCGAGAAACAAGGATACAAACGCTCCAATGCCAATCATTCCTTATTTGTACAGAAGACGGATAGAGGTATCATTGTAATCATGGTTTATGTTGATGACATCTTGATTACAGGAGATGATGAGCAGGGCATAAAGCAGGCGAAAGAAAGACTGGGAACCGAATTTGTCACCAAGGATTTGGGAGTCCTTAGATATTTTCTGGGGCTGGAGTTTGCTAGAAATCCATATAGAATAGTAATGTCGCAGAGGAAGTATGTTACAGATCTATTAAGTGAAACAGGTATGCTAGGGTGTCGGCCTGCTACGACACCAATGGATCCCAGCATGAAGCTCTATGATGATGACACGGAAGAGGTGGACAGGAGAAGGTACAGAGAACTGGTAGGCAAACTACTGTATGTCACGATCACTAGACCTGATATATCATTTGCAGTGAGTCGCGTGAGCCAGTTCATGGAGCAACCACGTCAGGTCCATATGGATGCAATACACATGATTCTGAGATATCTAAAATCATCTCCAGGTGCAGGCTTGCTATTTAAGAAGGGAAAGGAGATCTCTATCATAGCGTGTGCTGATGCAGACTATGCAGGATGCCCCAAGGACAGGAAGTCCACCTCAGGGTTTGCAGTCTATGTTGGAGATGCCCTAGTCTCGTGGAGGAGCAAGAAACAGACAGTGGTAGCTAGATCCAGTGCTGAATCTGAATACAGGGCTATGGCCCAGGCTAGCACAGAAATGATGTGGGTGAAAGCTCTACTTACAGATCTATGTCTTGATATACCACTTCCTATGAAGTTGGAATGCGATAATCAGGCAGCCTTGTTCATTGCAAACAACCCAGCCTTCCATGAGAGAACCAAGCATATTGAGGTTGACTGTCACTACATACGTGACATGATTCAGAAGGGGTTCATTGCTACATCTCACGTCACCTCAGAGAATCAGACTGCTGATATATTCACCAAGGCATTACTTCGAGGCCCATTCCAGAAGTGTGCGTCCAAGCTGAGCATGATTGATATCTATGTCCATCTTAAGGGAGAGTGTTGACGCATATAGAATAGTTCATGTACCTCTTCGTTATTTTTATTTTTCAGTTGTATACTTTATGTAATTTACCCATAGGCTACTCTCCTATATAAGAGAGCCTAGGGCTTATGGAATAAATAAGTCGTATGTTTTTCCCAACAATATTTGGACTCATGCCAGGACGATCAACTATTGAAGCCATCCACTTGCTGAGGAGAACAATGGAGATTTATAGAGCTAAAAGGAAGAACCTCCATATAATTTTTATTGATTTGGAGAAGGCTTATGGTTCTGTCTCACGGGAGATATTATGGAGAGTTTAGGAGAAGAGATAATTACATGCCCTATGCATTAACCTCATAAAAGATATGTATGATAGAGATTCATCTTGTGTAAGGATATAGACTGGGAAGACTGACTATTTTGACATCAGCATTGGTCTGCAACAAGGTTCAACTTTGAGTCCATTCCTTTCTACTTTGATTATGGACGAGTTGATAAGTCACATTCAGGATGAGATACATTGGTGTGTGTTATTTGATGATGATATTGTGTTGATTGATTAGATGGAGTAAATGAGAAGCTTGGGGTCTGGAGATATGCATTGGAAATAAAGGATTTCATATAAGCGGGGCTAAGACTAGATATATGGAGTGCACTTTTGATGGAAGCAATGGTGAAGGAATCGATGTGAATATTGGTGACGATGATATTCAAAAGAGAGATTCTTTTAGATACTTGGGATCTATTTTACAACATGATGGGGAAATTGATGGAGATGTTAGTAATAGAATAAACGCAGGTTGCCTAAAGTGAAGTGGAGCCTCTACTGTTCTTTGTTATAAGAAAATTCCTTTGAATAAAAAAGTTTTACAAAACAATCGTGAGACTTGCTATACTCTATGAATCTGAATGTTGGCATGTGAACCATAGACATGTGCAGAGAACGGTTGTAGCAGAAATGAAAATGCTATGGTGGATGTGTGGACACACACATAAAGATCGGATTCAGAATGATGCACTAAAAAGAAAAGTCGTAGCTCCGATCAAGGATAAGATGCGATAAAATCACTTAAAGTGGTTTGGCCATTTGGAAAGGAGGCCAGCTAATGCACCGGTGAGGAGATGCGAGTTTTGAAATGTTGAGTCGGCTAAGAGAGGACAAGGAAGGCCCGAGAAATGTTGGAATGAGACTATTATACGAAGGGATCAAAGTTTTGTGGATCTAAGCTTGAGAATGACCTAAGATAGATCTGAATGGAGGCAAAGAATCCATGTAGCCGACCCTACTTAATGTGGGAAAAGGCTTTGTTGTTTTATATCCCCATTAATCTTTAAATTTATTCGCTTGTCGTCGTAATCTTCATTTGTTTTATAAAGAAATCCCTTCATTAGTTTTGCACTTAGCCACATAAAAGTTTGTGGTTGCTACAATAACATATTGGAAATTTACGTAAACATCCCTGCACCACCACAACTCGACACTTCTAAATATCTAAAACACAACATGCACCACAACTCGACATTTCTAAATATCAAAAACACAAATGTACATATATCCCCATAAATCTTTAAATTTATCCACATGCCACCGTAATCTTCATTTGTTTTATATAGAAAGCCCCTTCATCAGTTTCGCACTTAACTGTATAAGAGTTTATCTTTACTACATTAACATATTGGAAAATTTACATAAACATCCCTGCCAACACCACAACTTGACACATAATACTTCTCTCATTCTCAAGCCATCCCCACCATCAAACTCCATTTTCGGCCTCCCAATCCACCTCACCGGCTCACCCTAATAGCCTCCCAAGAGGTATCTTCAACCTCGCCCCGAACATCTCCCGTATACCGCATCAGCCCCCATTAATTTTGACATGTTTTACGAAATGGTACAACCTTTTACTAGTGCCTTTGAATTTGAAAATTAATTAACAATTTAATTCCTAAATTGGTATAGCATACAGACAGACTTCAAGAGATCCATTTCTGAGATGCATGCCATTGTCAAAGGTAGATCTTGTTTTAACTTCCTTTATTTACTAGACTACACCATCATTAGACTAACACAAAAATAGCACAGGTCTCACATCAAAAGTCCATGTCATAACAAAAAATGGAGCGTTCACATTCCTCATACTAGTTAAGAGGATATGGGAGTCTCGTATGATGTTGTCAGTGTAAGGATAAGCAAATTGTGATTTCGGAAAACTACCAACATTGTTTGTCATCTTTCAGGTAAGACAGTAGTTAACAACGTGGTATCTGGTGATGCAATGTGGGAGAGATGAATATGATTGAAAAGATCAAATCACATCAACCAATAAGATTGATTTCTTAGTCTTAAAAAATACATAAAAAAACTCACTACCCCAAACATGTTAAGTATGTGGTATTTATAAAAAGATGATATGTTAGCAATTGTAAAGCTGATGTAAGCTCACTTTTTTAATAAGTATGACCAAGTATTGTTTTATGGTTAAATATAAGTATATATAGAGATTATTGGAGATGGTGCTATGTAAAGGACCAACCCTCCAACCAACAGTCCATCTACTCCAACAATGATCCCCAGCCCACCCGATTTCTCCCTCAATTGACCAACATGCAGGTTTGCACATGGTGGAAAGCAATCACATATAAGGCCAAGGAGGTGTGCACATCCATATGGAAAGGTATGAAGTCGGACATCTGATGGTTAGCCTATATATCAGAAGGCTCTCCAAGAATGTCCAGGAGAGTCCCCACAGGCAACGCTTGATCAAAAGCACCCTCAATGAAAAAAGGCATTGTCTGCCTGCTTTAAAGGAAAATTGGTAACATTGTCTCGTCAGTCTCTCCACTGAAACCTATTATCCTCCCCATGGCCAAAATGTTCATAGCGTCCAATGCCAGTGCATCAGCAGCAAGTACAGATAATAATAGTGCAACCAGGCACCCCAGCTTAACACCGCAATGTGGCTATATCCAACCTCATTCCAAGAGACCAGTCATTATAAATAAAGAAAGAGACAGTTATACATCATTTGATCCCACCCGTCTCTCCATGAATCCCCTACCTTCTGAGCATCGATTAAAGGAAAGATCATCCCAATATGTCATAAGGATAGGAAACCTAGTGCATGAATGACATGATCATCTCATATAACACAATAAAATTCTCCAGGATAAAATGCCCCTTGATCAAAACACTTTGCATTGGTGGTACAATAACTCCAACAACCACATGCAGTCGTTTTGCCAACAACTTGGGGATGATTAGATAAATTGAATTTGATAGACAATAGGAAGTCCTCAATCCGCTCTACAAGGGCCTTCTTGGGCAAAAGTTTTAAAAAATACAATGCGGAAGCTAATATCAGAGATAAAGAAATAAACATGAAGAAACGCGGGATTTTAACGTGAAACCCTACTCCCTAAGGAGCGGGATGAAACCACGGGAGAACGCTTCAAAGGGCTAATTTATGCATTGCACTTTCTCATCTGATACAAGAGGTCTGGGGCTTCTTATATAGCCTCAACAGAGCCTCCAAGTCCTACCACTGAAGATATGGGACTAAACTCCTGGATGTGGTAATATCCAACAAAAAGGAACTTAAAAAAGCAGTTGAAAAGCACAACCATAAGTTGTCTTTAGGAATTCTCGAACTACAACCATCGCATCCCCCTATAAAACCCTAAAACTCCCGTGTCAACAACAACAAAGCATTCTCCCACATTAAGTATGGTAGGCTACATGGATCCTTTGCCTCCATTCAGATCTCTCTTGGGGCATTCTCGGGCTTAGATCCAAATAACTAAGATCCCTTCTGTTAGTCTCATTCCAACACTTATTGGACTTTCCTCGCCCTCTCTTAGCCGGCTCAACATCTCAAATCTCGCATCTTCTAACCAGTGCATCAGCCGACTTTTTTTTGCAAGTGACCAAACCATCTTAAGTGATTTCTCTCATCTTATCCTTTATTGGAGCAACACCAACTTTCCTTCTAATCGCATCATTCTGAATCCGATCTTTTTGTCCATGCCACACATCCACCTTAGCATTTTCATTTCCACTATTGTCATTCTCTACACATGTCTATGGTTCATGGGCCAATGTTCTAATCCATAGAGCATAGCAGGTCTCACAACTGCTTTGCAATACTTTCCTTTGATTTTCAAAGGAATTTTCTTATCACGTAAAATAGTAGAGGCTCTTATCCACTTCAGCCAACCTGCATTTATTCTATGAGTAACATCTCCGTCGATTCCCCCATCATGTTGCAAAATAGATCTCAAGTATCTAAAAGAATCTTTCTCCTAAATGTTATTGTCTCCAATCTTCTGAATTTGACTCAGCCATGATTGGTCCCAAGCTCGAGTAAATGAGGAAGGTTGCATTAGGTAGCTAATAGCCAGCATAAAATAGTCGGAAACAAATCCCTAAATAGTGTTTTCAATTGAGAACACTATTTAGGAATTTGCATCAAGACAGTCGGAACGTTTCAATATGGAAACCCTAAAAATCCCAATGGACAAAAATTAAAAAGCCATCTGGCCACAAAGCCCTACTACATCAAAGAAAATGGTTGCCAAGACCTACTCAATAAGCTCTCTCACCAAACTATTCGCATCCCTAGATAACGACCGTTGAGCTCCACAATCCCTCCACTCGCAGGACCTACTTCCATCCTTACATATAAATCATCGAAAGTGAGATGCCAAAGCAGTCCCAACCTCCTCGCCTAAATATCCTCCACCTCACCAACAAATCGTTGAAAGCATTTCCCTGCCTCTTGACATTGGCATACATGTGAAAGAATATTGTGTTCACATCCCCTTCCTTCAACCATGTCGGACAACCGCTATCTCCAATCCATCTCAATTTTTACATATGCATCATGCATAGCCCTCTCTTCCATCGCCCTCATCTCAACATCCTCATCCGCGAGAGCATTCTCCCCCTTTAATATCTCAGAGGTGGTTGATGCCTCCACAGTTGTGCCCATCCTGACCAAATGCCTAGCCCTCAACTCCCACATATAATATACAATGAAAAGCATAGGGACTTCAACCTTGTCGCCAAACTCTTATTCATCATAAAACGCCACAAGACATTGCTCTAATGTTACACCACCAACTCCCTAAAACTAGGCTATTGAAGCACATATTTGTCAAATTTGAAAAAGGAACTGAAGTCTTTGTCATCTCTTAACAACTAAAGGAATAGTGTATAGTCAAAAAGAGGTTATGACTTTGTAGGAGAGACTTCACAAATATTATTGAATATGGAGATCTTGGAGACCCCCCAACAAGGTTAAGCACCTCACACGACCTCTATTTTCAAGTAAAGACAACACCCACACCTCTATAGCTTGCTTATTTCATTGCACGATGAAGATGATGAGACCTATCCCTTACCATTATGTCTTTGAAAGAATCGATAATCATCGACATTCATATAAAAGCCACATACCTTGAACTACTTCAACCAATGTGGATCCATAAAGCAGTTTCTTCCCTAAAAGCCAAAAGAATACATTGTACAAAAACACCACGCAGTGACACATGGAAGGACACATTAACCGGCATTGCCTCATGCCCTTGATGAGCATCAAGATCTGAAGAATGGGGGAAGGCCTAATTATTGTCCAATGAGCATTCCATATATGAGCCAAATCCTAATCTTCTTCCAGATTTTTCATGCAACCCCTCTTCAAATAAATCTTTCACTAGCAATCTTGCACCCATTGCTTCAAGATTCTCGATAATGATGGACTCCGAACAATCCAAGGCCAGCTCCTCATCACCTGCAAAGTATTACCCTAAATTCTCATCTTCCAACCTTGGAGAACCATCATCGATGCCTTGCTTATCGGCAGTACTTGTCATCATCGGTTCCTTCTCTTATAGCACCATCTCGACACAATATCCATGCACTCCTATTAAACCAATAGCGGTCTCTCTAAAGAGATGGTTGTCTCATCCACCAACATTTTTTGGAATGAAAACCGGGTGGCATCCCAAATTGGGACCCACCACCAAAAAGATATATATATATATATTAAACTTTAGTTTACAATATTACATGGAATCATAAGCTCCATGAAACAATAAGAGCCCTACAATGTTCAATTACATTCTCCGAGTAGAATCTTGCTCCCCCGAAAATGACCTCATTTCTCGCGCACCATATAGCCCATATCAAAGCAAACGGGTATGCAGAGTCCTCGTGGCCATAACCGCACACCAACCTGATATCCCTCCAAAAGCTCGAGTATCTCTACCATGGAGCCAAGATAAATTCGCCATGCTCCACACCAGAGCTGAGGAAGGACACGAAAAGAACAGATGATCCACCTCCTCCACAACCAATCCGCATCTGTTGCACACCACATCTCCCACCCCCAACAGCTTACTCATGCGCTCCTTGATGAGGAGCCTGCCGAGCCTGAACAACCACAAGAAAATCTTGATTCGGTATGGCACCTTGCTTTTCCATATCATCTGCAAGTCCACTCCAGCCAGCTCATCCACCTCTCCCACGCCTTCTACAAAGAACCCGTAAGCCTTCTTTACCAAGAATCTTTTGTCACCCCAAACATAGTGATCCCTTCCTGCTGAAGGACCCTCCGCCCCCGTCAGATTAACCCGCATTGCCATAAAGTCTTCCACCCTCTGATCCGACAACCCCGAAGAAAAAGTTGGAGACCACGCCTCATGCTCCCACACCTTCTGCACCACCACATCCTTATCATCTGCTAGAAGCATCGGCCGAGGAAACCGCACCCCCAAAACCCCCTCCCTTGACCAGTCATCCCGCCAAAATCGAAAAGTCTCTCTGTCCCCAAGCACTGGTTTCAACTAACTGGCCAGTTCAGGAATCCCCTGCAAAATGTCCCTCCACAAAGAAGACGAAAGTTGTCCCATGGCCACTTCTTGCGACATGGATATCCCATAGATTTTCCTCAACACCCTGCAAACTAAATCCTCTGACTTCCCCCGTAAGGGCACCACCCATTTTTCCATGAAACCTTGTTCATTTCTCCCAACCGCAACACGTCCATCCCACCCCCTTCCTCTTTGACACCGTCACCCTATTCCAATCCACCAGGTGGATCCCCTGCTTAGACTGCCTTCCGTCCGACCAGAAGAATGTGCACATCACTACCTCTATTTTTGCAAGCACCCCGCATGCATCAGTCTCGTAGAACATAAGAATATCGGGATGGCCGAAAGGGCATGCTTCAATAGAATCAGCTTCCCACCCCTTGATAACATCCTAACCTTCCAACCTGCAAGTTTGTTCTCAAGCTTCTCCAGCAGCGCCTCCCAATCCCTTTTCTTGGGTCGCCTCGCCATCAATGGTAATCCCAGATAAGTGATCGGCAAGGAAGCAATAGGACACCCCGGCAGCTACGCCACCCTCTGCGCCTCCTGCTCCGACAGGCCGAACGGAACCATAACCGACTTGTCTCTGCTTATCTGAAGCCCCAAAATGTCACCAAAAATGTTCACGACCAAGGACGTCTCTCGAATATTCTTTTCCTCTACATCCATAAATATCACAGTGTCATCTGCATATTGCAACAGTGGAATGGATATGCCATCCCTACTATAACCCGAGCACCAACCATCATCCGTCGCCCTCCTCATCATCACAGCTAAAGCGTCGGCCACAATGATAAAAAGAAGCAAGGCCAAAGGGCATCCTTGCATGATACCCCTATGAAGCTGAAAGAAACCCCCTTCCGATCGAACATTGACCCACACCACATGCGAGGTTGTTGTCACACACCGCTTCATCCACGCAATCCATAACCCCGGGAACCCCCTCTTTTCCAACGACGCCCACAAGAACCTCCAGTCAACACAGTCATAGGCCTTGGAGAAATGCACCTTCCAAAGCATGCCTCTGGCTCTGCATCTCTTCCAGTCCGACACCATCTTTGAAGCCAAGACCAGACCGTCTGCCATGCCTCTTCCGAGCACAAAAGCCACAAGTGATCTCAAGCCGGGACCCCACCTAAAAAGAGGTCATGACCGGTAACCGAAGTTCACAAGTGACCTCAAGGTCAACCTTCACACAAAAAGAAGCCTCTTTTTCCAATCACATAGAGATAACATCCTTCAATCGTCCCAAGAAGGTGTAATCACCTCAATAAAAAGTCGATCTTTACACTCAACCATATAGAGTTGACTTCCTTCACACCTTCCCGCATGTTGCTCATCTCTTCATAGTTCAAATTTTTAGATCAATTTTGGATCAAAGAAATTAGCCTTGTTCCAATTAGATAGCATGAATGGTTTCCTCTACATTGACATTGAAAATGAAATATATATATATATATATTACACAATCTTTTGGCTTTTGGTATCAGCACCACTATATATCCTCAAGAAAAACCCAAGAACATGGTTTCAAAAGTTCTTTGAGGTCATTGAGAAATTTAAAACTCCACACATGATCACCATATCACCTATTTTTGTGCAGGCTATCGAGAAGGGTCGTGTTGTAATGATGGTCTATATAGATGATATCATCCTCGTTGGGAATAATGGGGAGGGGATAATTAACATAAAGAAGCTCCTAGTAAAGCGATTTGGGACTAAATTTAACAGACTTAATATATGAACTTAGCATTGAAATGGTTCAAAAAGGTAAAGAGATTGCGATCTCCCCATATAGGTAAGAAAGGGACGATGCTCATGGAGCATGGAGTGGCGGAGTGAGTTGTTGGTGGCATGTTCTTCGGTGAAGGGGAGGAGAGGTCAGTGGACATCAGACCTCTCGAGGGTGTTAGTGATATATGGATAGGTGGGAAAGAGGTTAGAGAAGTGAAGGCATGCTTTTGCAAATCAATGGCAAGGATGATGGGGGGTGATTCTGATGGGGGAAGCTCAAGAAAGTTGTAAAAGACTTGATATATAACCTTAGCATTGAAGTGGCTCAAAAAGGTAAAGGGATTGTGATATCCCTAGATAGGTGAGAAAGATGAAATGATTCTCATGGAGCATGGAGAGGAGGGACGAGTCATTTGAGGCAGGTGCTTTAGGAAATGGGGAATTTAGTGGACCCCAAACCTCTCAAGGGTGCAAGTGACAACCAAATAGGTGAAAACGAGGTTGGAGAATGGAAGGCATGCCTTGGCAAATCGGTTGTGGGGATGATGACGCGATTCTATATGGGGGGAGCTCAAGCCAATTGTAAATAAGTTCCATCACTTGGAACATTCACGATGTGAGTAACTCGGAGAAGAGGGCTTTGGTTAGCAGGTTGCTTTGGTCTTGGCTGACATATGTGGTGCTTTTACATGACACAAATCTTGGAGGCTAAGATGACAGGTTATAGAGGTCGTTCCAAAGTGCAAGATTGGCATATTTCAAAGTGGTGGATTTAGTTGGTAGCTCTTGATGGATATTGATTGGTTGGAATGGAAATCCTTTCCAGTTGGATGAGGTGGTTGAGCATAGGGCACTTTCGGGGACTCTAAGGAGGAAAGACGATGACATGAACTTTAAGTTTGTGATTGTGTACGATCTCATTGATGCCTATGTCAAAGGGAGCTTTGTGAGGACCATCAAGTGGCTCGTGCCGGGGTTCTAAATGTATCGTGCTTGGTGGGTGGGGATTTCAACATGAATGTTCATCGGGCTATCATATCAGTGGTGTTGGTGGTGGTCATGTTCCAGAGTTGGAGGACTTTTGATCTTTGGTTAGGGAGATAAAAGTTGACGGTGATGGATGCTATGGAGTATGGACCGCATGTACATGTGGTGGAACTTATACTTATGATCTCAGATTGATTTTTTCTTCCTATCTTTGGAGATTTTAAGGTGCTTTCAGCTTGCCTCGATGAGGAGTCTGCTGAAGTCTCATCCATATGAAACCCTCATTGACTGGAAGTCAAACAAGAGTTGGTATCCCTCCTATTTTGTTCCAATTAAGCATTTCTTGATGTTGACAAAGTGATTCAGAGACTTGATAGCATGATGGAGGGGGAGTGCACTGTTGAGGGGTCTGTAACAATGAAATTGGAAGTGAAGTTGGTTGCGCTCTGACAGAGGTTGTGTAAATGCAATGGAGGTGTAGGATCAGAGAATGCAGAAGTGGCTAGAATCGCAGGAGGTTATTATCAAACTGAATCTGGTGTAGGAATCCCAAGGTTTGAATGGTGAAGTGTTGGAGGAAAGGAGGGTGTAAAAGAGACTGGTGGCATGGAAGGTCGTATCCCGATATATCGGCGATATATCGGTATCGACAGGTCACCGATATATCGTCGATATGTCCGATATCGGGTATCGACAGGAAAAAAAGGCGAGCTGAATCTCGATGTCAGCGATATGGCGTCGATATATCGGCGATATATCGGTATCGACATGGTACCGATATCGATACCGATATCGATATGTCCTTCCATGACTGGTGGCAGAGGAGGGCAAGAAGCAGCAGGTAGAGTGGAAGCAGTGTTCAAGGCAGAACTGATTGCGAGAGGATGATAAGAATATAAGGTTTTTTCATATACTGGTGTGGGGAAGGCGACAGAGGAACTACATTCGATTTATTACTGACTAGAGTGTGCTCTTTCATGGTGACTACATGGTCGGGAGGGTGATGGTAGAGCACTTTCGAGAGTTCACCAGGGGGGTGTGGCAGAGGTTGGCAGAGGCTAAAGAGAGGGGAGTAGAGATTACATAAGGAAGTTCAGCACGCAATTTTGGATTCACATAGGAAGAAAATCCTAATAGCCCAGCAGGTTGGGTTTAGGATCCATAACATGGCAGGTGGCAGTGACTGGTCAAAAAATGATTAAGCATGGTTATGTCAATATACACTCCAAGGTTTAAGTTTCGCCTCGCTAGTTACTAGTAGTCGGCTGATGACTACGTTGCATTGTACAAGTGGACTATCGTCTGTACTTGCTTAACTGCTTCTATCCAAGATCAAAATGTGCTACGAATCGGACATTCCCAAGCGACATGTATCGAGCGATGCGGAAAGGGAAAAAATTGAGTGTAAATCCGATGAGTCGCAAAAGAAAATCATCCAAAAGTCCTTTGAAAGCAACCCCTAGCATAACTCGCACTTCCAAAAATGAACATCAAGAGATCACCCTCCGGAAGCGAACAGAGTTGGTTTAGGGCAAATGTTGATCATGAAAGATGCGAAAGCTAGCGGAAGGAAAATGACTGGGATTATAATACCTGAGCTGCCGGTCGTATTTACTCTTCGTCTCCGCCGCTATCGCCGGCTGCGGAGAGGAGCTCTGCATTGTTGGTTGAAGGCGGCCGGAGAAAGGGTGGAGCCCAGCAACAACAGGCGACGTAACAGAGAAATGGGAAAGCTGTAGCGTGTCTTCTTATTTTTCAGGAATCCACTGCAAATACTTCATAATAATAAATAATAAGGTTTATATATTTGTGCTGTGTAGAACTTGCTAATAATTATTTCTAAAAAATCTCTATTTTACATATAATCCTTGTTCTTAAAAGATTTTTATCAAAACATTAGTTTGATGGTCAAGGACTGAAAGATGATATTAGTGGACCAATAACTAAAAATCTCCTCCCAATAACCGGCAGAGGCAATTGTGTGACCATATATGGACTCAGATACATAAATCTATATTTCAACGAGAGAGTTATCATCATTGAGGCACGCCTCTCCTCAATGCAGCAATGCTCAAAACATACATCCCATGTGTGAGACTTTAAACCGTAAAAATCTTGAGGCACGATCCTAAATGGATTGCGTCAAAACTCCCAAGAAGACGACTCCAAAAGATTTCGCCTTTAGGAAGACTGGGGCATAA
The DNA here is from genome assembly GCA_037367405.1 of Ottelia alismoides. Classification (NCBI taxonomy): domain Eukaryota; kingdom Viridiplantae; phylum Streptophyta; class Magnoliopsida; order Alismatales; family Hydrocharitaceae; genus Ottelia; species Ottelia alismoides. The sequence continues at coordinate 204,745 of JAZKJV010000864.1, read as the reverse complement.
TCCTGATGACATTATACCAAGTCTCAAAGCAAGGACTCAGAACAAAGCTCAAGAGGTGTAGTCTTAAAGGGATTACACGAAGACTAATAGTGAGAATATTCGAAGAGATCTGGTCCCTGTGAGGATGTAAAGATGGGTTCGATGAGGTGTGGTCATAAAGGTGTCATTTGGATGATAAATAAGGATAACATAATAAGTAGGTTTTATTCCTTCTTGTCTGATTGATTTGACCACTTTATCTCATTGTTGTTTATTTCATGACAGAGAGTATCTAGGGCTTCATCCAAAGTGGGCTAAAGGATCATATCAAACCTCCTAATGTACCTACACTAATAAGTTTAATATGTGGATGAGTAAGGGCTACTTGCAAAACGTTTTTATTACAAGATGGGTCTTCTAAACTTCATCAATTGACTATGTAGGTCTAGACCTGGCCAAAGTGCAGATCGAGATATGTCGGACGGGCCGAGGTTCTAACCCCCCCCCCCCCAGGGCACGAACCAACCCGGTCCATGGGCCATACTTCAAGGCCCAAGCCTAGCCCGGAACTGGGCTGGACCGAGACGAATGTAAAGTATTCTTCTAAATTTTTTATCTGAATTATAGAGATAAATACATTTTTTAGCATTATCTAAACTTTCTAAATTTAGGTAACAATAATACATGTTACTTGACATATAAACTACAAAATACGATAATATAAAAGAAATTGAAGTATATTATACTAGCATATGTAAATTATAAATTTTAAATACATATTTTTATATTTCCAGGGGGCAGGTTGGGTTTTGTGGTACATGTTCACTGCTCGCCCAGTTGACAGGGGAGCAAAGAGCACGAAGAATTGGACCATTCATAAAATTTCATGGCCCAAGCTCTGCCAATGAGCGGGCAGGGCGAGCTCAGTGGGCAGCCGCCCAATCCATTAGCCAGGTATGTATAGGTCCAAGCATAAGGTTCAAAGTTTTTGAAGTTTTCTCTTACTGAAATTCCACTATTATTGGAAATCATCATCAATGTTGATTCTAACGAGTCTAAGAATGTGAAATTTTGGCATCCCTGACTCAAATTTTACGCATAAGTGTAGGGATTTATCAATGTTTAAAAAAACAATTAGATGTGACTAAATTACATACTTTAACCATGCTTTCCATTCAACCATGCTTTCCATTCTAAAGAGAACATTGGACGAACTTTAAACCTACCCTTTTTCTATTGTCGTATAAGGAGTGGGAAAGAGGCATGGTGCAGTTGCCGTCGTCTAAATTTTGATAGAAATCAACAAATTTCCAATTTAGTTTTGTTATACCCAATTTGTTAATATTGATACCTCTAGTGATTTTCATTTATAGGATTTCGTCACATATATTACCCAACATCAGTAGAAATGGGAAAATGTGAATAATCATGACTAATAACAAAATTTATTTCTATTCGAATTATGTCTATTTCAGCTTCCGTCGGTTATACTACTTCTTTGGTGAGTACTTGTATTTACCAACAAGCTCAAGATTTAAGTTTTCTGCATGGAATAATGCGTCTCATTTATAGACAATTATTTTAAAAAAATATATAGCTTATTCATATGCTCTCGCATAATGTATCTTGACATATCTCTTACTAAAATCGTACTTGAGTAATACATGCATCTTTGAATATACTTTGAGGGTTCTACTTTCGAGCTCCTACAAGAGAGCACATAGGCCCCCTTACACCCTTGTGATGAGTGTCTCTCATTGTATCAACAAGCACAAATTAGACTATAAGACACATGAAATTACATCTAAATAAGTATTGATACATAAAAAATAATAAAATACACTAATTGTTATATTAACACCAAAAGACAATTAAAAAATTTGTTCAAATGGACAAAAATGTAAGAGTTTTTTTTACAAAACACTCATTAAGATCCTAGCTACAATTCATGAACTTTACCAAACTAGTTCCTATTATAAAAAATACAAGTATATCAATACAAAATACATAAATGAATAAATTTTTTTATAAATATAAAATCATAACTATTCATATCAAAAGTTTACATATGTACCTATAAGCAATATATATATATATATATATATATATATATATATATATGAAGTGCCTATAAAACATTTAATATACATAATCTAGACACAAAAGATACTTATACGTGATTCGAAATATATATTGCGCATATAAAATACATAATTATTACACATTGTATTTATTATATTTATACACACAAAAATATTTATATCTTTATATAATATTAAATATACATGCATGAGAAGCGTATACATATTTTAATTAAAATTGTATAACACTTACTTCGTTATAGTAATAAAGCAACCACTGGACATACTTAATCGATGCCCATTTTTTAATCTCATCAAAAGCCTAATTTGTGAAAAAAGGCATTCATTCAAAAGACCTTTGGCTTTCACGAAGCATACTTAAAGCTTCAAATCAAAATGCAAAGATTGGATTTCGTTTGATTCAAACCTGCAAAACTTGATTTGAGCCTAAAGCAATCTATTAATCTCCATGGCATTCATGAGTAGGTCATGAAATAACACTTTATGGTATTTTCATGTCTACTTGATAAAAATCGTATATTTGTGGATCAAATTCAAGCTTGAGCATTAGTGGGTCACCTTCAACCTCCGAATCAAAATCCTAAGGCTGGACTTGATCATCACTAGCTAAAATACTCTCTGATTATACTAACCATAAAAAATCAGAAATTGTTAGGGCATCCATTCATCTACAATAATTATTTAATCATCATATCGTTTAAGATCGCATCACCCTCGAGTATTCCTAACACACGTACATCATGCGTACTTGAAGATTATGATTAAACATGAAGTTTTGATCCCATTTTGGATTTGTTTCCATCAGGGTTTTATTGGTAAGTTTCTCATTTGATCAGTGGGAGTTGGTATCTATCATATGCTTTCCAAAAAGCATATATCATACCTACAAATCATATCTTGTTTTCCAAAACAAAGACAACCAACATTGGAATTTGGTTTATCCCAATATCTCATGAGTGTGCTCATGTCCTCCAATTCAATAGTAAACATGTATATCCTCTTTGAGAGATCGTATTACACATATGCCCTTGTATGCATATTAGTGTGTCGATATATAGACTTTGATTAGGTCATCAACCTCATGATAAGATAAATGTACATACTGATATATATAGTCATACATATGTGTAACATCCTTAAATTCTAATGACTAATTAAACCCAAGATGATGAACCATTAGTGAGCTTGTTGCTAAATTGAGATGTTAATTGTGGCTAAGTAAGATTAGAGACTAAGTAAGGATTGGTAGTCATTTATGGATTACTATTCATGGGTGGGCCTTGGTTGCAATTAAGAGGAGTGGGTGGGGTTTATGTTGCATTTTTTCCCAAGGGTATAACTCCCCATAGGCACCCCCTTTGATCCCACTTCGTCTTCTCCATTTTCCCCACCTCAAAAACCATGGCCGACCACTCCTTCTTCTCCACCTTCTCTCCTTGATCCACCATCCAAATCTCCACCAAATTTGAGTTTCTTGGGCTCAAATTAAAGCTGGGAGGAAGGAGCTTCTTCTCCACCAAGTGCATGCTGAATCCAAGGCCAAGCTCGGATCAAAAATCAAGCTTTGAGGGTTGATCAAGTGACTGTTCTTCACCTTATTCTTGAGCTCGGTTTTTAGGTACAAATATACCCCTCTCTTGCTGGCATTAAGTAGATTTAAACCACCTAAAAACCCAGATCTTTGGTTGAGCATTTGTTTTGGATTTTGGTGGTGATAAATTTGTGTTTTTGTGGCTTCTTGTGGACAGGCTTTGTGGAAGTTTCAGATCTGGTCATGCACGTTTAGATCCGAGTTTATGCATGTTTTGGGGAGTTTATTTAAGCCCCTTTGGGTGTTTTTGCTTGCTGATTGTGTCTCCTTCAAATTGGCTTTCAATCCATGGCTTAGGTTTCGAATTTGGAGGTGGTTTTGGGGGAGAACTGGCTACTGTCCATCATGGCAGTTCAGCTGAAATTTTCAAATCAGTGATCCTTCCTTGTATTCGTTTTATGCATGATTTTGTATGATCTTAAGAGCCATTTTCGTGGTCTTGGTTGTTGTTTGGATGGGTGTTATAAAACCCATGAAATCCATACCTTTGGGTTAAGTTTTAGTGGTGATTTTGGGGGAAATTGGCTACTGTTCAAGGACTGTTGTGGCCGAGTTTTCAGTTGTCCTCACGCATGTTAGATCCATTAGCAAGCATCAATTCGTGGTTTTTAAAACCCCAAATCATTGAGTTCTCCGCATACTTGATATGAGTGATTATATAGTAACCTAACCCCTTAGAGGAAATGGATTTTGAGTTGAATAGTTGATGGTTTTGGGCTAATGGTTCACTATGATAAGTTGATGTACATGCATGCACTTTCGTTGCTGAATGTTTGTGATTTTGAGTGCATAATAGCCACGGTTTTGTTATCCCTTAAGCATGAATTTATAGTAGATCATGTGGTGTTGGAAGCCATGAGTATGCATGAGAACTTGAGAGGGTTTTGGGGCCTTGAACTGCCGTATGTCTGCTGCTATATTCATACAGTACGCATAAAACTTATATGCTGAATATATGCATATTTGGAATATGTAATTCCCTCTTAATGAACTCCTTATTGTTGGACTTTAAAGATTATATGTTGCTTAAATTGATAAAGGTGAATCCCATGAAGTTGGGTGAGAAATTGAAAGGAATTAGATGCCTTAAATTGCTATGTGGGTTGTTGTGCATATAACAGTGCACACACATTTTTCTACTGTTGTGTGATGACTTTTGAAAAGGTAGAGTCTCTCTTAAGACCCATCTTAGAGTTGTGCATTAGTCCTTTATTGATACTTAGGGGGTGGGCTCGAATTCCATGATACTGATTAATAAATTGGGGACAAACTTGATGATAAACTTTGCTAATCGTGTGGTACATTCATATTTCCATGTAACTGAATGTGTGTTGAAATTGAGATTTTAATAATAAAGAGACCAAGTGTTGGGTTTTGTGAGTTATAGGCTGATACATACATACATACATATATATATGGGATCACACAAGAAAATAAGACTTTATGGACCTTGCATTTTTGGTATGATTGGCTCATATTGTGGGTTGTGGTATTGACTTAAGAAGAGTTCAGTAATACATGTAGTAGACCACAATTAGGGCAGAACGTCATGTGGTGTGTGCACTTTAATGAGTACCTGTGAGTTAGGCCACATTTTTTTGGTGTCCCTATGTATAAGACTTTTCATCTGACTCTAAGTAAGATAAGGAGTTTAACTCCTCCAATCTATGAATTGATTTCCTGTTGCCTTAAGGTCTTTCTCTAGTTTGTAGCCAGATCTTTAGGTTTATTTACGAATCTTGTGGGATCTAGGAAAGAAAGAAGGTTCCTGATCTGGTAGCTAAGATCCTAGGATAAGATGTTCATCAGTGGGAGTTGAGAGATAGACTAATAGCAGGTTTGTATCCCTGACCTTGGATCAATTGAGGTTCTTATAGAACATGTTCGGTCTAGGACCGATAACTTATAGATGTGAAACAAATCAGAGAAACCACAGACACTTAGGGTGAAACATGGTAATAAATGATTTGACGATGTCACAATTGGCCAGTCATGGAGTTTTATACTCCGACTGTGCCAGGGTGCGGTGATCTTCACCTGAGCAGGAGATGAGGTCGCTCAGACCTGGGTAGCGGACATTGAGAGCATGGGTCTAGGATCCCATTCCTTTTCACGTGTTTTCTTCGAGCCAGCTCGGTTTTTACGCTTCTTTGGGATCCACGAGTTGTCTAGACCATTCCGCTGACCCATTGGTTTTTCTTTGAGAGCCTAGGTTGGGGGCTCTCTGCTGTTAGTTACGAGCTCGTCTGGTTTTTACTTAGCTCTTCTCCTCTGGCAGTTGAGCAACGAGAGAGGAAGTCGGGTCCGGCAGGCTTACCTCTTCTCTTTCCTGCCTCTAGTGGCGTAGTAGTCGTACTACCACTGCCTTTCCCTTGGACCACACTTCCACTGGGATTGGCGAGAGCAGACGAATCCCTTCGGGGGTTTCCTCACCGCTATGATTATTACTCTTCCACCAGGTTGTACTCTGGTGATGGGATTGTGATTAACAGACTTGTGACATTTCATCAATTGTCCAGTTTAGATGAAGTTTCATCAGTAGACTTCATCAATACCTTTCCGCCAGGTTTATGACCTCGTGATGGGGTAAGAGATATGTGATCTTTAGACTTTTCCGCTACGAGACTAGTAACGACAGTACCGTTAGTCGATACTAACGAGGAGTGAATGTTGAGAGAGAGTTGTGAGTACATGTACATCTTCACGAGCAAGCTATCATATGTGTTGACCAAGAATCAATGTGAGTTGAGAGAAAAGCTAGGAGGAGTGTTGGGAACTTAGTTAGGATGCAAGACACCATCGCATGCCTACGGAGGCACCCCAACCCTGAGGCGTATACTATACCTCAGAGTCATAGTGTGAGGTTCAACCTGGACTTTGAAGTCCTACCCGGATATCGAGGTCCTAACCGGACCAAGACCACAGACTTACTTCTAGGCTTGAGTTGTTGTTGGCTAGTTCCATTGATCGAGGGAGACACGGTGTGGTAGTGAGCGAGTGTGTTCTTCTTGTTAGTTTTCGAAGGCAAGTAAATAACTTAAAAAGAATCAATTAACCCATTTTTACTTGCTAGTTTCTCTTTTGTGCAATACTGTTACCTTACGGTTTTTCCAGCTGTTCTAGTCTGTTCTTACTATTCTTTTTAGTAGAACTGTGTAGAATTTGTACTTGACAATTTTGTTGACAGATACTTGCTTGTCCCTTTTCTATCTGTGGCAGGCAAAGGTCCTGCGATCGAGTAGCTGACGTACTTGGGGCTGCTGTTGTTCTTTTGGTGCTGACACTTACAGAACAGGTATTACTTTTGTAGTTCAGTTGTTCGATGATTGTGGTACTCTCTGATGAATTTGCGATTTGTCATCTTTATTCATTTATTTTAGCTTAAAATCCCTTATAAAACACCTGCATATAACGCTAACTCCATATTCTTACTAACTTGCATCTGTGTAAATATTGTACATTTCTGACCAATTTTAACCTAAAATAAATAAAGAAAGAAAGAAAGGAAAAATAAAGAAAAGAAATAAAAAAATAATAAAGAAAAGAAATAAAAAAAGAAGACTATATATAGGTTGGCCCGAACCCTGAGAGAAGGTCAAGACATGACTTGATCGACCAGGAATAAAGTAGGGGGAGATAGGGTCCTCAACCAGAAAATCCAAAAAATGTGTTTCTCACTTATTTTGTGTATATCTGTATAAAACTGACACTAATTTATTTGTACCTTAATTGACTTCAAATCAAATAACATTCAAAATCAAAGTTGTAAATAAAAATATGTTCTAATTACTAAAATTGATTGCATAATTGAATCTTGTACATAATAAAAGTAGCCACACTTGGAAAAAGCCACTAAGCACTAATTGAAAGACCAATTCCGGCTCCATATAAGCTTAAATTGAATCAATCTCAGTTCCATTGAACTCGAAATTATCTTCAAAATGGCTGTATTTACATAATTTTTGGAGTTACGGTTGAAAAGTCGGTTTTCTGGGGTGGTTTGTGCAATTTCCCATGTATTTTGTGCATATTGTATTTGTATATATTGTAAATTAATTCCACTGATTTTTTTAATAAAAATAAAAATGAAAAAATAATAAATTTTTAAAACACAAAAAGGTCAATTTCGTCATTTATCCTTGTATATAGTGTCATATATGTATGTATTATATGTATATAGTTGCTATTTTTAACCAACCATCATAAAAAAATAAAAAAATAACATTTTTAAATTCCAATAAATAAAGTGACGAAAATTAAAAAAATAGTTAATAATTTTATCTCTCTTCCATTTTCTATCTCTCACTTTATCTCTTCCACCAAAAAAATCAAAATACATTTCAATTTTCATCTCTCTTATCTTTTTATCCAAAAAAATTCAAAATTCAAAAAGTCATCTCTTTTCTATTTATATGGCTCCTTCTCCATCATTCCAACTTGATCAATCTTTAGAGAGAGGAGCCCGATCTCCGAGAGAAATTTCGTCGAGGAAGTTGCCTAGCCTCCGAGCCGTCCGGTGACAGCGAGTCGGCCTTGTCGAGGCGATCACGGTCCATTTTTCGCTCCTAAGGTGAGATCCACATTTTCTCTTTGCATTTTTATCTAGTTTAATCGCTTTTTATTTTATCGCATTTTTTATCGTCATTTTGTTCTTCTAGATCATAAAAAAATTCATCACAATTTTTGATCCGCCACCGACTCAAATTTCCATCTCATCTTCTTGATCTCTTCGCCTTCGATTTCTATCTCACACGATCTATCAACTCCGACCACGCACGGTGGTCGGAGAGTCGGATTCGAACCCCTCATGTCCGTCGGATCCTCATTCATTTTTTCCGATTTGTAGATAAATAATTTTTTTCTCTATTTGTTCTCTAACGTTTGTTTTGCAGGATCACTAATATAAAAGAAAATTAAAAAAATCTCTATCCTTTTTATTTTCTGATTTTAGGATTTAAAAAAAATACAAAAAAAAAGTTTTTTTTATTATCATTCACTGTTTACATAAGATAACAAAATAAAATTACAAAAAAAACAAAAAAAATCGCCACAGGCGCGGGGTCACCAACCCCCGCCGCCAGACTCGCCATCACCTCGACGCCGGCCCGCAACTCCTGGAACCATCCAGCAGGCCCGCTGATCGACAGGCGCCCGCGGCACCCAGCATCCGACCTCGCCTCCTCCGCGCCATCAAGCGGTGCGCGCGCCGCCGTTGATCCGCACCTCCGCGGGCGTGGTCCTCTCCGCCCCGACCTCGAGCAGCGCGCTCCTCGCGACCCAGTCGATCCGCCACGCGAGCGCCACTCCTACGCCGCCCCTCCGCCATCGTCCCCTCCGCGCCGCATCACCGCTCCGCCGCGAAGCCGCTCCATCGCGTGAAGAAGAAGAGATTGAAGGCGGCGGCTGTGCCCCCTCTTTCCCGTTTGCTTGGAACAGAGATGGAAACCCTCTTAGGGTTGGTTATTTTATTGGCATAATTACACAAATAGCCCTCAGAGTTCTCAAATCTACAAAGAGGCCCTTGCCAGACTCAAGCACATGATATGCACATTGTATATTAGTAAATTTACGCTTTCTCCCCTGTCATTTATTTTTTATTATCTATTTGAGCAAAAACTTTGAATCTTTACAGTTCAGTCCAAGACTTTCACAGTATTTACGTTCTAGTCCCTAAACTGCAGAACATTAATTTGTGTGCTCTCTTTAATTTAAATGCATGTTATTTGTGATCCAAAAAATTTGAGAAAATTGTGCTATGCCCCTGATGTTCATATCCATCTAGCATAAAATTTTTGTTGCATTTTGATTTCATTTGATATTATTAAAAAATCAAAAACAGTGTCTTTTTCATTGTTTGAAATTCCAAAATTCATAAAAATTCGAATATTGTTCCAAAAATTCCAAAAAAATAGAGTAATTGTATTTCATTGTCTTTTAATTTCTGACCAATTTTCACGCATTAATTATTTATAAAACCCAAAAAAATGAAAAATATCAAAAATCTTCTAAAATTCATAAAAAATCTACAAAAATCAAAAAAATTGTGATTTCAATTCCTGTTTGTAGATATGTTCTTCTAGTTTGTCTTAAAAATACTTGCGAGGAGTTTTAGGCATTTAAAATATTTTTAAATTGCAAATTACTCCAGGCTGTGCACATTTTCCTATTTCCTCACTGTTTGATTTTTAGAAAAATACAAAAACATCTGAAATTTCCACAAAAATTCTCAAAAACTTTTCAAAACTTTTAAAACACAAAAATATTTTCTTTGAATTTTTCTGAGCATTTTTACTAATTGAAAAAATTGCAAAAGAGTTGGTGTGTATATTCTTGATCTTTGTTCCTATTGCTTCGCATTATTTTTGAAAATTAAAAAAATTGCAAAATCAAAATCACTAAAAATTTGAAATTCAGAAAATATAAAAAAATAGAAATAAAAAAAATAAAAAAAAGATAAAAAATCACAAAAACCAAGGATAGTTGTCCTTTGAGATTTCTGTTTTCTTTTAATTAGTTTCTGATTAATTGAATAACCCTCGGGAATTGTAGCCTCCTGAGTTCGACCCTGTCCGCTATACAGGTTAATAAGTAGCAAAATAAAAAAAATCTTTTGTTGACGTGGGTTTTTGGGGTAAAACAACGACCTTTTCATCAATTAATTTTAGTCCTCGAATTTCGTGCTCAACAAAATGGCACCGTTGCCGGGGAGGCACGGCGAGGGTAGTTAGGTTTCTCTTTTGACCTGCTATTCTTGGTTGTAAATATCTGTTTACATTTTTGCCATTCATTCCATTGTTCATTTCACCGCATTCATTTCATTTCATTTTTTTCTCATCTTTGATAATTGTATTTCTTACACAATTTCTTCTATTTTTCTTGCGAGGGCCCGCGGAGCGAAGGAGGCGATCTTAGGAGAGCCGAAGCACCCAAGCGACGTGGAGGCGGCTTGATTCTTTACCAAGCTGCAGGATAGCGTGAGAAGAGGAGAAGAAGAAGTGAAGGAGACGATTTTTTTTAAAAAAGAGAGAGAGAGAGAGATTTTTCTTTTCTAGTTGAACTTTGTAAAGGACATTCATTTGTTGCGGGGTCTGTTTCACCAAGTGCCGGTGCACTTGGGGGACCTCACCGGTTTTGTTTTCATCGCCTTTATTTTTTTTTGTTTTCCGCGGATTTCGAAAGCCACCTATTGATTGCTTTAATTAATTTGCTTGATCCAGGTAATTAATTAGGTCCAAACACCCTAAACAAGAATTTCTGTGCCTATAGAGTAGATCGTAATTTGGACTTAGTCAAATTAACTTGTTCTTGCCTGTTAATAGAAGCTATCATCTAGGACGGTTCACTTGCATTGCATATAGGATAGTTTATTTTAATTCTGCGCGGATCACTTGCATGTAGAATGCTGGCGACAAGGTACGCATCTCTAACCCTGCATGCATCATCGTTTTTAATCGCGTATTGGCATTTCCGATCTCCTTCCTTGTTTTCACTCACATAAATTAAAAGGAAATTGGACACTCGGTAGGCGATTCTTTGAAAACATTTTAACCAAGTGATAACTGCCTAAAATTGGGACTGCTAAAGAAAACTCGACCCTAAAAAAACACAAGGAAAAAATATTGTTTTGGGGAGAGTAACCCCCTCATTATATTCGTTTTAACTTGCTCGCGTACACACTAAGGTTAGTGCCCAAATCCCATAATTCAGCCTAAGTGTTTGTACAACTTTTGTGATTATCACCTAACTCTAAAATATACAAGATTAAGAGATCGAATCTTCACGGTCTTCACATTGCGTGAGTAGGTGAATTGGGGGGTTTGTATTGTGTTTGATTGTTTGTGTGCTTGCTAGATCCTTCTGTGCATTTGCGCCTTTTTCTCCATATCTTTTGGCTTGACCCTCGTGCTCTCTCATCTTTTGTTTCGAAGATGGCCGACTGGAGTTATTTTAATCCGATCTTCGAAGATACCTCGTACTCTCCAGACGATCCACCTCCCTTTTTCCAGGAGGATCTTCCTCCTGATGTTTGTGCATATCCGCCTAACCCATTATTTCAGGAAACGGAGGACTTTGATTTTCACCGACCCTCATTCAGCCCACCCGGTCCTGAGATTTTGGAGTCACCTTTCATGATTTCCACACTTGAGACACTGAACCAGATGGTGGAGCATATGAATTCGAGGATTAACAATCTCTTTAACATAAATACGAGCCAGAACGCTGCTCTATTTTTTGAGGATATGGATTCATTTGAGGATAATCATGAGAGCTTGCAATCACCCAAATTACAAAAAAATGTGAAAAGATAAAAAACCAAAAAGATTCTGGGAGACACATTATTGATTCATTTGGTGAGGAGAGGACCCAAATGCCCAATTATTTTCCCACACAATCATCCATCACATGTCCCAACTTTGACCTCGAGGATTCCATTATACAGACTGCTCTTGGCAATCCTCGTGTAAATGCTGATTCCGACCTCCTCCCTTGTATGGATGAGATCCAAAAATTCAAAAAAATGTTGACTGAACCCGAAGTGGTAGCTACCCTTAATGAGATCATTAAAGCTCCACTTCAACATGCCATGACAGATTTATCTACTCCTCAACACAAGAAAAGAAAGCGAAGGAGAAGATCTGAGCGTCACATATTGACCATGGCCACTGCCTATGCCATCTCTCACCGCCCGTATTTTAAGAAAGGGAACACGACCACACCTCTTGTGAGTTGCTCCATATCTGACTATTCTTGTGATAACACTCTCCTTGACGGCGGTTCTTCAATCAATGTAATACCCTTCTCTATGGTACAGTCTCTTCATCTTGGGCCTCTCAAGAAAACCAGGATGATAGTTCAATTTGCTGATGGATCTATCAAGAGGCCGAAGGGTATTCTAGAAAACGCTGTCATTTCTATTCAGGGCCTGAATTTTACTTCGGATTTTGTTGTAATGCCCATGGAGACCTCCACCCCTGTGGAGCACCCTCCAATCATCCTGGGACGACCTTTCCTCGCATCTGCGGGAGCCGTTATTGATTATGGTTCAGGAGAGATTCGCTTCCGTTCTGATCTAGGGAGCGATGTGTTGATCACTACACCAACTATCGACCAGAGACCCGTATCCCATGAGAGCCCGTCCGTGTTAGTCAACCCCAAGGAATTTGACATCGACGATAATATCAGAGATTCTTGTTATATATTGGATGATAATGAAAACCAAGAATTCCTCTTGAAGGAGGAAGACTCGGAAAGCATAGACCTTGGAGCTCCCTCTTCTGGAATGTGGAGATGCATTGATGACATCCGCGGGATTTACACGATAGACACCTTAGAGTGGAAGGCAGAATCTGAGACTAGACAGTACGGACATGATTTGACTACTTCCACTGATGAGTCCGTTTATATTCACCATGATTCAGATGAGACCGATCATGCCCGATTTGATTTGATTGCTTTTATAAAAGAATTTGGGCCTTTTGATAGAGATGATGATCCAGTAGAGGCTCGCCTGTCTGATATTGATCCTACTTTTTCGGATAATGATTTCGAGCCATTTTACTTTGATGTTTGCGAGACTTCCCAGGCCAAACATGACCACACTACTTCCAATAATCGGTTTAGGCCTGCACAATCTGAAACCGCCGAGGACATATTCTTGGTCGATTCTACTCAGTTCATATCTAATGATGATCCCAATATCGACCTACACCTTGTCAAATCCATACCTCAGCGGTCCCGCAAGAAGGTTCGTTTTCGACCTTCTTGACCTTTGTACATCCACTCCTCTTGTATATCCTTTCGTTTTACTCTGTCTTCTCCCGTTTTATCATTCACCCCTTTTCTGTGTGTGTATATATGCTATACTTAGGATATGCTTTATCCTAAGTATAGGGGGGGTGAATGATTTGTGTTGTTCATTTTCGTCCTGTTCATCACTCTTGTTGTTGCCTGTACTTAGGGATACTCTACCCTAAGTATAGGGGGGTGATGTTGTTCATATCATGTCTTTTTATTTTTGAGTCTGTACATTCTCGTCATCGGTTTTCCCCTTTTGTACACTCTACTATACTTAGGATTACTTGATCCTAAGTATAGGGGGGATCACCATCTTCTCTTCTTTTTATCTTTTCTTTTCACTTTTCTATACTAAGCATGAGTTATGTCTTCCTTTTTCGCTCTCTGATTACTATGAGGACATAGTTCGAGCTAAGTATAGGGGGGTGTCGTATATGTTGTATATATACTTTAGACATAAATCGTACTTTTAAATACGTTTATTTGGGGGGTTATGTGTGTATAGTTTGTAAAATTCACGTGCGTAAAAAAAAATAAAAAAAACAAAAACAAAAAACAAAAAACAAAAACACAAAAAATATCAAAACAAAAAAAATCAATCAACAAAAACACAAAAAAATATTGTATATACTTGTATATTTTACTAACCCTTTTCAAAAAAAACAAAAAATACAAAAAAATACAAAACCAAAAATCTATAAAAATTTGCAAATTTCAAAAAAACTTTCTTTCACATTTGCATTTTTCCTTCAAAAAAAAGCCATAAAAAGTTCAAAACTAGAAAATTGTTTTTAAAAAGAATGTGTTCTTTTCACATATGCATCATTCCTTTTTCAAAAAAAAAACCCTTGCATTTTTCATATGTTGCATTTGCATGTGCATTTTTCAGGATAGTATTGACATTTAAACTATGTATGGAATAAAGTTGAAGAATGGAGCTTAGATGGACCTTAATCCACCTAATTCTTAGAGGAACTTCACCGAGAAATAGGATTTTAGAAGCTTCAGGTCTTTGACTTAATTCTTTGAGTTCCACATGACAATGTGCAGCGTTTGACTCTTAGTGTCTAACCTGGTCTCTTCATTCTGGGTATAACTCTGGAATAGGTAATCAATTTGTACTCTCGCACTATGCACTTAGCTCAACTCAAATGGGATGTTGGAAGGCTGTGTGAGTTTCTTTTCTGGTAGCGTGGAAATCTAAAGACCGGAGTACGGGTTGAAATAAACCTTCAGAAAAGGGATGGACGGCTGGGCACAATTTTTTCTAAGACCCCAAAAAATATACGGAAACAAAAGATTCTATATCCGTAGGGGCAAACAAGATCCAAGCAGAACCACCAAAAATCCAAATACAAAGAAGCCACTACCAAATAAATATCTGACCCAAAAGGTCCAAGCTTCAAGAAACCTGCAGATCTTGGTGGAGACTCGGCTACACTGGCCAGGAGGTGACTACACTGGCCACCCTCCAGTTCTTTTCTCCTTCTTCTAACTTCTCCCCCTATTCGATTGTGAACACAGCGCGACAGAACTTAGAAGGAAATACCTAACTCCCCGAGAACGAGTTATTGGAGAGGAGATTTGCATGGTAGTCCTGCATTCTGGATGGGAAGAGCTAAAACCTTTCACACACATGAGTCGATTGTTCAATGTTCATAGGGTGTGCTTTGGGAAGGAGATGGATCTAAGATGACTTCTGAGCCGAAACTGTGACAATGGTGTGTAGAACTTGAAGGCTGTCATTTTTAAAATTCTAAGTCTCATCGAAATTCCGACACACTAATAATCCAAATGTCCGACAGAGCTCCAAACTACAATTTTATGAAGATAAGTTTAATACTCAATGTTGTCCTACTTTCTTCATTTTTCCTTTCCTTTTCTTTTTCTTTTCACTTATTCTTTCAAATAAGTGTTTGCTAAGGGACTAGCAAAGGTAAAGCATAGGGGGATGATGAATCTGCGATTCGTCATCTTTATTCATTTATTTTAGCTTAAAATCCCTTATAAAACACCTGCATATAACGCTAACTCCATATTCTTACTAACTTGCATCTGTGTAAATATTGTACATTTCTGACTAATTTTGACCTAAAATAAATAAATAAAGAAAGGAAAAATAAAGAAAAGAAATAAAAAAATAATAAAGAAAAGAAATAAAAAAAGGAAGACTGTATACAGGCTGACCCGAACGCCGAGAGAAGGTTAAGACGTGACCTGATCGACCAGGAATAAAGTAGGGGGAGATAGGGTCCTCAACCAGAAAATCCAAAAAATGTGTTTCTCACTTATTTTGTGTATATCTCTATAAAATTGACGCTAATTTATTTGTACCTTAATTGACTTCAAATCAAATAACATTCAAAATCAAAGTTGTAAATAAAAATGTGTTCTAATTACTAAAATTGATTGCACAATTAAATCTTGTACATAATAAAAGTAGCCACATTTGGAAAAAGCCACTAAGCATTAATTGAAAGACCAATTTCGGCTCCATATGAGCTTAAATTGAATCAATCTCAGTTCCACTGAACTCAACATTAAATTATCTTCAAAATGGCTGTATTTTCATAATTTTTGGAGTTACGGTTGAAAAGTCGGTTTTCTAGGGTGGTTTGTGCAATTTCCCATGTATTTTGTGCATATTGTATTTGTATATATTGTAAATTAATTCCACTATTTTTTTAATAAAAATAAAAATGAAAAAATAATAAATTTTTAAAACACAAAAAAGGCCAATTTCGTCATTTATCCTTGTATATAGTGTCATATATGTATGTATTATATGTATATAGTTGTTATTTTTAACCAACCATCATAAAAAAATAAAAAAATAACATTTTTAAATTCCAATAAATAAAGTGACGAAAATTAAAAAAAAGTTAATAATTTTATCTCTCTTCCATTTTCTATCTCTCACTTTATCTCTTCCACCAAAAAATCAAAAATACATTTCATTTTCATCTCTCTTATATTTTTATCCAAAAAAATTCAAAATTCAAAAAGTCATCTCTTTTCTATTTATATGGCTCCTTCTCCATCATTCCAACTTGATCAATCTTTAGAGAGAGGAGCCCAATCTCCGAGAGAAATTTCGTCGAGGAAGTTGCCTAGCCTCCGAGTCGTCCGGTGACAGCGAGTCGGCCTTGTCGAGGCGATCACGGTCCATTTTCCGCTCCTAAGGTGAGATCTGCATTTTTTCTTTGCATTTTTATCTAGTTTAATCGCTTTTTATTTTATCGCATTTTTTATCGTCATTTTGTTCTTCTAGATCATAAAAAAATTCATCACGATTTTTGATCCGCCACCGACTCGAATTTCCATCTCATCTTCTTGATCTCTTCGCCTTCGATTTCTATCTCACACGATCTATCAACTCCGACCACGCACGGTGGTCGGAGAGTCGGATTCGAACCCCTCATGTCCGTCGGATCCTCATTCATTTTTTCCGATTTGTAGATAAAAAATTTTTTTCTCTATTTGTTCTCTAACATTTGTTTTGCAGGATCACTAATATAAAAGAAAATTAAAAAAATTCTCTATCCTTTTTATTTTCTGTTTTTCGGATTTAAAAAAATACAAAAAAAGTTTTTTATTATCATTCACTGTTTACATAAGATAACAAAATAAAATTACAAAAAAAATAAAAAAAACAAAAAAAAATCGCCACAGGCGCGGGGTCACCAACCCCGACCGCCCGACTCGCCATCACCTCGACGCCGGCCCGCAACTCCTGAAACCATCCAGCAGGCCCGCTGATCGACAGACGCCCACGGCACCCAGCATCCGACCTCGCCTCCTCCGCACCATCAAGCGGCGCGCGCGCCGCCGTTGATCCGCACCTCCGCGCGCGTGGTCCTCTCCGCCCCGACCTCGAGCAGCGCGCTCCTCGCGACCCTGCCGATCCGCCGCGCGAGCGCCACTCCTACGCCGCCCCTCCGCCATCGTCCCCTCCACGCCGCATCACCGCTCCGCCGCGAAGCCGCTCCATCGCGTGAAGAAGAAGAGATTGAAGGCGACGGTTGTGCCCCCTCTTGCCCGTTTGCTTGGAACAGAGATGGAAACCCTCTTAGGGTTGGTTATTTTATTGGCATAATTACACAAATAGCCCTCAGAGTTCTCAAATCTACAAAGAGGCCCTTGCCAGACTCAAGCACATGATATGCACATGGTATATTAGTAAATTTGCGCTTTCTCCCCTGTCATTGATTTTTATTATCTATTTGAGCAAAAACTTTGAATCTTTACAGTTCAGTCCAAGACTTTCATAGTATTTACGTTCGAGTCCCTGAACTGCAGAACATTAATTTGTGTGCTCTCTTTAATTTAAATGCATGTTATTTGTGATCCAAAAAATTTGAGAAAATTGTGCTATGCCCCTGATGTTTATATCCATCTAGCATAAAATTTTTGTTGCATTTTGATTTCATTTGGTATTATTAAAAAATCAAAAACAGTGTCTTTTTCATTGTTTGAAATTCCAAAATTCATAAAAATTCGAATATTGTTCCAAAAATTCCAAAAAATAGAGTAGTTGTATTTCATTGTCTTTTAATTTCTGACCAATTTTCACGCATTAATTATTTATAAAACCCAAAAAATTGAAAAATATCAAAAATCTTCTAAAATTCATAAAAAAATCTACAAAAATCCAAAAATTGTGATTTCAGTTCCTGTTTGTAGCTATGTTCTTCTAGTTTGTCTTAAAAAACTTGCCAGGAGTTTTAGGCATTTAAAATATTTCTAAATTGCAAATTACTCCAGGCTGTGCACATTTTCCTATTTCCTCACTGTTTGGTTTTTAGAAAAATACAAAAACATCTGAAATTTCCACAAAAATTCTCAAAAACATTTCAAAACTTTTAAAACACAAAAATATTTTCTTTGAATTTTTCTGAGCATTTTTTACTAATTGAAAAAATTGCAAAAGAGTTGGTGTGTATATTCTTGATCTTTGTTCCTATTGCTTCGCATTATTTTTGAAAATTAAAAAAATTGCAAAATCAAAATCACTAAAAATTTGAAATTCAGAAAATATAAAAAAAATAGAAATAAAAAAATAAAAAAAAGATAAAAAAATTACAAAAACCAAGGATAGTTGTCCTTTGAGATTTCTGTTTTCTTTTAATTAGTTTCTGATTAATTGAATAACCCTCGGGAATTGTAGCCTCCCTGAGTTCGTCCCTGTCCGCTATACAGGTTAATAAGTAGCAAAATAAAAAAAATCTTTTGTTGACGCGGGTTTTTGGGGTAAAACAACGACCTTTTCATCAATTAATTTTCCGTCCTCGAATTTCTCGCTCAACACTCTCCTCTATAATTTATTTTTGATACAGATATATGTATATGGGTGTTGTGGAAACCCAACATGTATATATATGAATGAAATGAAAAGAATGGATATTGTGTTGTTCAGCTCTGGTGCACTTCCTACTTCCGCTTTTAGTTTTCTTCTGGTTGCTTGTTTAGCATAATAAATCTTATGAATGTCACGTTGTGAAAAAGGCGAAAAATTTCCCCAGGTTTTTCATAGCATAAGATTAATTTAAGCTTATTAAGTGTGCAAATGACGTGTTTGACGGGTTACCTAAGGTCCTCGGGAGGAGGCCGACATAGTTTGGTATCAGAGCAGAGTTACTCTGATACACGCATTCGCATATCTTAATAGCAAGAGTCTTCTGATTTCTCATGAAGCCGAATGGGGAAAAATTTTGACATTCAAAAGATTTATGTAACCATAAGTCACCAGAACATTTCATTCATATAAGTATCCCAATAGGAGAAATAGTACAACTGATTATTTCCTAAAGTGTGCTTAACTATGCTATGATCCGATACAGGGAGGATTAGCATGGCACCACGAGTAGCTCATGATCAGCCAGGAGAGATGGCACAGGTACTAGCTGCACTCGCTGATCTGCGATAGAGAGAGGATCAGATACTTGCCCAGCAGATTGAGTTAGCAGAGCGACAGACTGGGATGGAGCTAAGGATGGAGGAGTTGTCTGACTCCTCATACCACCCATCCAGGGATGAGTCCGCTAGAGCCGAGCATCTATTCTGAGGAGATTCCCCAGCATTCTGAGGCAGATATTCTGAGGGAGTTAGGAGCCGACAGAGCTGAGGTAGGCCAAGGGCCTGCAGCAGGAGTAGAGGTCACGGGGTTTGTTCTTCCTACTGCACCGAGACACCGTGATGTCTTCACATCCTACCAGAGAGCTGGAGTACCCAGATTCCAGGGCACGGGTACATCTGACGAGGATGAGCAGTGGATTAGGTTGGTGACGAAGGTGTTCAGGATGATTCTAGCACCACTAGAGTCGTGGTTACCTTTTGCAGAGTTCTCCCTTACTGGGTTCGCAGAGCGTTGGTGGGAGGCTACTGTGTCTGAGATGGGACGTGTGCCGACTTGGACAGACTTTGAGACCCACTTTAGAGGCCACTTCTTCTCAGGGAAGTGGAAGGAGACACAACGCATGTTGTTTGCAGAGCTGAGACAGGGCAGGATGACAGCACGAGAGTGCTTTGTGCGCTTCACAGAGTTGTCACGCCACACATCTTCTGCAGCTGCTTTTCCAGATGAGAATCTGGAGAAGTTTGTTTGTGGCATGAGGGAGGACATTAAGGAGAAGTTGGTAGGGCTGAGACTAACTGCCATTGCTGAGGTGACTGACGCAGCAGAGAGGATTGAGGACGTCTGTGAGAGACGTTTTGGGAGTACTTTTAGACCGCCACCGGTACCACAGAGGTCATCTGGACCTATTCGCGGCAGTTCCAACCACAGCGGTCAGCACGACGCTTTCGTCCGACAGGGACAGCTTCTTCTGGCAGTATTCGCTCGACCCCCGTGACTACTTTGGGAGGAGCACTGGCCAGTAGAGGTTTTGAGGCAGCACAACCATCAGGGTCGCAGAGGTTTGGAGCACAGAACGCGAGACCCACAGAGAGTGTCGGTCCATCTTTTACGCCGAGCAGGGCGATCAGGTGCTACCAGTGCCAGCAGGTGGGACATGTCAGGTCCCAGTGCCCACAGCTACAGACTCCACCACCTCCACCTCCACCACGTTCGAGAGCTACCGGGAGGAGCTCCCAGTACAGAGGTCAGCAGATACCAGCTCAGAGCGCAGTAGGATCCAGTGCCGGATCTATGCGTCAGGGACAGATTCGCGCAGTTACAGCTGAGCAGGAACGGTCCGCGGGCACGGTCGTGAAAGGTATGGTTTCAGTTTCGAGCCATTTTTTCACGTGTTGTTTGATTCAGGTGCTACCCATTTGTTTCTTGCCGTGAGGCTTCTAGCCACATTGGGTAGAGTCACGGATGACGTAGATCCTCCATTTCACATCTGAGGGCCAAGCGGACAGTTGTTCGTGATTTCAGAGATAGTTAGAGGGCTACTAGTGTCCATAGGCGGTCACGAGATGACTGCGGACTGTCTTCTACTACAGCTTGACGAGTTCGACATGATTTTGGGCATGGATTGGTTGTTTATACATCACGCTTTAGTCGACTGTTATAGGAAGACTGTTGTCTTCAGGATCCCTGGCTTGACAGAGTTCACAATTGAGGGGACATTGCAGGACTCCAGGATGGAGTACATTTCAGTGCTGAGAGCACAGCGACTGGTTGATCAGGGATGTGACACTTTTCTTGCCTTTGTTCAGGAGGTTGCAGATAGAGAGCCGATGTCTCAAGACATTAGAGTTGTGTCAGAGTATCCCGACGTGTTTCCTGAGGAGTTACCAGGACTACCTCCAGTTAGAGAGATCGAGTTCGAGATCTCGCTACTTCCCGATACGCAGCCGTATCACATGGCACCCACAGAGCTGAGAGAGCCGAAGGTGCAGCTACAGGAGTTGCTTGACTTAGGCTTTGTGAGGCCGAACACTTCACCTTGGGGCGCTCCTGTACTCTTTGTTCGGAAGAAGGGTGGAACCATGCGGTTATGCATTGATTATAGGCAGCTGGACAAGAGGACGGTGAAGAACCGTTATCCTCTACCATGCATTGATGATCTATTTGATCAGCTACAGGGATCTTTGATGTTCTCGAAGATCGACCTCCGCTCGGGTTACCATCAGTTGAGGATTCGGGAGACAGACATCCCGAAGACAGCCTTTCGGACACGGTGTGGCCACTACGAGTTTGTAGTGATGCCATTCGGACTGACGAATGCCCCCGCGACATTCATGGACATGATGAACAGAGTATTCCGTCCTTACTTGGACAAGTTTGTTGTGGTGTTCATAGATGGCGTGTTGGTTTACTCGAAGAATGAATGGGACCATGAGAACGACTTGAGAGCAGTGCTTGATACCTTGAGAGAGCATAGACTGTATGCCAAGTTGAGTAAGTGTGAGTTTTGGCTACCTCAGGTCTCATTCTTGGGACACGTCATCTCAGGAGCAGGTGTCGCAGTGGACCCTACGAAGATAGATGCAGTGATGTCTTGGAAGCAGCCCAAGACAGTGACACAGATCCATAGTTTTCTTGGGTTGGCAGGCTATTACAGACGCTTTGTCAGCAACTTTTTGCGGATCGTACTACCCTTGATGCGTTTGACGCAAAAGGGAGTACCTTTTATTTGGGATAGTTCGTGCGAGCAGGCCTTCAAGACACTGAAGGAGAGACTTACTACCGCTCTGATTCTAGCTCTACTGTCAGGTACACAGGACTACGCGGTCTACACAGACGTGTCAGGTGACGATTTGGGAGCAGTGCTAATGTAGAGGGGGCATGTGATTGCCTACGCTTCGAGGCAGTTGAGACCGCATGAGCGGAATTACCCCACACACGATCTTGAGTTGGCGGCAGTGGTCTTCACTCTGAAGATCTGGCGCCACTACTTGTACAGGGTTGACTTTGAGCTCTTCACAGACCACAAGAGTCTGAAGTACATATTTGATCAGAAAGAGCTGAACATGAGGCAGCGCAGATGGTTAGAGCTGCTGAAGGACTACGATTGCACGATCTCTTACCATTCTGGTAAGGGAAACGTGGTTGCAGACGCCCTCAGCAGGAGAGCGCACACGGAGGGTATGATGAATTGGCTATACACTTGGGACTTACTTGTAGCACTAACAGATTGGCATCCGCAGGACAGTGCGTCTTTCCCATCTCTGTACCTCCTAGGTACAGCAGTCTTTGGGACCGTATAGTGTCAGGTTGGCAGACAGACCTGTGGATTCGCGATAGATACATGCGGGCGGTGAAGGATGAGTTTGACGACTTTGTTGTCTCAGAGTCGATTATGTAGAAGGTAGGTCGGGTAGTGGTTCCCAACGATGAGCAGCTACGAAGAGACATACTTGACGAGGTGCATTGTTCGTATCTTTCCATTCATCCCAGCAGTACGAAAATGTACCACGATCTTCGTAGACATTTCTGGTGGGACAGGATGAAGAGGGACGTAGCTGGGCATGTCAGCAGGTGTTTGACTTGCCAGATGGTGAAGGCAGAGCACAGACGACCACCTGGTCTACTGCAGCCTCTCCCCATTCCTGAGTGGAAGTGGGAGAGCATTTCGATGGACTTTGTTACGGGATTGCCAAGGACACCGGGAGGCCACGATTCCATTTGGGTCATTGTTGATAGGTTGACGAAGTCAGCCCATTTTATACATGTTAGCATGACTTATACACCTTCTCAGTTGGTCAGGTTGTACATACAGCACATTGTGAGGTTACATGGCATACCCCATGAGGTAGTGGCTGACGAAGACTCGAGGTTCACTTCCCATTACTGGCAGCAGTTCATGTCAGCATTACAGACCGAGCTGAAGATGAGTTCAGCGTACCACCCTCAGACGGACGGACAAAGCCAACGTACGATACAGACCTTGGAGGATCTTTTACGCGCATGTTCTCTAGAGTGGAAGGGATCCTGGAAGGATCATTTACCTCTTGTTGAGTTCACTTACAATAATAGCCATCATCCGAGCATTGGCATGGCACCATTTGAGGCTCTTTACGGGCGGAGATGCCTTACGCCAATCAGTTGGCGCGAGGTAGGCGATCATGCTTGTATACCGTGGATCTCTTAGAGGAGACTGCGAGGGTTGTTGACTTGGTGAGGAGGAAGCTCTTGACGGCACAGAGTCGCCAGAAGAGCTATGCAGATCGACGACGCCGACACTTGGAGTTTCAGGTTGGAGACTTTGTGTTTCTACGTATATCGCCCATGAAGGGGATACAACGGTTTGGGGTTCGTGGCAAGCTAGCACCACGCTTTGTTGGGCCATTCAAGATACTTTCACGTGTTGGGAAAGTTGCGTATAGACTGGCACTTCCCCCACATTTGGCGGCTATACACGACGTATTCCATGTGTCGAACTTGAGGAAGTACGTGCACGATCCTCGGCACATCATCAGCTATGAGAGCCTTGACATAGAGCCAGAGTTGACATATGAGGAGGAGCCAGTGCAGATACTTGATTTTACGGTCAGGAGGCTTCGGAACAAGGAGATTCCTTTGGTCAAGATCTTATGGCACCGACAAGGTGTTGAGGAGGTGACATGGGAAACCGAAGCAGCGATGCGCGAGAGATACCCACGACTCTTCTCAGGTACTTTCTCAGTTTAGTTTATGAGTTCTCTGTTTGGCAAACCATTTCAATTCTGGGTAAAAACCTTCTTTGAGGTTTTTATGGGTTAAAACCTTTTGAGTTTTTTTTTGACAGACTGACAAACCCGACTTAGAAGTGGAGTCTCGAGGACGAGACTCTCTTTGAGGTTTTTATGATTGTAACATCCTTAAATTCTAATGATTAATTAAACCCAAGATGATGAACCATTAGTGAGCTTGTTGCAAAATTGAGATGTTAATTGTGGCTAAGTAATATTAGAGACTAAGTAAGGATTGGTAGTCATTTATGGATTACTATTCATGGGTGGGCCTTGGTTGCAATTAAGAGGAGTGGGTGGGGTTTATGTTGCATTTTTTTCCCAAGGATATAACTCCCCATAGGCACCCCCTTTGATCCCACTTCGTCTTCTCCATTTTCCCCACCTCAAAAGCCATGGCCGACCACTCCTTCTTCTCCACCTTCTCTCCTTGATCCACCATCCAAATCTCCACCAAATTTGAGTTTCTTAGGCTCAAATTAAAGCTGGGAGGAAGGAGCTTCTTCTCCACCAAGTGCATGCTGAATCCAAGGCCAAGATCGGATCAAAAATCAAGCTTTGAGGGCTGATCAAGTGACTGTTCTTCACCTTGTTCTTGAGCTCGGTTTTTAGGTACAAATATACCCCTCTCTTGATGCCATTAAGTAGATTTAAACCACCTAAAAACCCAGATCTTTGGTTGAGCATTTGTTTTGGATTTTGGTGGTGATGATAAATTTGTGTTTTTGTGGCTTCTTGTGGACAGACTTTGTGGAAGTTTCAGATCTGGTCATGCACGTTTAGATCCGAGTTTATGCATGTTTTGAGGAGTTTCTTTAAGCCCCTTTGGGTGTTTTTGCTTGCTGATTGTGTCTCCTTCAAATTGGCTTTCAATCCATGGCTTAGGTTTCGAATTTGGAGGTGGTTTTGGGGGAGAACTGGCTGCTATCCATCATGGCAGTTCAGCTGAAATTTTCAAATCAGTGATCATTCCTTGTATTCGTTTTATGCATGATTTTGTATGATCTTAAGAGCCATTTTCGTGGTCTTGGTTGCTGTTTGGATGGGTGTTATAAAACCCGTGAAATCCATGCCTTTGGTTTAAGTTTTAGTGGTGATTTTGGGGGAAATTGGCTGCTGTTCAAGGACTGTTGTGGCCGAGTTTTCAGTTGTCCTCATGCATGTTAGATCCATTATCAAGCATCAATTCGTGGTTTTTAAAACCCCAAATCATTGAGTTCTCCTCATACTTGATATGAGTGATTATATAGTAACCTAAACCCTTAGAGGAAATGGATTTTGAGTTGAATAGTTGATGGTTTTGGGATGATGGTTAACTGTGATAAGTTGATGTACACGCATGCACTTTCGTTGCTGAATGTTTGTGATTTTGAGTGCATAATAGCCACGATTTTGTTATCCCTTAAGCATGAATTTATAGTAGATTATGTGGTGTTGGAAGCCATGAGTATGCATGAGAACTTGAGAGGGTTTTGGGGCCTTGAACTGCTGTATGTCTGCTTCTATATTCATACAGTACGCATAAAACTTATATGCTGAATATATGCATGTTTGGAATATGTAATGCCCTCTTAAGGAACTCCTTATTGTTGGACTTTAAAGATTATATGTTGCTTAAATTGGTAAAGGTGAATCCCATGAAGTTGGGTGAGAAATTGAAAGGAATTAGATGCCTTAAATTGCTATGTGTGTTGTTGTGCATATAACAGTGCACACACATTTTTCTACTGTTGTGTGATGACTTTTGGAAAGGTAGAGTCTCTCTTAAGACCCATCTTAGAGTTCTGCATTAGTCCTTTATTGATACTTAGGGGGTGGGCTTGAATTCCATGATACTGATTAATAAATTGGGGACAATCTTGATGATAAACTTTGCTAATCGTGTGGTACATTCATATTTCCATGTGACTGAATGTGTGTTGAAATTGAGATTTTAATAATAAAGAGACCAAGTGTTGGGTTTTGTGAACTATAGGTTGATACATACATACATACATACATACATATATATATATATATATGGGATCACACAAGAAAATAAAACTTTATGGAACTTGCATTTTTGGTATGATTGGCTCATATTGTGGGCTGTGGTATTGACTTAAGAAGAGTTCAGTAATACATGTAGTAGACCACAATTAGGGCAGAACGGCATGTGGTGTGTGCACTTTAATGAGTACTTGTGAGTTAGGCCACATTTTTTTGGTGTCCCTATGTATAAGACTTGTCATCTGACTCTAAGTAAGATAAGGAGTTTAACTCCTCCAGTTTATGAATTGATTTCCTGTTGCCTTAAGGTCTTTCTCTAGTTTGTAGCCAGATCTTTAGGTTTATTTACGAATCTTGTGGGATCTAGGAAAGGAAGAAGGTTCCTGATCTGGTAGCCAAGATCCTAGTATAAGATGTTCATCAGTGGGAGATGAGAGAGAGACTAATAGCAGGTCTGTATCCCTGATCTTGGATCAATTGAGGTTCTTATAGAACAAGTTCAGTCTAGGATCGATAACTTATAGATGTGAAACAAATCAGAGAAACCATAGACACTTAGGGTGAAACATGGTAATAAATGATTTGGTGATGTCACAATTGGCCAGTCATGGAGTTTTATACTCCGACTGTGCGAGGGTGCGGTGATCCTCACCTGAGCAGGAGATGAGGTCGCTCAGGCCTGGGTAGCGGACATTGAGAGCATGGGTCTAGGATCCCAGTCCTTTTCATGTGTTTTCTTCGAGCCGGCTCGGTTTTTACGCTTCTTTGGGATCCACAAGTTGTCTAGACCATTCCGCTGACCCGTTGGTTTTTCTTTGAGAGCCTAGGTTGGGGGCTCTCTGTTGTTAGTTACGAGCTCGTCTGGTTTTTACTTAGCTCTTCTCCTCCGGGAGTTGAGCAACGAGAGAGGAAGTCGGGTCCGGCAAGCTTACCTCTTCTCTTTCCTGCCTCTAGTGGCATAGTAGTCGTACTACCACTGCCTTTTCCTTGGACCACACTTCCACTGGGATTGGCGAGAGCAGACGAATCCCTTCGGGGGTTTCCTCACCGCTATGATTATTACTCTTCCACCAGGATGTGCTCTGGTGATGGGATTGTGATTAACAGACTTGTGACATTTCATCAATTTCCCAGCTAAGATGAAGTTTCATCAGTAGACATTGATGTCCCATAAATACCTTTCCACTATGTCGTGCACTGGTGATGGGGTAGTGATCAGTAGACATCAATGTCACCATTTGTACCTTTCCGCCATGTCGTGCACTGGTGATGGGGTAGTGGTTAGCAGACACTGATGACTTCATTATTACCTTTCCACCATGTCGTGCACTGGTAATGGGGTAGTGGGTAACATACAATAAAAACTTCATCAATACCTTTCCGCCAGGTTTATGACCTCGTGATGGGGTAAGAGATATGTGATCTTTAGACTTTTCCGCTACAAGACTAGTAACGACGGTACCGTTAGTCGAGACTAACGAGGAGTGAATGTTGAGAGAGAGTTGTGAGTACATGTACATCTTCATGAGCAAGCTATCATACGTGTCGACCAAGAATCAATGTGAGTTGAGAGAAAAGCTAGGAGGACTGTTGGGAACTTAGTTAGGATGCAAGACACCATCGCATGCCTACGGAGGCACCCCAACCCTGAGGTGTATACTATACCTCAGAGTCATAGTGTGAGGTTCAACCTGGACTTTGAATTTCTTCCTGGATATCGAGGTCCTAATCGGACCAAGACCACATACTTACTTTTAGGCTTGAGTTGTTGTTGGCTAGTTCCATTGATCGAGGGAGACACGGTGTGGTAGTGGGCGAGTGTGTTCTTCTTGTTAGTTTTCGAAGGCAAGTAAATAACTTAAAAAGAATCAATTAACCCATTTTTACTTGCTAGTTTCTCTTTTGTGCACTACTGTTACCTTACGGTTTTTCCAGCTATTCTAGTCTGTTCTTACTATTCTTTTTAGTAGAACTGTGTAGAATTTGTACTTGACAATTTTGTTGACAGATACTTGCTTGTCCCTTTTCTATCTGTGGCATGCAAAGGTCCTGCGATCGAGTAGCCGACGTACTTGGGGTTGCTGTTGTTCTTTTGGTGCTGACACTTACAGAGCATGTATTACTTTTGTAGTTCAGTTGTTCGATGATTGTGGTACTCTCCTTTGTAATTTATTTTTGATACAGATATATGTATATGGGTGGAAACCCAACATGTATATATATGAATGAAATGAAAAGAATGGATATTGTGTTGTTCAGTACTGGTGCACTTCCTACTTCCGCTTTTAGTTTTCTTGTGGTTGCTTTTTTAGCATAATAGATCTTATGAATGTCACGTTGTGAAAAAGGTGAAAAATTTCCCCAGGTTTTTCATAGCATGAGATTAACTTAAGCTTATTAAGTGTGCAAATGACGTGTTTGACGGGTAACCTAAGGTCCTCGGGAGGAGGCCGACAATATGTCTCAGATTAGAGGGTGTGCGCCTATCTCATGATAGCATACGATAAATGTCTTGGTTATCTCGATCTTGGTAAGTTAATCTTTGACTTAACTTATCTAGCACCTCCAAATCTCTATTCCTACGTAGAGGACTTGCATCATGAGATTGGTCGGATGTTAGCATTCGGAGTAACGATTGCCATCTCCTACTCATGCTGGAGACCCTTTCTTGATAATCACCTGACAATGCGGGTGAGTCCTCAATCTAACCATTTAGATATTCAATCTTGCACAGATCTCTATGATCCATCATTTGGATTAACAAATGCATGATATCAAGATGGACATATGATGAATAGTCATATGATATCAAGATGGACATATGATGAATAGTCATTCATCTAGCTTTATTCTTCCATCTTGGTTTAAACTCCTAGTGAAATACATGTAAATACCACTAATTTGCACATATTTAACAACTAACATTCATATGTAATTAGTGTGTAAATACATGTATTTAAACCTAAAATTAAACAATAAAGAAAAGAGAGTATCAAAGATACCGATTGACCATAACACTTTGAGACAAAGTCAAACATCGACTAGGTCGACCAGGAATAAAGCAAGGGGAGATAAGGGTAGAATAATGAACAAAATGTCACAGAAAACCCTAATTCAATATACTATATATACCCCCCAATAATCCATTACTTTATTCTTCATTATACATATCTCAAACGATAAAATGTTCAACATGAAATGTGTACATAATAATACATAGAAATTAGAAGAATGATAGCCAATAAAAATCCTACACAGTATACATGGTACATATAGATGAAAAAGTCATAAGCTGAACTTCATTGATTAATATCACCTCCATATGAACTCAAATTGAACCAAACACACCTCCATTGTATTTCAAGTTAGATTATCTATCAAATAAAGATGGTTTCATTAAAAATGGAGCTAAGATACAAAAGTTGGCTTTTTGGGTACTATTGTATTGAGGGATATGTACATACATACGATTATTTTATTCTTTATATTTTTAACCTCTTTATATTTTTGAATTAATGTATATATTATATAAAACATATTAAAAATAAACTTACAAATTTAAAATCAAATAAAAATACCAAAATAAATAATAAAGTTAAAAGGTATACTATACCTATGTTGTACATACATTTATTTATTTATACATGCAAATAAAATTATAAAATATAATAAAAATGTGTAAATACATATTAAATAATACTATAAATATAGAAAATATGTAAATTTAATATTATTATAAATACAGAGTAAAAATATAAACACATAGAATATAGGTATATACACCTATATATTCACATGTAAATATTAACACCTGATAAATAAGGTTTTAAAAATAAATAAAAATCACTATAAGATAGTTTATAAAATTAGAAACATTATTCATGTTTTAAGTTTTTTTAATAAAACCATTTACTATTTTATTTTCAATTTCCTTTTGATTTAATTTCTATTTTGTGCCGACTTGGTCCTACATAAACTAATCAGGTGCAGAGGAGTGTTCACTCGTCTGATCAACACCTCTCCTGCACAGTCAAATAGCCCTCCTTTTGTCAGAATTATTGAACCCCTCTACCAATCTTTCATATCCTCAACTCCTTTCCCCTCGAGCCCTTCACCAATTCCATGCTCTCATCTCCCTCTACCTCGCCATACCCATATCCCTCACAAACCCCCTTCGATCTGCATACAACTTCCAATCCAAAATCACCTCTAACATTCTTATATAAAATCCACTCCATACCTTCCTGTCAAATTTTGATCCCTTTTAATCCACGGTAACCTCGTGGACCCTGGTGACAGGAGGTGTTCCCCCAAGAAATCTACAGTGTGGAGAAGGTGGATGAAGGTTGATCTAGTTTATCGGAACTTGCTTCAGACAACATCTCTGCTCCTTGGTTTCCGACTAAGTTCGAGCTACTAGATGTATGTTTTTAATTCCTTTTTTAAATTCTTAGCATAATCCAACATTTAATTTTATTTATTCTGTTTCATTTTGTGTAAATTTCAAGATCGAAGTTCGTTGGAGCTTAGAGATCTGACCATTGTTTCATCGTGAAGATCCCTTTATTTTGACCACCTAGTCACTCCATCTTCTCCCCCCTTCAATTCTCCATCTTCCAAAACCATCAGATCCTCTCGTTCTTGCACAAAACGAGCTCCCAAATCTCCTCCACCACCCCTTCGTCGAATATCAACCATCGACCCCATTCATGTGCATAGCAGCTTCGTCGAATATTGCTTGTATTAAATATTTTCTTCATGTTAAAATTACAGGAAAATTAGGATAGATGCTTGGAACCATGCTTGATAATGCATAAGTTTTATTTGGTATTTAACTTAATTTTCCTATTTTTAAAAATATAAAAACATGCATTTTCTCTTGTTTAACTATAAAAACGCATAAGAAATCAAAAATATCTCCAAAAATTCCAAAAGAATATATTATTTAAGTTATACTATATTCTACTACAAACACAAAAATCGCTAAAAATGCAAAATATAAACCTAAAAATCACAAAACCTTAAAACTTTTATAAAAATTTACAAGAATTACAAAAAATCTAAAAATATTTCTTTTTATTTGTGATTTTATTTATCACATATTATAACTATTAAAAATAGTTTTGGGTTATTTTTGGACATATAAATATTTATTTAACCTTAAACAACTTCGAATATTTAATATAGTAATTGTTTAGACATATTTATTACTTTAAAAATCCGAAAAATTAGAAAATATCATAAAATTACTAAAAATAGAGAAAAATATAATAAACACAATTTATTTTCTATATTTTGACTTTATTTATACTTATTTAAAAATATGTATATCTATATTATATATAATATATCGTACTCATATATAAAATATAATATTTATACTATTATATATTATCAATTATCTTATTTTAAATAAAAGAAATTAAAATTTTGTAAAATAAAACATAAAATTTAAAAATATAAAATATAAAAATAATTAAAAATGCATAAAAATCGAATATAATTAAAAACCCACATAAAAACAAGGAAAACAAGATAAAAATTACAAGTAATTATTCTTAATTAGTACTAATTAACAATAATTCACTACCTTCCCTTGCGTCCAAGTGTTCGCACTCTGACTACTTTTCCCTATACATTCGTAGCATAGTTATAATAAATTTTGACTCGCACACATTTTATCGCTTAATCTAATTATTGGTTGACGGTTGCTGAATAATTTGTCGATCAACTCAGCGACTACTATTCTATCCCATTAGACAGTAGATTGGCTAAATCATTTCAACAAATGATGTCGTTGCCAGGGAACACGACGGTAGTGTAGGATAGCTGGCATATAGTTGCATATCTTGTTTTATGTTATTATCTGCTTTTTATATTATTTGATATTTATTTATCTGTTCTAATCACTTAGTTGCTTGACTTTTTTTACGACAGGCTGCAGAGTGAGGGTGGATCTTCTAGGAGACCCGACGAACCCAAGCGAGGCAGAAGTTGGCTCATTCAGACCGAGACGTAGGAGAGAGCAACAAGGAGAAGAATCAAGAGTTGAGAACAACAACTTGGTGTAGTATAACATAGATTTTTTTTCTTTAGTGAGAGAGTGATTTTTATAATTTATTGTAATAACTGAACACTCTCAGGACACCTGCACTACACGGGTTTATTTTACCAAGTGATTGTTCACTTAGGGACTTGTTTGGTTTTTATCATGGTTTTTATCGCTTCCACATTTTTATTCTCTTTATTTTATAACTATTTTATTTTTTTCTCATGTTTTGAGTTTTTCACCTTTTTTATGTTATGCCTTCGCTGATTAAGCCCTTAGATTCTAGGATTGCTTGTTAAGTTAACTAGGTCCAATGCTCTAACTGATTGCATGCACCTACAGTCTTCTACGCTTGAACTTAGTCAAATTAAATTTGTGCTTCAAAATAGTAACAATTCTTATCTTGGGTGATTTCATCGATTGCATTTACATATAAATTAGGTTTAAGTTGTGCCAATTGTATCGCATGTAGAGTGTTGGATCAAGGTACACATCTTTATCGATAGTATGCATTCATATTTTCTTTGCACATCAGCTTTTCCACCTTCCTTTCTTTATTTCTTAGATTTGGGAATAAAAAGAAATCGGAAAATTTATTACGCATTTATCTGAAAAATATCCAAAAAAGTGAATATTTGAAAATCTAAAAAAGGGATTGTTTTCTAAAAATTTTGACCCTAACTAAAATTGATTAATGGACTTAACTGTTTTGTGTGCCTAAAGCCCGCATTGTATTTAAGTACTTTCCAGACTGAGCGAGGCATGACCCTTAAGGATTAAAGCCAAAACCAAAGCCTATTTACTGCCTTGTGTATCGCTTGGGCTTGTGAAGTAATAACACTTATATCGGTGCGTGGGCGAGCGGTGAACCGTTTTTTACCTCACTAAAGAATGATATATTGTAGTATATGAAGGCAGTAAATGATCTATCAAAAAACCACAATCTTTGAATGTTGTGGAATATTTTTTTCTTGTAAAATCTACCAAGATCGAATACAGGGAACGATGATTTTTAATTGCATGGTTTTTAAATTAATTTAAATAATTAGTTAATCACAATGTTAATTTCTGTGTCAGAAAATAAAATGAAAATGAAGAAATGCAATGCGATGATGAAAATGCAATGCAAAGCAGTAGACAAACCCCAGATATGTTATTTGTTTAATTTTAATCCAATAAAAATAATCAATACCCTTGAAATTTAATCACAGATCAAAAGATAGAAATAGTGCACAGTATGGAGTAATTTGCAACTTAAAAATATTTTAAGTGCCCAAAACAAATGGCAATTATTTTTATGAAAAAATATTGCAAATATCTACAATCGGAACTGAAATCATGATTTTTATATTTTTGTAGAATTTCTTGTTATTTTTATAGATTTTTAGTGCTTTTCAATTTTTTTGGGTTTTGAAAAGAATTAATTCGTGAAAATTGGATAGAAATTAAAAGACAGTAAAATACACCTATAATAATTTTTTTGGATTTTTGGCAAAATATTCAATTTTTTATGAATTTTATAAATTCAGGAAAAGAAAAAGACACTTTTTTATTTTTTTAATAAAAACATATGATGATAAAATGCAAAGAAGAATTTATATTAGAAAGATAAGCACATCAGGAGCATAGCATGCTTTTTGAGAATTTTATTGACCAAAGAAAACATTTATTTCACTGAAGAGAGCTTGCAAAATAATGTCTGGAAATGAAGGTCTGATATGCAAATATGTAATGTTTTTACACAAAACGATAACATGTAAGTGTAAATTACCCAGTATTACACATGATTTACACGTGATTTGCTAAAGCGGTGCTCTTTTTAAAATTTCAGAACCTTCAGGGCAAAGTTGTAATTTTACCAATAATTTAATGCCATAGGGTTCTCTTTTCTGTCTTCAAGATGGCCCAAGGGAGATGTGCCGCTGCCACCCCTCCTCCCCTCACGCGCATGACACGTGGGCAGTCGGCTGGAGGAGGCACGGTTAGGCTGGGAAGATGGTAACAACGGACGCAGACAGCGGGAGTGGCGCACGGGCGTCGGACGAGGTTGAGGCGCAGACTGGAGTGTGCTGGAGCAACGCACGATGGATGGCATGATGCAGCTGGGGCGGAGGGTGTGACCTTGCCCGAGTGCGCGGAGGGTTTGCTGGGGGGATGCAGGCGTTTTCGGCTGGAGGGGATGGTAGCAGTCGGGCGAGGACGCTGCCTCGCACGACGGCTCGCGCGGAGAAGGTCTGATGGATGGTGGTGCGGCGAGGCGGAGGTCTGGGCGGGCGCACGGGCGCGTGCCTAGAGTACGCGACTGTAGGTGGTGGAGGACAACACCGCTAGGGTACCGCCCGGAGGTAGCTCGGTGGGGCCCAGGCGACGATCAGGCACGGGGGCGATCGGGAGCACCGCGCTGGAGCCCGCGGTCGGGGGTGGATGGAGTCGAGCGCCGTCTGTGGATATTTTTTTGTTTTTTGTTTTATTTTTTATATGTAAACAACAATAATAAAATTTTTTATATTATTATTATTTTAAAATAGAAACAATAGGCAAAGAATTTTTTTTGTATTTTTTATTTTGTTTTTTTTATTTTTAGATGATCGTGCAAAATAAATATTAGAGAGAAAGGAAACAAATATTTTTTTATTCTTTTTATTTATAGACAAATTAGTACGCGATCATGACGACTGATGAAACCCAATCTCATCATCTTAATTTTCTATTATTAACCCCCTTGCTTAAATCTTTATCAATAAAACCTAGTTAATGTCTTGTATTTATCAGAGTCCTTAATAAATTAAAAACAAAAAAATGGCAAAACAAAAATCTGTGGTATTTTTAACCTTAAAAATACCTTCAAAAATATTTGGTGTCTACAGATGACCTCCTCTCCACTTTTGGTCAACATGAAACTTGTAGTCTCATCAAGATCTACAACTTTCATGTTTTGAGTTTTCTCAAATTCGGCCTCCTAACCCCTCAAAAATCAACTTTTCTCTCCTAATAATCTGATTGGGCCTCATGGCCCGTTCTGGGTGAGCCACGTGGACCGATCTCCTTTGTCTTATTCGCCCGCATTCTTGACCGTTAGATTTCGTCTTGAATCCAACAGCCAAGCTTTCTCCATATCCGTGCATTAACCACGACCGTCTGATCTTCCCCGCCTCTGATCCTCATCGCTCGATCGCGTATCGCTCAGAGCGCGCCACATGTCGCCTGCTGCACCATTCGATCTCGCCTCCAGCGTTAAATAACCACCGTCCGTTCCGCGACCAAATGTCAACCCTTCGATCGGCAGCTCCTTCGCATCTGCTCCGTTCGTTCGCGTTTCATCGTGAAGGAGACACGTGGCGACTTTATAACTCTCCGATCGTGCCGCCCCTGACCTAATCTACGCCGCCCCTTCGCGCATAGCTCCCCACCGTTGGATCTCCAGATCCAATGGCCCACGCGTCGTCCCTACCTCCAGACTCCTCTCTCTCACGATTTCCATCTCGCAAAGACCTCTCCCCCTTCCCTTTTTCTCCGCCACTCCAGCGACCACCTCCTCTCGCCAACCGCTTCACGATCTTCTCCACTCACCCACGACCCTCGCCAGTGATTAAGTCATCCACGAACCTCTCTCCGCTTGCCCCATTTTCCCTCGAAATCCACGTCCTCACCAGCCAACCGCCGTCGTCGAGCTTCAAATACCACGCCTCCTCCCTCGATTCTCCCGGTCCACCTTTACGCGGGGAGGGGCTCAGCCCTCCTCCGCCTCCCTGTGACAGGGGGAGGTGGAAGGATCGAGCGATGACGACATTCTCCCCCGGTGAAGACCCTCCGACCTCCATGGCAGAGCTGCGGCGCCTCGCGACCGCTCGAGCTGCTCCGCCTAGCTGCCGGAGTCCAACAAAGACCCGGGCATCCCCCGAGATGCCCAGCCCAAGCTTCCGCTCCATCCCCGACGTCAGGTAAGTCCTCCGATCCCTTTTGTATTTTTCTTTTATTTTCTCGGAATTTCGTAGGTCGATACACCCCCTCTCTCGCTCCATTGTTCACCCCCTTAGCTCCGCCTCAACTCCATCTTTCACGCGCCTACATCCGATCACTTTCTTCGTCCTTCGCAGTCCCAGACCACTTCCGTCCATCTCCTCCACCCTCGCGGCGGAGGAGCTCCGAGCTCACACGTTCTCCGCCCCGCACGAGCTTTCATCCCATTCACGCACACACTCCCCGTGCTTCGGCTATCGAACTAACATTGCAGGTGATCATCCTCTCAATGATCGAAATCCGTCGCCGGAGCTGCTTCAAGCAACCACGCCTCCGGCCTACAGGCATCTCCTGCTCCCGCCAGATGTGTCATCTGCTCCACCGTACTTCGATGATGCTTTCCAGGTGATTTGGAGCAACGGGGAACTTTCAGAGATGCTGGACAAGACTGGTGGAGTTTGACCTTCTTCGCCGGAGATCAGAACGCGCCACCACCCATGCGGCTGAGGAAGATGACCATCGACGCACAGGCGCCGTTGGATGGTACCTCGCGGTGGCCATCTAACGGCTAACCTTCAGCCACCTATCCCTTGGCCGACTGTACAAGAGCCATCGGATCCTCAAAGATCTGATGGCTTAGAAGCAGCCACGTCACTCCAGCAGATACGCACAACAACCATTCGATCGTTGTGATCGAATGTACCTCAGTCGACCACGTGGCATCTTCAGAGCCTCTCCGAGCTTCGGAATACCCGAGCCTTATCCGAACCTGCACCCAGCCCGATCCAGCGCCCGAGCCGACCCGAAGCACCTCCTAGCTTCTGCAAAGTCCGAGCCTTCGTCCGAGCCTGGAGTAGCGTGTGCCTGGCACGTGCTTTCTAGAAAATTTACGCAGAAGCCCTGCTGCCTTCTTCAAATGGCAAACAGGTCCTGCCTTCACGTGCAACCTACGTGCACTATGGGTAATTTGCAGTTTGACCCTCGCGGGTTTTTAAAATTGCAAAAATACCCCTGTGCGTGTGGGTAATTTACAGGGAAGGCCCTGCAACTTATTTTTATTGCATTTTAGTCCTCCCAGGGACCTGTTTGTAGTTATCCTTTTATGTTTTCTTTCATTTATGCCCTTGTCTTTGTTCTTGCATATCTTGAGCATCGTAGCTCCGTTTCAGATGATTTCAGTTTCATTTTGAAGCTCTTCTCGTCATCTTTATTATGGCATGCTTAGATTTTCATTTTGACACTATGATTTACAATGCACTATTTGGTTAACTAAGTGTCCAGATTTCTATGTTTCTCTTGCCTAATTGCTATAGAAATGAAAGTGCTTCATTATTTGATTCTGTTTGACTCGTATTATTTATGGCTCAAGTAATTATAATTTCAGGCATATTATTTGCATTGCATTTCCTTACATTTATCTGCATGATAAAATAAAATAAAAAAATGCATGTTTTGTTCTTTAATGCATTGTTGTGCCCTTTTGCATACTTTGACCTATATGCTCATTAGCTCAACACTTAGTTTAATAGATAAAAATCTGATTAATACGAGAGAGGCTCGTGTCCCTGAGTTTGACCTTGGTATCTTACCAAGTAAAAAAATAAATTACGATCATCTGATTCTTATAGATATATCAATCAGATGGTTCTTTGATGAGCCCGAATTGGCCCGACTGCGATGACATTATCAAGTGCTAATTCAGCACTATTAAAGGGCCGATTTTGAGGTTCATCAACGACTTGGTCCCAAAATCAAAATAGAATGCGTGAGAAGTGATCCGACAAAATGGAAGAATCACATCTGAGTCTCCGGCCACCGTGATCATGGAGGATAGAACGCGCACGTGGAGAGATCGAGAAAATGAGATGAAACGTCGAGTTGTTGGCGTATCAAATCGTGATGGATTTTAAGATCTAGATAAAAAAATGACAATGAAAAAATGCGAGAAAATGAAACTACGATTAATCTAGATGAAATATTAGAAGAAACAATGTAGATCTCACCTTAGGAGCAGAAAAGACCTTGATCACCTCGACGAAAGCCGACGCGCTGTCACCGGATGACTCAGAGGCTAGGCACCCTTATGCGACAAGAAGACTCTCGGAGATCGGGCTCCTCTCATCAAAGATTTATCAAATTGGAATGAGGGAGAAGGAGCCATATAAGTAGAAAAGATAATGGAGTTTGAATTTTTGAATTTTTTGGATGAAGATAATTGATAATAGAGAAGGAAAATTGAAATGAGATACATTAGCAAGATAAATATTTACAAAAAATAACTATTTTTTTTGTATTTTCGTTACTTTATTTATTTGAAAAATTAATGTTATTTTTTTATTTTTTGTGGTAGTTAGTTAAGAAAATTAACTATATACATATGCTATATACAAATATGACATAATATGCATGGGTAAATAAGCAAATTAGTTTTTTTGTTAAAAAATTATTTTTATTTTTATTTTAAATAATTAACACAAATATTTACAAATATTTAAAAATACAATATGTACAAATACATGGGAAAATTGCACAAACCACCCCAGAAAACCAACTTTTCACCTGTAACTCCAAAAATTATGAAATCACTATCGTTTTAAAGATAATCTAATTTAGAATACAATGGAAGTGAGTTTGGTTCATTTTGAGTTCATATGGAGCCGGAATTGTCATTCAATTATCACTTAGTGTTTTTTTCCAAGTGTGGTTGCTTTTATTCTATACAAGATTTGATTGTTTAATTATTTTCATTATTTAGAACACATTTTTATTTACAACTTTTGTTTTGAAAATTACTTTGTTTGAGGTCAATTTATGTATAAATAAAATAGTGTAGTATACAAATATACACAACACACATATTTTTTTGGATTTTCTGATTAAGGACCCTATTTCCCCTACTTTATTCCTGGTCGATCAGGTCAAGTCTTGACCTTCTCTCGGGGTTCGGGTTAGCCTGTATCTATTACATATATATAGTCTTCCTTTTTCCTATTTTTTATTTTCTTTTCTTTATTTTTCCTTTATTTATTTATTTATTTTTGGTTAAAATGTAAGAAGTGTACATTATTTACACAGATGCAAGTTAGTAAGAATATAGAGTTAGTGTTATATACAAATGTTCTATAAGGGATTTTAAGCTAAAATAAATGAATAAAGATGACGAATCGTAGATTCATCATCCCCCTATGCTTTACCTTTGCTAGTCCCTTAGCAAACACTTATTTGAAAGAATAAGTTAATAAAAAGAAAAAGAAAGGAAAATAAAGAAATTAGGACAATATTGAGTTTTAAACTTTTCTTCATAAAATTGTAGTTTGGAGCTTTGTCAGACCTTTGGATTATTAGTGTGTTGGAACCTTAATGTGAGATGTATTTAAAACCTAACATCCTCTAAGTTCCATAGGACTCCTATTCAGGTCACCTCAATAGTCTAGTCAGAACAAGTCTACATACACAAATTCTTGTGACTAGGAATCTTTACTTGTACGGTGTAAGTGAGATATAGCTCCCCATCTCAAAAGTAGCAAAGAAACAACCTCCCTCAACAAGGTAACTCTAGTCGAGGAGCGAAGATATTCCCTTCTAAGTTCAAGTACAACCAGCTCAAGAAGAGGGGGTGGAGAAAAGAATGGACGGTAACCAGTGTAGCTACCTATCCTTGGATGCATGACCAGTGTATCCTAGTCATCCGCTGCAAGCTTACAAAAATTTGTCTTTCAAGCTCTTATTGTAAATTTTTTTAATCCTTGTATACACACTCCGACATGCATTTTACTTTTCAATCAGGCCTGTCCACTTTTGGAGATTCTGCATTTTTCCATACTTTTTTTGAAAGTATATACAAGGTGCATCATGTACATAAGGAGTTTTCCCTCTTGAGCCAGTAGACTATCCCTCTTTTGAAGCATTATTGCAACCCCATAGCATCTTGTCTTTAGACCTCAACATCGCTAGACCAGGTTGAGACACACTTCCATCCCTAGAGGAAGACGAGAGGTTCCACCTAGATGTACTACCCTCATATGCTACCCCAAGCCAAAAGATTCTGCCTCCTCACTACCTCATCCATGAAGAGCTACGTGTAGAGTGCTTGTCCAAGATAAGCCACGGTCTGAAAGAATTATGCGTGTGTTGTTAAATGTTCTACTTAAACTAATCAAGATGACATATGGACATAGTCTTACGGACTCAAAGAATTAAGTCACTAGGACCTAAAAAGTCTTAACTCCATTTCTTATAAGGTTCCTCTGAAACTAAGTGGAGTAAGGCCCAATTAAGCTCCATTCTTCAATTTCATTACAGACTTAGTTTAAATGTCAATACTATCCTGAAAAATGCACATGCAAATGCAAGAAAATATGAACAATGCAAAGAAAGTT
The DNA here is from genome assembly GCA_037367405.1 of Ottelia alismoides. Lineage (NCBI taxonomy): Eukaryota > Viridiplantae > Streptophyta > Magnoliopsida > Alismatales > Hydrocharitaceae > Ottelia > Ottelia alismoides. The sequence goes on along the minus strand of JAZKJV010000864.1, from coordinate 164,281 downwards.
TTCTTTTGAAAAATTGATGCACATGTGAAAAGAACATTTTTTAAAATAGTTATCTAATTTTGAAATTTTTATGGATTTTTGGAGAAAATGCAGATGTAAAAGAAAGGGATTTTTTTTGAATTATACAAGTTTTTATAGATTTTTGGTTTTGTAGTTTTTTTTTCAAAAAGGTAAAAGGGTTAGTAAAACATATACAAGTATATACAATATTTTTTTTTTGTTTTTGTTGTTTTTTGTTTTTGTTTTTTTATTTTTGTTTTTTTTGTTTTTTTGTTTCTTTTGTTTTATTTTTTGTTTTATTTTTTTGTTTTTTGTTTTTTGGTTTTTTTACACGCTTGGATTTTACAAAATTATATACATATCCCCCAAAATAATTATCTTAAAAAGTATAAGTTATGTCTAAAGTATATATACAATATATACGACAGTCCTATACTTAGTTCGAACTATGTCCTCATAGTGATAAGAGAGCGACAAAGGAAGACATAACTCGTGCTAAGTATAGAAAAGTGAAAAGACTCATATGCTACAATGACTCAAAGAAAAAAATAAAAAGAAGAGAAGTTGGTGATCCTCCTATACTTGGATCAAGTAATCTTAAGTATAGTAGACTCTACAAAAGGAGAAAACCGATGCAGAGAATGTACATACTCAAAAAATAATAAAAAAACAATATGAACAACATCACCCCCTATACCTAGGGTAGAGTATCCCTAAATATAAGCATTCACCCCCCTATACATAGGGTAAAGCACATCCTAAGTATAGCATATACACATACACACACACACAGAAAAGGGGTGAAGGATAAAACATAAGAAGAAAGAGTGAAACGAAAGGATATACAAAAGGAGTGGATGTACAAAGGTCAAGAAGGTCGAAAACGAACCTTCTTGCAGGACCGGGGTTATCATTAGATATGAACTGATCAGGATAAACCAAGAATGTATCCTCAGCGGTTTCAGATTGTGCGTGCCTAAACCGATTAGTGGATGTAGTATGGTCATGTCCGTCCTCGGAAGTCTCATAAATATCAAAGTAAAAAGGCTCGAATTCATTGTCCGAAAAAGTAGGATCTATTTCAGCCTGGCGAGCCTCTACTGGATCATCATCTTTATTAAAATGCCAAAATTCCTCTATAAAAGCAATCAAATCAAATTTTTCCTGATTGGTCCCCTCTAACTCAGGGTGAATAGGAACGGACTCATCAGTGGAAGTAGTCGAATCATGTTCGCCCTGTCTACTCTCATAGTCTACCTTCTGCTCTAGGGTGTCTATCGTGTAAATCCCACAGATGTCATCAATGCATCTATATATACCAGAAGGGGGAACTCCAAGGTCTATGCTTTCCGAGTCTTCCTCCTTGAAGTGGAATTCCTAGGTTTCATTATCGTCCAACATATAACAATAATATCTGATATTATTATCGAGGTCAAATTCCTTGGGATTGGCTAACACAGGCGGGCTCTCATGGGATGCAGGCCTCTGATCAGTAGTGGGTGTAGTGATCAACATATCGCTCCCTGCATCAGAATGTAAGAGAATCTCTCCTGATCAATAATCAATAACGGCTCCTGCAGAAACGAGGAAGGGCCATCCCAGGATGATGGGAGGGTTCTCTATAGAGGTGGAGGTCTCCATGGGCAAACGATAAAATCAGAAGTGAATTTTATGCGCTTAATAAGAATGACGACATTTTCTATAATACCCTTTGGCCTCTTAATAGATCCATCGGCAAATTGAACTATCATCCTAGTTTTCTTGAGAGGCCCAAGATGAAGAGACTGTACCATAGATAAGGGTATTAGATTGATTGAAGAACCACTGTCAAGGAGAGTGTTATTACACGAATGTTCAGAGATGGAGTAGCTCACAAGAGGTATGGTAGTGTTCCCTTTCTTAAAATGTGGACGGTGAGAGATGGCGTAGGCAGTGGCCATGGTCAAGATGTGACGCTCAGATCTTCTTCTTCGCTTTCTCTTCTTGTGTTGAGGAGTAGATAAATATGTCATGGCCTGTTGAATTAGGGCTTTAATGATCTCATGAAGGGTGGCTACCACTTCAGGTTCAGTCAACATTTTTTTTGAATTTTTTGGACCTTCTCCATACAAGGGAGGAGATCAGAATCAACATATACACGGGGATTACCAAGAGCAGTATGTATAATGGAATCCTCGGGGTCGATGTTGGGACATGATGTGAATAGATGTGTGGGTAAATGATCAAGCATTTGGGTCTTCTCCTCACAAATTGAATCAACAATGTGTTTACCGAAATCTTTGTGTTTTTAAAATTTTCTCATTTTTTGTCTTTTGAGTGATTTCATGCTTTCATGATTATCCTCAAGTGAATCCACATCCTCAAATAGTAGAGCAACATTCTGGCTCTTATTGATGTTAAATAGATTGGTAATCTTTGAATTCATATGCTCCATCATCTGGTTCAAGGTCTCAAGTGTGGACAACATGAAAGGTGTCTCCAAAATCCCAAGATCGGGTGAGTGGGATGAGGGTGGGTGAGAATCAAAGTCCTCCGACTCCTGAAATAATGGGTTAGGCAGATATGCAAAAAAATCAGGAGGAAGATCCTCCTAGAAAAAGGAAGGTGGATCGGCTGGAGGGTACGAGGGATCCGCAAAGATCAGATTAAAATAACTCAAGTCGGCCATCTCCGATACAAGAGAAAATAATTGGGAGAGCACGAGGGTCAAGTCAAAAGGTGTGAAGAAAAATGCGCAAATGCACAGAAGGATCTAGTTATGCACAAGCAATCAAACACAATACAAACCCTCAGCTCACTAACTCAACTCAATGTGAAGACTGTAAAGGTTCGGGCAATTATCTTGTCAATTTTAGAGTTTGGTGAGAATACAATCTATCAGAGCGGTTAAAGTGAGTTGTTAGGAACCCAATGCTCTCAGAAGACTGGCCTAATCCCAAAGTTAGATCTTTCCCATCCAGTATGAATTGTGGACCGTTTACCGGCTACCCGATCAAGTCAAGCTGCTAAGGACGTTGTAGCATGCTTTACTGGTTACCAAAGAGATCCTCACAGGAGAACGACTAACCCAAGATAGTAGTCTGAAAAGAGATCAGGGAGTGGTTCTATCCTAGTGTGCGGGTCACTCTCTTGCTACAAGCAAACCAAACAATGAGGGGGTTACTCTCCCCAAAACAATGATTTTTCCTTGTGTTTATTTTAGGGTCGATTTTTCTTTAGCAATCCCGCATTTTAGGTAGTTGTCATTTGGTTAAAATATTTTCAAAGAATCGCCTACCGAGTGTCCAATTTCCTTTTTAACTTATGTGAGTGAAAACAAGGAAAGAGATCAGAAATGCCAATGCGTGATTAAAAACAATGATGCATGTATGGGTTAGAGATGCGTATCTTGTTGCCAGCACTCTACATGCAAGTGATCCGCACAATATTGAAATACAGAAAAAATAAACTAACCTATATGCAAATGCAAGTGGACTGTCCTAGATGATAGCTTCTATTAGCGGGCAAGAACAAGTTAATTTGACTAAGTTCAAATTATGCTCTACTCTATAGGTACAAAAATTCTTGTTTATGGTGTTTGGACTTAATTAATTACCTGGATCAAGCAAATTAATTAAAGCAATCAATAGGTAGCTCACGAAATCCACAGAAAACAAAAAAAATAAGGCGATGAAAACAAAACCGGTGAGGTCCCCCAAGTGTACCGACACTTGGCAAAACAAACCCTGCAACAGATGAATGTTCTACAAGAGTTCAAATGCTAGAATAAAATAAATAAAAAATCTTCTTCTTTTTGGTCTCCTTCAATTCTTCTTCTCCTCTTCTCACGCTATCATGCGGCTTGGTGAAGAATCAAGCCGCCTCCACGTCGCTTGGGTGTTTCACCTCTCCTAGGGTTGCCTCCTTCGCTCTGCGGCCCTCGCAAGAAAAATAAAAAGAGAATGTGTAAGAAACACAATTATAAAAATATGAGCACAAATATTGAAATGAATGCAGTGAATATGAACAATGGAGTGAATGGCAAAATGTAAACAGATATTTACAACCAAGAATAGTAGGTCAAAAGAGAAACCTAACTACCCGCGCCGTACCTCCCCAGCAACAGTGCCATTTTATTGAGGCAGGATATCTCGAGGTTTGGTTTTTATTAATGATATGATAAAGTCGTTGGGATCCCCAAAAAATCCCACGATAGACAAACAATTGTTTTTCTTCTCAAGATGCAAAATTAACTAAAAGCGAATAATGAAGCAAGAGAAATGTTTTTGCTACTTATTTAGCTGTATAACAGACATGATTGAACTCAGGGAGAATACAATTCCCAAGGGTTATTCAATTAATCAAAAATCAATTAAAAGAAAAAGCAGGAATCTTAAAGGCAAACTATCCTTGGTTTTTGCAGATTTTTTATCTTTTTATTTTATTATTATTATTTTTTTAATTCTTATTATTTTTTATTTTCTGATTTTCAAATTTTTAGTGATTTTAATTTTACAATTTTTTAATTTTAAATAAAGAACAATATGCACAAGATAAGAACTACACACACCAAACTCTTTTTGCATTTTCAATTATATAAAAAAATCAGAAAAATCCAGAGAAAATATTTTTGGTTATTACAGACTTTGAAATGTTTTTGGAAATTTTTGTAGAATTTCAGATGTTTTGTATTTTCTAAAAATCAAATAGTGGTAAAAATGAGAAACAGTGCACAACCTGGAGTAATTTGTAACTTAAAAATATTTCAAGCGCCAAAAACTCCTTGCAGTTATTTTTATGATGGAATATATGCTAATATCTACAAACAAGAACTAAAATCACGATTTTTAGATTTTTGTAGAATTTTCTATAATTTTTATAAGATTTTTAGCGTTTTTCAATTTTTTTAGGTTTTGAAAAGAATTAATTCGTGAAAATCGGATAGAAATTAAAGGAAAGTAAAATACACCTACATTATTTTTTTGGATTTTTTTTGCAAAATATTCAAATTTTTATGAATTTTATAAATTCAGGAAAAGAAAAAGACACTGTTTTTGATTTTTTATAATAACAAATGATGATAAAACGCAATGAAAAATTTATATTAAAAAGATAAGCACATCAGGAGCATATCTTGATTTTTGGGAATTGTATTGACTAAAGGAAACATTTATTTCAATGAAGAGAGCTTGCAAAATAATGTCTGGAAATGAAGGTTTGATCGGCAAATATGTAAATGTTTTTGCACAAAACGATAACCAGAAATAAGCAGAGGACTAAAAGTGCAAATTACCCAGTTTTACGCGTGAGTTGCGTGAAATTTGCTGAAGCGGGGGATCTTTTTGAAATTTCAGAAACCTTCAGGGCAAAGTTGTAATTTTACCAATAATTTAATGCCCTAGTGTTCTCTTTTCTGTCTTCAAGATGGCCCAAGGGAGATGTGCCGCCACCGCCCCTCCTCCCCACACGTACGCATCATGTGGGCGGTCGACTGGAGGAGGCACGATCAGCTGGAGGAGGCGCGATCGGCTGGAGGAGGCGCGGTCAAGCTGGAAAGATGGTAACAACGGATAGCCACAGCAGACGGCGGGAGTGGCGCGCGGACGTCGGACTGGGCCGAGGCGCGGGCTGGAGCACGTTGGAGCATCGCACGAAAGAAGGCGCAGCGCAGCTAGAGCGGAGGGTGCAGCCTGACCCGAGTGTGTGGAGGGTTTGTTGGGTGGATGTGGGCGTCTTCGGCTGGAGGGGATGACAGCAGTCGGGCGAGGATGCCGCCTCGCACAGCAGCTCGTGCGGAGAAGGTCTGATGGACAGTGGCACAGCAAGGCGGAGGTTTGGGCGGGCGCACGGGCACGCGCCTGAAGCATGCGGCTGCAGGCGGTGGAGGACAGCACCGCTAGGACGCCGCCCAGTGGTAGCTCGGCGGGGCCCTGGCAGCGATCAGGCGCGGGGGCGATCGGGAGCGCCGCACGCTGGAGCCTGCAGCCGGGGGTGGCTGGAGTCGGGCGCCGCCTGTGGATATTTATTTATTTTTGTTTTTTTGTTTTATATTTTTTTATATGTAAACAACAATAATAAAAAATTTTATATTATTTTTTTAAATAGAAATATTAGACATAGAATAAATTTTTTGTATTTTTTATTTAGTTTTTTTTATTTTTTAGATGATCATGCAAAACAAATATTAGAGAGAAAGGAAACAAATATTTTTTTATTTTTTTTCTATTTATTTATAGACAAATTAGGACGCAATCATGATGACTTGGTCCCAAAATAAAAATGGAATGCGTAAGTAGAGATCCGATGAAATGGAAGAATCGAATCCGAGTCTCCGGCCACCGTGCGTGGCCGGAGTTGAGAGATCGTGGGGGATAAAACGTGAACACGGAGAGATCGAGAAAATGAGATGAAAAATCGAGTTGGTGGTAGATCAAATCGTGATGGATTTTAAGATCTAGGTAAAAAAATGACAATGGAAAAAATATGTAAGAAAATAAAACTACGATTAATCTAGATGAAAATAAGAGAAGAAACGATGCGGATCTCACCTTAGGAGCGGAAAAGACCTTGATCACCTCGACAAAGCTGACGTGCTGTCACCGCACGGCTCGGAGGCTAGGCACCCTTCTATGACAAGAAGACTCTCGGAGATCAGAATCCTCTCACAAAAGATTGATCAAGTTGGAATGAGGGCGAAGGAGCCATATAAATAAAAAAGATAATGGAGTTTGAGTTTTCGAATTTTTTGGATGAAGATATGAGATAAACGAGAAGGAAAATTGAAATGAGATAAATTAGCGAGATAAATTAGCAAGATATATATTTGCAAAAAATAACTATTTTTTGTATTTTCATCACTTTATTTTTTTGAAAAATAAATGTTAATTTTTTTATTTTTTGTGGTAGTTAGTTAAGAAAATTAACTATATACATATGCTATATATATGACATTATATACATGGGTAAATAAGCAAATTAGTTTTTTTGTTTTAAAAATTTTATTTTTTTATTTTTATTTTAAATAATTAGCAAAAATATTTACAAATATTTACAAATACAATATGTATAAATACAAGGGAAAATTGCATAAACCACCCTAGAACACTAACTTTTCACCGTAACTCCAAAAATTATGAAATCACAGCCATTTTAAAGATAATTTAATTTGGAATACAATGGAAGTGAGTTTGGTTCAACTTGAGTTCATATGGAGCAAGAATTGGTCATTCAATTATCGCTTAGTGGCTTTTTCCAAGTGTGGTTGCTTTTATTCTATACAAGATTTGATTGTGCAATTATTTTATTATTTAGAACACATTTTTATTTACAACTTTTGTTTTGAAAATTACTTTGTTTGAGGTCAACTTATGTACAAATAAAATACTGTAGTATACAAATATTCATAACACACATATTTTTTGGATTTTCTGATTAAAAACCCTATCTCCCCCTACTTTATTCCTGGTTGATCAGGTCAAGTCTTGACCTTCTCTCGGGGTTCGGGTCAGCCTGTATCTATTACATATATGCAATCTTCCTTTTTCCTATTTTTATTTTCTTTTCTTTATTTTTCCTTTATTTATTTATTTATTTTAGGAGAAAATGTAAAAAGTGTACAATATTTACACAGATACAAGTTAGTAAGAATATGGAGTTAGTGTTATATACATGTGTTTTACAAGGGATTTTAAGCTAAAATAAATGAATAAAGATGACGAATCGTAGACTCATCAATAATCCCAATATCCTCTTTTCTCGGTTCCTGAACAACTTCAGACCCAAGATGTAAGAGGCTTCTCCAAGATCTTTCATCTTGAATGTATGGGATAGCCAAATCTTAACACTGGTCATCATCCCTGTATCATTACCAATGATACAGATGTCATCTACATAAAGCACGATGAACACAATGGTGCTCCCACTAAGCTTCTTGTACACACAAGGTTCATCAGGATTCTGCACAAAATTATAACTCTTTATGGTTTTGTCAAATATGATGTTCCAAGTACGAGAAGCTTGTTTGAGCCCATTGATGGATTTCTTCAGCTTGCATCCTTTACTTTCCTCAGTTATGAAGCCTTGGGGCTGCTTTATATAGATATCCTCCTCGAGGTATCCATTGAGGAAAACTGTCTTGATGTCCATTTACCAGATGTCGTGGTCAAGAGATGCAGCTATAGCTAGCAGTGTCCTGATGAATTTAAGCATAGACACAAAAGAGAACGTCTCATCATAGTCGATGCCTTATCTTTTTGTGTAGCCCTTGGCTAAAGCCGTGCCTTGAAAGTCTCTACTTTCCCATCAGGTCCCCTCTTTCTCTTGAAGATCCATTTACACCCAATGGGTTTTACCCCTTCAGGTGGATCCTCTAGGGTCCATACACCATTCTTATGCATGAAGTCAATCTCTGACTTAAATTGCTAGCATCCATCTATCCATTTCATGATCCGTGGGTGCTTCATCAAATGAGTGGGATCATTGTCAGTTTCACCTAACACATGGAATCCATACCTTTCAGGCGGCACAATCACCCTCGAACTCCTTCAAAGAGGTATGGGTATTTCATCTTTATTTATCTCTTCAGTTTCTGGTTCATGAAACTCAGAATCCTTAGTGGATTTAATGAGTTCCTCTACTTCATTTTTGTCTTAACCTTTAAGGAAGTCATCCCACAAAAAAATTCACATCTCTGAGACGAAAATCTTTTTGGTCTCAGGGTCATAAAGCTGATATCCAATACCATCCTTAACATACCCTATGAAGTAGCACTCTCGAGTGCGAGATTCTAGCTTACTTGCATCCATGTTCTTCACATGGACCAAGCAACCCCATACCCTCAAATGTTTAACACTAGGTTTGGTTCCATACCAGAGCTCATGAGGGGTCTTAGGTATAGACTTGTTAGGAATCTTGTTCAAGATATATATTGCAGTCTCTACTGCATATCCCTAGAAACTAAGAGGTAAATGTGCATTGCTCATCATTGAACGAATCATATCCTTGATGGTCCCGTTGCGTCTTTCAGAAACACCATTTAGTTGGGGGGTTCCAGGAGAAGTGAGATTGGAGACAATTTCATTCTCTTTAAGGTATTCCTTGAATTCATACGAGAGGTACTCGCCACCTTGGTCAGATCGAATCCGGTTAATCTTCCTATCGGTTTGGTTCTCAATCAAAGCCTTGAACTATTTGAACTTTTCAAAGGTTTTAGATTTATGATGCAGCAGGAAGATAAACTGGTATCGTAAATGGTCATCAATAGACATCGAATAATATCGATATCCATTTCGAGTCGCAGTATTGAAGGGACCACATACACCAGTATGTATTAGTTCAATAATACCTTCGCATCGTGTAACCTCGTTGCGAAAGGCATCCTAGTAATTTTACCTCGAATATAATGTTCGTAGGTAGGCAAAGAATGAACCTGTAGAAAATCTAAGGGTCCATCCTTTATCAATCTATTGATCTTATCAACAGATAAATGATCAAGCCTTTGATGCCAAATCATGTTTGAATGATTTCCATTCTCCCTAGATCTTTCAGGGTTTTTATTAGTGGTCGTAACATTCATGACATTTTTGTCAATGCACAATTCATAGAGTCTACTAGAAGTCAAAATACCATCCACAATATGCTTATCATTATGATTTATGAGTAGTTTATTATAGAAAGGGAATGAATATCCACTTCTAACAAGCTTAGATACATATAATAAAAAATGATGCACATGTGAAAGGAACTTTTGTTAACAATTTTTCTAATTTTAACTTTTTTATGGGTTTTTTTAGAAAAATGCTGATGTAATAGAAATGTTTTTTTTGAATTATGCAAGTTTTTATAGATTTTTGATTTTGCAGTTTTTTTTTCAAAAAGGAAGAAGGGTTAGTAAAATATATACAAGCATATATAATATTTTCTTCTTCTTTTAGTTTCCTTCTCTTTTTTTGTTTTGTTTTTTTGGTTGGTTTTTCTACACACATAGATTTTACAAAATTATATATATATCCCCTCAAATAAACATATTTAAAAGTACGAGTTATGTCTAAAGTATATATGCAATATATACGACAACCCCTATATTTAACTCGAACTATATCCTCACAGTAATCAAAGAGCGAAAAAGGAAGACGTAACTTATGCTAAGTATAGAAAAGTGAAAAGACTCTTATGCTACAACGACTCAAAGAAAAGATAAAAAGAAGAGAAGTTGGTGACCCCCCCATACTTAGGATCAAGTAATCATAAGTATAGTAGAGTGTACAAAAGGGGAACACCGATGAAGAGAATGTACAGACTCAAAAATAAAAAGACGATATGAACAACATCACCCCCTCCATACTTAGGGTAGAGTATCCCTAAGTATAGGCAACGACAAGAGTGATGAACATGACGAATATGAACAACACAAATCATTCATCCCCCATACTTAGGATAAAGCACATCCTAAGTATAACATATATACACACAGAAAAGGGGTGAATGATAAAATAGAAGAAGAAAGAGTGAAACGAAAGGATATACAAGAGGAGTGGATGTACAAAGGTCAAGAAGGTCGAAAGCGGACCTTCTTGCGGGACCGCTGAGGTATAGATTTGACAAGGTATAGGTCGATATTGGGGTTATCATTAGATATGAACTGATCAGGATCGACCAAGAATGTATCCTCAGCGGATTCAGATTGTGCAGGCCTAAATCGGTTATTGGAAGTAGTGTAGTCATGTCCTACCTGGGAAGTCTCGCAAACATAAAAGTAAAATGGCTCGAAATCATTATCAGAAAAAGTAGGATCAATTTCAGCCTGGTGATCCTCTACCGGATCATCATCTTTATCAAAAGGCCCAAATTCCTTTATAAAAGCAATCAAATCAAATTTGGCCTGATCGGTCTCATCTGAATCAGGGTGAATAGGAATGGACTCATCAGTGAAAGTAATCAAATCATGTCCGTCATGTCTAGTCTCTGAGTTTGCCTTCTGCTCTAGGGTGTCTATCGTGTAAATTTTGCGGATGTCATCAATGCATCTCCACATACCAGAAGGGTGAACTCCAAGGTCTATGCTTTCCGAGTCTTCCTCCTTCAAGAAGAATTCTTGGGTTTCATTATCATCCAACATATAACAAGAATCTCTGATATTAACATCAAGGTTAAGGTTCTTGGGGTTGGCTAACACAGACGGGCTCTCATGGGATGCATGTCTCTGGTCAATAGTGGGTGTAGTGATCAACACATCGCTCCCTACTCAGAACGGAAGCGAATCTCTCCTGAACCATTTTCAATAACAGCTCTCGCAGAGGCAAGGAAAGACCATCCCGAGATGATGGGAGGGTACTCCACAGGGGTGGAGGTCTCCATGGGCATTACAACAAAATCTGGAGTGAAATTCATGCCCTGAATAAGAATAACAGCGTTTTCTAGAATACCCTTCGGCCTCTTGATAGATCCATCAACAAATTGAACTATCATCCTGGTTTTCTTGAGAGGCCCTACCATAGAGAAGGGTATTATGTTGATTGAAGAACTATCGTCAAGAAGAGTGTTATAACAAGAATAGTCAGATATGGAGCAATTCACAAGAGGTATGGTAGTGTTCTCTTTCTTAAAAATGTAGACAATGAGAGATGGCATAGGCAGTGGCCATGGTCAAGATGTGACGCTCAGATCTTCTCCTTCGCTTTCTCTTCTTGTGTTGAGGAGTAGATAAATCTGTCATGGCATGTTGAAGTGAAGCTTTAATAATCTCATGAAGGGTGGCTACCACTTCAGGTTCAGTCAACATTTTTTTGAATTTTTGGACCTCCTCTATACAAGGGAGGAGACCAGAATAGGAATATACATGAGGATTGCCAAGAGCAGCCTATATAATGGAATCCTCGGGGTCAAGATCGAGACATGTGGTGGATATATGTGTGGGTAAATGATCGGGCATTTGGGTCCTCTCCTCACAAAATGAATCAACGATGTGTCTCCCAAATTTTTTTGGATTTTTAAAATTTTCTCATTTTTTTTTGTATTTTGGGCGATTGTAAGCTCTCATGATTATCCTCAAGTGAATCCATATCCTCAAAAAGTGGAGCAGCGTTTTGTCTTGTATTTATGTTAAATAGATTGCTAATCCTCGAATTCATATGCTCCATCATCTGCTTCAGTGTCTCAAGTATGGAAATCATGAAAGATGACTCCAATATCCTAGGATCAGGTGGGTTGAATGAGGGTGGGTGAAAATCAAAGTCCTCCGATTCCTAAAATAATGGCTTAGGCGGATATGCACAAAAATCAGGAGGAAAGTCCTCCTAGAAAAAGGAAGGTGGATCGTCTAGAGAGTACGAGATATCCACGAAGATCGGATTAAAATAACTCCAGTCGGCCATCTCCGAAACAAAAGACGGGATCGGGAGAGCACGAGTGGTCAAGTCAAAAGATATGGAGAAAAATGCACAAATGCACAGAATGATCGAGTATGCACACAAGTAATCAAACACAATACAAACCCCCAGTTCACCAACTCAACTCAAAATGAAGATCGTGAAGGTTCGATCAATTATGTTATCAATTTTAGAGTTTGGTGAGAATACACTCTATCGGAGCGGTTAAAGCGAGTTGTTAGGAACCCAATGCTCTCAGAAGACTGGACCAATCCTAAAGTTAGATCTTTCCCATCCAGTATGAATTGCGGACTGTTTACCAGCTACCCGATCAATTCAATCTGTTAAGGACGTCGCGGGCCGCTTTACCAGCTACTGGAGAGATCCTCACTGGAGAACAACTAACCCAAGATTGTAGTCTGAAAAGAGTTCGGGCGTGGTTCTATCCTAGTGTGCGGGTTGCTCTCTCGCTCAAGCAAACCAAATAATGAGGAGTTACTCTCCCCAAAATAATGATTTTTCCTTGTATTTTTTAGGATCGAGTTTTCTTTAGCAGTCCTGTATTTTGGAAGTTGTCACTTGGTTAAAATATTTTCAAAGTTTCGCCTATCGAGTGTCCAATTTCCTTTTTTAACTTATGTGAGTGAAAATAATAAAGGAGATCGGAAATGCCAATGCGATTAAAAACAATGATGCATGCAGGGATTAGAGATGTGTACCTTATTGCCAGCACTCTACATGCAAGTGATCCATGCAGAATTGAAATAAACTATCCTATATGCAAATGCAAGTGAACCATCCTAGATGATAGCTTCTATTAACGAGAAAGAACAAGTTAATTTGACTAAGTCCAAATTACGCTCTACTCTATGCGTACATAAATTCTTGTTTAGGGTGTTTGGACCAAATTAATTACCTGGATGAAGCAAATTAATTGAAGCAATCAAGAGGTAGCTCACGAAATCCGTTGGAAATAAAGAAAAATAAAATCGATGATAACAAAACCGATGATGTCCCCCAAGTGCGACGACACTTGGCAAAACAGACCCCGCAACAAATGAATGTCCGTTTACAAGAGTTCAAATGCTAGAAAAAAGATCTCTCTCTCTTTAATTTTTTTAATTCTTCTTCTCCTCTTCTCATGCTATCCTGCTGCTTGGTGAAGAATCAAGTCGCCTCCACGTCTCTTGGGTGCTTCGGCTCTCCTAAGATCACCTCCTTTGCTCCACGGGCCCTCGCAAGAAAAAGAAAAGAGAATGTGTAAGATATACAATTATCAAATATGAGAAAGAAAAATGAAACAAATGTAGTGGATATGAACAATGAAGTGAATGACAAAATGTAAACAGATATTTACAACCAAGAATAGCAGGTCAAAAGAGAAACCTAACTACCCTCGCCGTGCCTCCCCGGAAACGATGCTATTTTGTTGTTCACGGGAACCTTCGAGGATCGAAAATTAATAGATATGAAAGTCGTTGCTATCCCCAAAAATCCCGCGACTAATAAACAATTTTTTTACTACTTATTTACCTGTATAGTGGACAGGATCGAACTCAGGGAGGCTACAATTCCTGAGGGTTATTCAATTAATAGACAAAAAATCAATTAAAAGAAAAAGGGAATCTCAAAGGCAAACTATCCTTGGTTTCTATGGAATTTTTCTCTTTTTAATTTTTTAATTTTTTTATTTCTATTTTTTATTTTCTGATTTTCGAATTTTTAATGATATTAGTTTTGCATTTTTTTTTTCAAAAATAAGGACTAATAAGAACAAGACAAGAAATACGCACACCAACTCTTTTTGTAATTTTCTATTATATCAAAAATGCTCAAAAAATCCATAGAAATATTTTTTGTGTTTTAAAGATTTTGAAATGTTTTTGATTTTTTTTGTAGAATTTTCAAATGTTTTTATATTTTTCTAAAAATCAAACAGTGGCAAAATGAGAAATAATGCACAGCCTGGAGTAATTTGCAACTTAAAAAAATTAGTGCCTAAAACTCCTGGCAATTATTTTTATGATAAAATAGAGACAATTATCTACAAACAAAGACTAAAATCAAGATTCTTGGATTTTTGTAGAAGTTTTTATGATTTTTATAAGATTTTCAGTATTTTTCAATTTTTGTTGGTTTTATAAATAGTTAATGCACATAATTTAGAAAGAAATTAAAAGACAATGAAATACAATTATCCTAATTTTTTTAGAATTTTTGGAGTAATATTCAAATTTTATGATTTTTTAAATTCTGAAAGAGAAAAAGACACAGTTTTTTATTTTTAAATTATATTAAATGATGACAAAATGCAATGAAAAATTAATGCTAGAACGAAAATCACATCAGGAACATGGCATGATTTTTTTAGGAATTTATGGACCAAGAAAAAAATTTATTTCAATAAGAAAATCAAGCCAATGAAGGTCTAGAATTCATGACTAAATTGTAGATATTTATTGTTCTTGCATAAATAAATAATACTAAATAAATAGAGGGTGAAAAATTTAATGTACATAGTTGCACGTGCCATGCACGTGCTTGGAAGTTTGGCAAGGGTCTCTTTACAATTGCGAAATGTCGGCGGGAAGACGTCGTAATTTTCCCAGTAGATGCACGTTACGCACGTGACTCTCTGGCTATGGCGGGATTCTTTTGCAATCTTCTGTAACTCTGGAGGCAATTTTGCAAAATTTTTAATATAATAATTTTTTAATACCCATTAGGGTTCCCTGTCTCTTTCCTTGTTTCTTTCGTTCTAACCAACAGGCATGTCGCCTTTTCTTCTTCACGAAGCAACGGGAAAGGCCTGCATGGGTGTTCCCTTTCTCTTCCAAGGTTGACTATCGACGGTTGCACACGTGGAGTCGCGCGAGCAAAGGAGCTTCGTGTAGGCGGAGGGGCAGCACTAGAAGGTTGCAGCTCGATCACGGGTGCGTGGTGACGGAGGGGCAGACCGCGTTGATCGGGGTGCACCGCCATACGGAAGCGGAGGGCGTCGCACGTTGAAGGCACTGGACTCAAGGGCGGAGTGCTGGCGACGGTCTGCTGGGGGGCATGTGGAC
Source organism: Ottelia alismoides (assembly GCA_037367405.1). Lineage (NCBI taxonomy): Eukaryota > Viridiplantae > Streptophyta > Magnoliopsida > Alismatales > Hydrocharitaceae > Ottelia > Ottelia alismoides. The sequence continues at coordinate 148,872 of JAZKJV010000864.1, read as the reverse complement.
CCGCCAGGAGCGGCGCTGGAGGGCTTCACCGCTGGGCTCCGTGCGGCGGAGCCTTGGAAGTCGGTGGAGCGGTTGGGAGTCCGCGGGCTGGCCGCCTGGAGCAGTGGCATCGCGCGAAATGGTTGCACTTGCTGGAGGTGCACTGTTGCGCGACCGATGGCTGGCCGCCCGCGGAAACCTGGCGGGGGATACTGGTGGCGGTGGCTGCGTGCCGCCTTGGCAGTGGCGGAGTGGATGGTGGGCGGCGGGGTGTGATGACCCCGCTGCCAATTGCATTTTTTTATATATTTCTTATATGTAAACAAAAAACAATAACTATAGATATTTTTTAATTTTTTTAACCGAAAATGTCAACAGAGATAGAAAAAGATTTTTTTATTTTTATTTTTTAAAATTGTCCTGCAAATCAAATGTGAGAGATAAAAGCAAAACAATTATGTTTTTTTTTAATTTTATTTATTTATAAACAAATGAGAGTACATGAATGGTGGCGGATCTTGGCGAAGCGGGAGGGAGATCCAAAGATCTGGCCACCGTGTGTGGTCGGATGTGAGAATAAGCGAGGTAGAATGTGAAAATGGAGAGGCACGAAAATGAGATGGAAAATCGATGTCGGGTCGAAATATGTGATATGGATTTTTTATGATTTTAAATATCTAAAGATTAATGAAATAGAGGTAAAAATTTAAACTATAATCTATCTAAAAAAAATGATGAGAAATAAAATGGATCTCACCTCAGGAGCGGAAAACTACCGTGATCGCCTTGACGAACGCCGACTCGCTGTCACCAGACGGTTCGGAGGCTAGGCACCTTTCTCGAGAAGAAGACTCTCGGAGATCGGGCTCCTCTCACCAAAGATTGATCCCGTGGGAATGAGGGAGAAGGAGCCATATAAATAGAAAAGATAATGGAGATGAAATTTGAATTTTTGACTTTTTTGGATAAAGATAAGAGATAAAATTAAAATGAAATAGAGATAAAAAGATAAGTGTCAAAAAAATATTTACAAAAATTAACTAATTTTTTTGAATTTTCGTCACTTTATTTATTGGAAAATTAAAGTTAATTTTTTTATTTTTTTGTGGAGGTTAATTAAGAAAATTTAATATATATACATATGCTATATACACATATAACAATATATACATAGGTAAATGAAGAAATTAGACTACTTTGTTATAAAATTTTTTATTTTTTATTTTTATTAGTAAAAAAATAATTACAAATATATATACAAATACAATATGTACAAAATACATGGACGTTTTACTTGTAACTCTAAAAATTATGAAAATACAACCATTGTAAAGATAATTTAATTTAGAATCCAATGGAAGTGAGATTGGTTCAATTTGAGTTCATATGGAGCCGGAATCGGTCTTTTAATTAGTACTTAGTGGTTTTTTTCTAAGTGTGGTTGCTTTTATTTTGTACATGATTTAATTGTGCAATTATTTTTATTAAGTAGAACACATTTTTATTTACAACTTTGGTTTTGAAAGTTATTTGATTTGTGGTCAATTAAGGTACAAATAAAATAGTGAAGTATACAAATATACACAACACACAACTTTTTTTGATTTTCTAATTGAGGACCATATCTCCCCCTACTTTATTCCTGGTCGATCAGGTCAAATATTGACCTTCTCTTGGGGTTCGGGTCAGCCTGTATCTATTACATATATACAGTCTTCCTTTTTTATTTTCTTTTCTTTATTTTTCCTTTCTTTCTTTATTTATTTAGTTTAGGTTAAAATAGTATACAGATATACAATTTACACACAGATGCAAGTTAGTAAGAATGTGGAGTTAGTGTTTTATTTAGGTGTTTTAGAAGGGATTTTAAACTAAAATAAATGAATAAAGATGACGAATCGCAGATTTATCACCCACATAATGTCAATATCAACCATATCACCAGTTTGTTGGTGCATCTTATAACAAGTATCAACCTCCTCTGCAATTTTATCAGCAACAACTCCTTCCTCCTCACCATGATTCTCAGATTTCATAGCCTCTGTAGTACTATTCTCAGCATGGATAACATGCTGAATCATCCGAGGTTGCTCTACTGAACCTAGCACTCGACTACTTGGCCCAACTCATTAAGAGCCTAGCAGAGGTGTCTCAGAAGCTCGACGACCTAACTGCCACCAAAACTCCCATCCCAACGTAGGTTGAGGTGAGCCACGATAATTTCTAGCACAAAGAGTAGGTAGTTTGTTATGTATTTGTTGATCCAACCGAGTTAGGTATTTCACATTACATATTGTCTAATGTTACGATTCTTAGATGCGATAGAATGTTGCAATCATCCTCTACCACCAAGGGGAAAAATAAAGCAACTTTTGGAGAGCCATCTTTTGCATAAGCCGGTTTAGCAACCGAGCTGAGTGAGGAGGAAGATGATGGAGGAGCAACACGGGCCACCGTCCACCACCACCATGAAAAGAATAAAAAACAGAAAAAAGAAAATTTACAAAAAGAATCGAAGAGCCCAAGCCAAGAAGGACCAACATTGGAGGAGCCTGCACCAACAACCGATCCAGAGCAACCTGACAAAGCCCAAGCTCAGTTGATAGATTTTTTACTATTTTACATGATGGCCCCTCTTTTGGCCAATCATCTGTAAATAAGTATGTAATTAAGAACAATACATTTTATTTTATGAACATTCCATTCCCATAAGCTATGAAAAACACCCAAAAAATTAATAATTTGAAAACTACATTCTCCGACCCTAGAGTGGTTGAAATTATTAAGAATCTTGTTCTGAAAATGCCACTCATGAAGGTCATGAACTACATGCCAGCTGTCAAGAAAGTATTAAAAGAGTCTCGTATCTCCAAGGGTCTGAACCACAAGAACATGTGCAATAGAGGAGAGTAAAACATCTTGATCATGGTCATAGAGAATGCAATCAGAGACCTCCCATACAAAAAGAAGGGATTTTTACCCGACAGATCCTATAATCTTTGTCAATGACCTCTACGACCTTCGAAATATCGATATTCCTCCCTCGACCCCGTAAACTTGCTCCGTTTTACCCCACAAACCCCACCGTCACTTTTGACTTTATTTGAATCAAATACTTGGGTTAATATTGAGTAAATTTAACCAAAGGAAATCGACGGTGGATATTCCACCGTGAGATACCCTCTATCCCCCACCTCCCCTCTTTCCCTCCACCGTCGACCCACACCTACTTCATCCTCCTCGCCCCCACCTCCTCACCCATACCTTGTAGTTGAACACAAGCTAGGATGTGGCGCTCGTTGGCGAAGAGAATGCGGATGGATGCAGGGCAACATGCGATTCACTGGGAGAGGTCCTCTTCTTCGACCATTCCTACTCCCGCCCTCCATTCTGTCGCCTTTCCTCTTGCTCCCGCCCCGTCTGCCTTGTCCGCTTCTTCCTCCTATGTGACAAGTCGTGCCTCTTTTCTGGTGGCGATGACTCCCTATTCAACTACTCAGACGCCTCTCTCCCTTCCACCCACATGGACTACATACGTGTCAGCACACCATCCCCCACCAACCCTGACCTATTCGCAACTGGCTCCTATGATCACAACGTCAAGCTATGGAACGTCAGGATCGGTGCCAATGTTGTATCGGGTTTCAACCACGGTGCCCCCATCGAGAGAGTGCTCTTCTCCCGTCCGATAACCTCGTAGCCACTACAGGAGGGTGGGAATTCTGGAAGATCTGGGATGTAATTGGCGGCTTCCGTTTGCTCCACTCCATGGAGAACCATAACAAGGCCGTGACTTGCATTTGGTTAGCATCCCCGAAAGATCACAGAATGGCAACCGCTATGTGGAGAAACGAATCCTCAGGATGTCGATTGATGGGTACTTGAAGGTCTTTGACTACGCTTCTTTTAAGACGACCCATTACATTATGTATCCATCCATGTTATTGTCTGTGGCGTCTTTGCCAACTGGATTTGCTCAAGGGAAAGAAGAAGGAGAAGGACGAGCTTGCCATGGACATGATGAAGAAGCCCCTGCAACCGTCAAATTTCTAGTACTTCCACAGGGGTCAGAGCGTGAAACCAAGGAAAGGGGACTATCTTTTTTGTAGGGCTGTTCTGGCCGAAATCAGGTCAGGGAGGGGGCGAAATGAGGAGGTTGGTGTCAAGGAGGCAGTGGGAGAGAGGAGCAGCTACGACGGATGAGGAGGTCGGGATGAGGGAAAGGGGGAGGAGGCAGAGGAGAGGAGGAGGTTGGGATTGGGGAGGAAGCAACAGGGGAGAGGAGGTGGTTGGGTTAAGGGAGGCGGCGAGGGAGAGGAGGAGCTAGGGGTCAGGGAGGCAGTGGGAGAGAAGAGCAGTTGCGGCTGCATCAGGGAAGGAGGAGCAACTGCAGTGGGAGAGAAGAGTAACCGCGGGTGCTGCGGGGAGGGGTGGAGGAGCGGCAAGCAGGTGGAGGAGCAAGGGGAGGGGGAGAAGGTTGAGGGGCAGGGATATGGGACAGAAGGATGAAGATGGTATCGGCGTCCTCTTCATTTGCAGGAGGAAGGGGATGAGGAAGGTGAGAGATGAGTCGGATGACATTAATGATTTTGGTTGCTGATGTCTCAACAATCTCAATGGCATCTTTGGTAAATTTTTTAAACAAAGAGGGTTATCTGGACCTCATTTTAACGGAACCCGGTTAACTTTAACGGGTAAATGGATGGGAGTTAACCACAAGGTTTGTGGAGTAAGGGTTAGTAAGTTTACAGGGTCGAGGGAGGAATATTGATATTTCGAAGGTCGTAGAGGTCATTGGCAAAGATTATAGGGTCTGCCAGGTAAAAATCCCTAAAAAGAAAGACAAGGGACAACCCAACATCAGATGCCGGATCTTTGACCAAATTTTTCAGCAGACTCTATTTGATAGAGGGTCTTCAATAAACCTCATGCCTTCCTCAATGGAATTTGGACTCGAACCGCTTAATATACAAGAATGATCCTACAGTTCATGTATTGATCCGTGAAGTGGTCCTGAGATATGTTGGAGGAATTATCATAACCATGTAGGACATGAAATTTCCTATTGACTTTGTAGTCATAGATAGGGATTACATATTCTAGACTCCCATCATTCTAGGTCGACCGTTCCTTCGCACAATTAAGGCAGTTGTCGACTACGAGTCTAGGAAGGTGATGAATCAATGATTCATATACTTTATATGGCATATTTAGCAGAATCCCCTTAATAAGTCGCTAATTAAATCCTCTAAAATCATTTATTAGCATTCACTAATTGTGTTAAAATTAAGGTCAAAATCTGTAAATCAATAACCTACATTTTGACCTTGATTGAGCTTATAATTTTATCTACCAAAAATGTTATTTTGACCTAATTCTTTTTATATTATATTCTTTAATTAATTAACTAATTTTGCATAAAGAATTAAAACTCTTAAAAATACGAAAATCAGATGAAAATACAAAAATCTGACATAACATATTTTGTACTCATTTTATCTTTACTAATTTTATTTTACATTTTTCTAACCTATAAAAAATCCATAAAAATAGGACTAATTATGTATTTATTGTATATAAATTAATTTATTAATTAAAATCCAATTAAAATATAAAAAAAACATAAAATGAAAAAATACGGCAATTTTATTATCTTTAGAGTACCACATAAAATATGTTTTGTACATGTGTCCTCTTTTGGTTTTAGATACCTCGTGAAAGTTGTAGATCTCGTCGAGACGAGCAAATCTTATGTTGACTACTTTTTCAATTGACTTCATTTATTGTTTCTTTTCTTGTTTTTTATTAAATATTCATATGAATTCTTAATTTCATATTAATTTAATTTAATTTTAAATTATTAAATTTTATTTAACTTATATTTAATTACTATTTATTATTATTATTTTCCTTTTCTTCTTTCATCTCTTCTCCCTTCTCTATCTTCACTCTCCTCTCTCCCTGGCACGTGTACAGCACCTGCCATCCCCTTCAACTGACCGCACGTGTTGTGAACGTGCTTCTTCTTACCTCTAGGGCATCCACCGACCGTTCCCCTCTCCCTCACCATGAAACCATTGCGGCCTCCCTCACCATTACACCACCGCATTCACTTCCTCGTCATTACACGCTCGCCTCCTCTCCTCCTCATAACTAATGCTCGACCTCTCCTCCTATCAAGCCGCTACGACCACCGGCCTCTAGTGCATCTACCATCATTGATCATCGAGAGAGAGAGGATGGGTTGAGGAAGGAGACTTGTGACAGAGGTCACCACCTCCGGAGAAGACCCCTCGAAGTTGTGGTCCAGAGGGATTGCTCTCCTCTGCTACTAATTTGAGACGATTGGTTGAGTATCATGGCCTCTTCACTGGCCACTGAGGCGAAGATCGGAGCCACCTAGCAGTAGCTCCATTTCTCAAGCGATGCCTCCCCCTGCTCGCCACTGTTTAGCCCGAAAATCGGTGATCTTAAGTTCCACACAAGGCGGGAACTCAGTCGCTGAATCGACCATACGAAATTCGGATTAAAACAACAATTAACCCACAACAGATAAATCAAGCAATGAAAGTAAATGTGCGGAGTTAAAATTTATTATAACTCTACAACAAAGATGTGTATAGTGCAAGTATGTGTAGAGGTCGAACACAGGGAGCAGAAAGGTTAGATAGGGGCAAAAAATGCTCAAAATGTGTGTGTATGTTATCAAATGTCCACTACGCTATTTTTTTGTGGGTTTTGAATTTTATATTTTTTATTTAATTATTAAATTTTGTATTTTTGTATCTTGATTTTTAATTTACTGATTTTTATATTTTATATTTTTTTTATTTTTTTTCAATATTGGAAAATAAGGACAATGTAATAAAAGACGAGCTAAAGTATTTATAAAAATGTGCAAAAATAACCAAAAATTCAGAAAAAAGATGTTTTTGATATTTTTAGGAATTTTTACTGTTTTTGTGATTTTTGGGTAATTTTTAGAATGTTTTTGGTATTTTTAATTAGCAAAATAAAGCAAAACAGTGAATAAAATGCAAGGCTGAAACTAAAATGGGGAAATAAAATAGAAAACAGTAGCAAAAATTCTCCACTTTAATTTTCACTTAAAGACAATGAAACAAAGAAAATTTAGAGACAAAGTTTATATTTTTAGGAGTTTTGTAGAATTTTTAATATTTTTATAAATGTTTTTAAAGGTTTGCAATTTTTAGGAGTTTGATTTTGTATTTTTTAATGATTTTTGGACTGGGAACACAATAAGAGGAACAAAATATATTTTTTTGGGATTTTTCTGGAGAGTTTTTATATTTTTTTTGTGATTTTCTAATGCAAACAGTGCTGAAAATGACTATTTTTGATTTTTAATAAATATTAAAATGCAATAATTACGGAAAATAAAAATATGACATAAATCTACAATGCAACAGGAAGTTTAATGCAATTTTTGTGGATTTTTAGTGATTTATAGATGCATGCAAAAATTATAGATGACAACAAGAAACTACATGCAAGACAGGGGTATATGTGTAATTAAGGCAAAGTTCGAGGGCTGGCAAGCAAATATTCCACAAAATAATTAACCAGAGAAAATAGTTTCTGGACTGTTAGCAAATACACAAAATGCCAAGGCTATGCCAGCAAAAATCCAAGTCCCACGTGCATAGGCACGCGCGCCTGGGAGGGGGCGAATTTGCAATACTCAAGAACTTTGGGGTACAGTATTCAAATGTCACAGAATTTTAAACCTGCAGAGGAATGTTTGAGAAGTCTTAATTAAATACAAAAAGGCTGGCCGAAGTTTGCAAATTACCCACTCAAACGTGCGATCCAACGGCGGTTAATAAGTCACCTAAGCCACGTGTCGCACCGCGGACGCGCGATGCCCCTTGGTTTTCAACGGTCAAGATTAGATGCTCAGAATGAAATCAGCGGTCCTGGGCGGCCTTCATCTAACGGCTGCTGTACATCTGGGAGGCCACGGTGATCGGGCGGCAACGAAGTGATCGCGAAGAACCGGGAGGCTTACCGGCGGAGATGAACTTCCCCGGCACGTCTCTCTCTTCTCCGACGTCGATGAAGGCTGCAAAAACGCCCACGAGATCCCTGGAAGCTTCTCCTATCGATCGGCAACTCCAAAATGGCGGTTAGACTGCCTGAGCTTCCGCACGGCGCTGAGGAAGGGAGCAAGCCCCAGGAACTTCGGCTTCCACAAAAATCGACCCCAGGAGGGGGTCTTAGCCTCCAGGTCCTGCAAGTAAACACAGATAGTAAATGAAGGTCCTGGGGACTCAGGTGGGTGGCGATAGATGAAAGGATGCGTCGGGTTTAGAGTTCGCCGAAGCGGGGCTCCGGCGAACTGAGATGAGCGAAGTGCGGGGAGAATACAGGTGACCTGACAAGAAAATATCAAAAAATACTAGAGCAGCAACTTAGATTAATAGGAAATGGAGCAAAAACACCTCGAACGGCGGTGCACCGCGAGATATGCACCTCACGGCCAAGATGGCCGGAGATAGGTGGAACGGCCGCCTCGGCCCTCGCCTAAACCTCCTTCGTCGGCTGGAGGAGGTCTGTCACACCGCCAGTCCTGAACGCGACGCCAAGGGGGTCCAAACTAGGGTCAAAGGGGTTCAAATTGCAAAGGAGGGAAAGTGGGGGTTTTTGAAAGAACGGCTCTGGAGCGAACTTCGAGGGCCGATCACGGGCGAAGGGAGAAGATCTTGGAGAATCCAAGTGGTCGGCGCGAATCCTGGATGTACAGGGTACAACTTTCATGAAGGAAGCGTCTTCAAAGGGTGGAATACGCGCCCTCGAAAAATGGGCGAAAGAGGGGCATGGGCGCTCTGTCGCAACTACAGGAGTAGGGCTAGGGAGTTGACCCGAGGTCAACTCTTCTGGCCCCCCTGGTTGGTCCACGTGGACCAACCAGGAAAAACTCATGGAAAAATATTAAAAAAATGATTAAAAAAAATAATAAATGACTTTATTTATTTTAGGTTATAAAATAAAAAATGCTTATTATTTTATAGTATTTTATTCCGATTTTTAATTATTTTTATGAAATATATTTTTACAAGTTTGCATTTATGCCCTCTATAGTATATATATCTATATATTTAAGTATTCTATTTTTATTTTGTACATTTTATTTTTATTATCTTTATTTCTTATTTTATAAAATTATGAAATACTTTTATCTACACAAATATATTTTTATTTATTTTTTCTGATATGTTTTGTATAATTAATAACATATAAGTATAGTTTATATAGGTATGTATGTAAGTATAATACCTATGTTTTGAGTATACAAGTATTTTTATTTGAGTTGTATTTATGTTTTTATTCCAATTTTAATGTATATAATTATTATAAGTAATATTTACAACATTATAACAATATAAAATTATAAAAATAATAAATAATTAATAAATTGAATATTTTAATATGTACAAGTATACAATGAGGGTCCAAAACTCAACTTTCAAACCGTAGCTCCGCCAAATGCGAAACCACCACCAATAATTAGCTTATTTTCTTCTATATACAATTAAAGGTGAGTTTGATGCATTTGGAGTTTTCATTTGTGAGATACGGGTCTGGGAAGTTGGGATTCTGGATTTTTATTCAGACCATAACTTTTTATCTGTACATTATTTTTCAGTGAAATCAATTTTGTATTTTTCTTTATTAAATTATCTACAACTTTCATGTACAAAGTTTCTTTATTTGATGTATAAAAAGTGGAACCAAAAATAGGTCCCAAAAATGAATAAAGAATGAATAGAATATATAGGTATTTTATCTGTATTTCTGACCTTATCTCCCCTACTTTATTCCTTGTCGACCTATTCATCAAGATGCCTAGGTCTCGGGGTTTCGGGTCATAAAATATTTACAATATTTTATTCTTTTTCTTTTCTTTTCTTTATTCTATAATTTTGGCATTAAAAACCGTATTTTATACAGTATTTACACACCTATGCATGGATGCTAAAATGCCTATATTAAGCCTATTTACACGCATTTGCTAGGGTTTTTAAGGCCAAAATGATAGAATAAAGATGATGAAACGTAGATTCATCAGCCACCGCCATCGACCCACTCCACCCTACATGCCCTACCTCACCTTTAGTTGGCATTCACCACCACTCCGCTTGACAACCATTGACAACCATCCGTTGTTGTATTAATGGTTGGCCTTGATCGAACGGCCCCGAGCCTCGAACCACGCCTCGAGGCTTAGGACAACCGAGGCTCCACCTGAAGGATATGGTTAGATCCTTAAGCACATCATGGAAGCATTAGGATCACATCGTAAGCGATCAGGAGCGACTAGTCACACTAATTGCTCGAGGCAGCGGAAATTAAAAAAATTTCATGTTACGAAACCACATGATCCAAGAACACTTCTCAGATCGTTTCGTCTAAACCACAAACAAGTAATAGGATTACCTCTTGAAGCATGGTTGCAATCGAGTCTCTAAATGAAGAGACCTCCTGTCTCAAGTCCGATCCGACAGAGGAGATGCTTTCGAGCACGTGGATGAGACGCGTACTTCTCGCAATCCATGTTGATGATCCAAGTGGTGAATCTCCTGATCTCGACACAATATATCCGATGTCTTCTTCACAAGCGAGGCATACCGAAGGAGACAGAGATCCACGAGCAAACGATCGGGCAGTATAACGACGATGCTGAGGCGATGGAGAATCTCTCTAGGGCATCCATGGTGGAGGGCCACATGAGAGAAGGAGAGATGGCATATAGAGAGAAAGAGAGAGAGAGAGAGAGACTTATGTTCTCATTAGCATATGAAGAGCAAGGGGTGCCCTTCTATTTATAACATTTTGGGATCCATGGACCTCAATCCATGGGCAACACAAATCTAATGGCTCTTATTGATTTGTGTTTCTTTTAATGGCCAAGATTTTTGTTGGATTAAATGTATATTGATAAATCAATATGATTTAATCCCAAATTAAATCAATCAAGTATAGAGATTATGGAATGAAGATTGCATCCTTCCATAATATGGGATTTGGTGGCAATCTCATGAAATCTCATGATATTTCATGAGATTACATTATTCCATGGAAATCTCCAAGATTTTACAACAACACTTGTTGCAAATTATTCAACAAAAATAATTCATAATTATTTGTGAATATTGCAATCTTGCCATTTGAAAATTTGTGAATCATTTTCACAATCCAAAATAAAATGTAAATTACATTTTCAATTTAATGTCCAATGTGAATCCAATTCACATCAATATTTAATTAACAAATGTAAATTACAAATTGCTCTCTCTTATATATTATAAATCACATTTATAATATATATGATTAATATGGATGGTGCTATCCACATTATTCATATCCATGATAATTAAATCACATTTAATCATCTTGGATCTCTATTCTCATGTGCTCAAATAATATGAATCACATTCACATTATTCACATCTTTGATGATCAAATCACATTTAATTATCTAAGATAACTCTCTTTATAATATGAATCAAATTCATATTATTCATGATAATTAAATCACGTTTAACTATCCATTTTCTCAATGCTCGGATACATATATCAGCAATGAAATTATCCTGAACTCTTTCAAGGATAATGCGCTTTCTCCATAGATACTTGGAGATAAGGACATGGCAATTGTATTGTTCCACGTATAGTGACTTGGATATTGAGATCACATCTCAAATCTAGATCTTGGGCCTCCCATAGATGCTTGAATAAAGACCACAAATCTAATCTTCTTATTGCATCTGAATCACATTCAGATCAATGTCCAACATTTGGAGCACGATCAGATTACTTCTCTACTGAGGGGAGTCACTAAAATCCAGACCCTTTTCATCACTCCCTAGGATTGGAAGCGTCATGGTTATACAATTGTTTATGATAACATCACCCTCGGGTATTCCTAATACATGTACATCCTGCATACTAGAAGACCCAGTCTAATCTCGAAGTATAAGATCAAATTTACACTATCTACTTCAAGGATTTATCATTAAGTTTCTCATTCGATCATTGGGAGTCGGTATCGATCATATACTTTCCAAAAGCATATATTATACCAAGATGTTGATCATATACTTTCCAAAAGCATATATCATACCAAGATATTGATCATATACTTTCCAAAAGTATATATCATACTTTACAAATTCAGTCAAGCTTCCAAAGCGAGACAACTGCGTGCAGAATTTGATTCTTCCCAATATCTCATGAGTGAGCTCATGTCTTCCAGTTCAGGAAATGAAACTGTATGATCCCTTTGAGAGATCTTAGTACTCATATGCCCTTGTATGCACACCAGCGCGCTGGTGTATAGACCTTGATTAGGTCATCAACCTATTGGTCTGCCAAATGTACATACTCAGACATATAGTAACACATCTGTCTCTGGTCAGAGGATGCGTGCCTATATCATGACAACATACGACATAGGACTTTGGTTGTCTCGATCTCGTTAAGTCAACTCTTTGACCTAACTAATCTGACACCTCTGAATCTCTATTCCCATGCAGAGGACCTGCATCAAGAGGTCGGTCAGATATCAGCCAAGTGAGAAAGGATTGCCATCTCCTACTCAGGCTGGAGATCCTCTCTTAACAATCATTTGACGGTACTTGATGAGTCCTCAATCTAACTATTTAGATATTCATCCAAGCACCAGCCTCTATGATTCAATAATTGAATCAAAAGTTGTATGATCATTAAGACTGCCATGGTACATAACCCTAATTGTACTAACGGATCTATTATGCAAATTAGTTATTCTTCATTTCAAATCAGGGAATTATATTCGCAATAACATTTATTGCGTAATGGGTCGTTGTGGTCTTGCACGTCCAACACCATCCGAGCCTCCCAAGCCTTCACCGTTGCCAGCACCTCAGCCTTGGGGTCCCAAAGCATGCGTACCTGCCATGTGGAGCTTCGGGAGCTCTGAACCTTAGCGCTCCACCCAAGCCTCCTGTACCACATGCATAACACGTGTTGAGGTGGGAAAATTGCAAGGCATCCCCCAAAGCTCTTAAAATATCAAAGAGGCCCCTGCTAGCCGAGGCATGTGCCCCGTACGTGCTAGTGAGGAGATTTTGTAGGGAAGCCCCTGCCCTCCTCCAAAACTACAAAGAGACACTTCCCACCAAAGTCATGTGCCATGCATGTGTGAGTTTGGGAAAATAGTAATTAAGACCCCAACGAGTATACATAATTATAGTTAAGTCCCTACAAGGACCATTTTGATAAGAATAATTTACATTTTAGTCCTTAGAATTCCTTTTTATCATATCTTTCTCATTTGAACTCTGAATGTTACGCACAAGATGTCATTCTGAATCTATTTCTGTGTTATATCATCTTATACATCATATGGATATATCAGAAGTCTTTTATTGATGATTACTTTTTGAGGATCCATTTTTAACTTTGCAAGCTGATTTTTGATATTTATGTGTTATTTTATTTTGAGAAAGATTTGATTTATTCTGTAGGGACTCAGTTGAGGATATTTAATTTGATTAATTGTCTATTGATAATTGATTTTTAAAATTGAGGAATTAATCTTTGTAGGGGCTCCATTAAGAGTATTTTATTCAGATTCATCTCTATAGGGACACAATTGAGGAGGCATTAATTTCCTTGACATTTTAAATTATTAAAATTCAATTAAGTTGAGGATCAAATTATAAGTAATTTCAAGGTTAAATCTTTTTAGATAAAATCATCAAGTGATCTCCTCATTTACATGATGATTCATTGAATAACCTTCTTGATGCAAATTGGATTTGATTTGGCAAATATTTCTTGAACTCTTTTGATTTGTTATTAATTTTGAGGAATAACTTATCATTATTTTTATTAGATTAAAAATATAAATAAGTGATCTTGGTGCCACTTTGCATTGCATATTTCTTTCTTTTATTTTCATTTTTTTCTGGCACTAAGATGAATTAAGCAATTAATTATTTATTTAAATTAATTTAGAGCCACACACCAGAAATAGTCCATTCCCTGTGTTCGACCTTGGTATACATATCAAATAAAAATTCTCCACAATATTCAAACTTTATGGTTTTTGACAAATCATTTTTTGCTTCCTCTACTATAATTATCGAATGTTAAAGAGGTGGAATCTGTGTTCACCAAATGGTGTAGTTGCTGGGGAACAACGTATTTTTAGGGTTTTAGATTACTTTATGTAATTACTTATTTTGAGTTTAATTTCTATGTAATTTTGTATTTATTCCTTCTTGTTTTGCATTTTATTTGCATTTCTCTCTCACTCTAGATACTATCCACATCTTCTCTCTTCGCAGATAACTCGGAGCGAATTTTTGGACAAAAATTAAGGACCTGCAAAGAAGACTGTCAAATTTCATTTTGTGAGACAAAGTTAACCTATTTTTAATTTCTCCATTATTTTCATGATCACTCTGAACCCTAATCTCTGTAATAATTTGGACTAAACTCTTTATGATGTGTCGGATCTATTTCAACCCCGATTATGCAGTTGGGACACGATTAGTGGCGCAGAAATTAGGCGCACATACACTAGCTTAAGTTATTTATTTTTGATCATGCTCGTAATTTTTAGGCCATGCATTTTCACTAACAAGACACACTAGTAGATCGTTCGGACTTAAACAAATCAAATTCAAAATTCTTCCCACTAATAGAGCTATATGCTTAGGGTGTTTTCATCTGTGCATATCATTTAGTGCAGATTTTAATTCCCTTATTGCATCATGCATGAAGAATGCGAAGTACCACTATAAGTCTTCTCTTTAGCATGCATCATTGATTTAACACTTGCATCAACTTCTTCCGATCCTCTATACCTCAATTTTATAACTTAGGGTTTACATGAATTGGGACTGCTTGTTAGATGTGATATTTCTGTGCTCACTTAAGACTTAAGTGCTAACCATAAATTAAAACTAAGACTGTTAATTAAGGTGAACATAAATAAATTGACATAAAATTAAACCTGTGTCTGGTGGAGAGTAACCCACTCATTGTACATAGGAGAGATTTGTACACCTAGGGTAGAGCCCAAAGCCTATCCTCCATGTACTCACATTTCTCAAAGATTGTTTTATCACCCAATTAAAACTGAAAAGATAAGTGGCTGGACTCTTGCGGCCTTTACAAGTGTTGAGTTTTTGAAACAATTAGGTATGACTTGTGTTTATCTTGTGTGCATCAAAGACTTTACAATTGCAATCATATCATGGTTCACAAATCATTCTCCATCTTTCTCTTGAAAAGATGTCGGCACATTGATCTTCGTACCCATATGTTGTGGGTCCATCGTACATGACCATGTCCCGACACTCTTCTTCGCTCTCATTCCTGGGGATCCCTCTCTTCGAAAGTGATCCTCCTAAGCCCCCATTTCCCTCTACCCTATACACCCCACCCCATGCCAACACTTCTTCTTGGATTAGATCGCTCTCAAATTCTGACTTTCACATGAATACATTAGAGTGAGCAGATTTGAGGATGGAAAATACAATAACCTATTTTGACAGAGAAACATGATTTCCAGTTACTATGGACTTCCCACCTTTTGAACCATACCATACTCATGTTTACTCTCTTCCTAAGTATGACCACTTTTACTTCGATAATCCATGAGAAATCCAGAGTCAAGGAAATACGATTCATGACCAGACTATACTACAATGAATAATCACTACTCCTATCAGAACTACATGCCAGAGTCACAACATGTGGAGTATAATTATCCATTCCCAAGTCTTGAGATATTTGAAGATGGCATCACTCGGATCAACTGAAGAGCAAATGCTTTGACTAAACAATTACATGATGTCATCTAATCAGTGAAAAATCAGGAAGAAGTGAGGACACCATGAATCACATATCCATTATGCGACACACAATCATACACAACCATCACTAACCTCTGATCATTTCGTCGAAAACACCAAAAAATTTGAAAAAACAGAAAAAATAAAAAATGGACAACTCTAAAATGGAAGCATTTTGCAAGAGTTTGATCTTAGAGCTTCCATTAATCAAGGTCATATAATATGTGCTCGATCAGAAAAGATATGTAAAGAGTCTATTAAACCCCAGAAATACCAGCAAGAAACGATCAAGGACTGAATTTCATATCATATCTATGGCCAGCTCTTTGGGGATGAATCATAAATCTAAAAGCCACAGAGTCAAGCGGTTGACTTGAATCACATGTGAAAAGAGGATTCCATATTCACTCATGTTCGGTTAGATGATGACTTTACGTTAAACATCCTCTCAAAGTCCATCTTTGATCAACTAAAGCTCATAAACCTCAAAAAGATGAAGGTGATTGTTCAAATACCAGATCGATCTACCAAAAGATCGAAAGGAATTATTTCTGTCATCGTAAACTTTCCAGGTGACAAGGTGATCAATCCTAGATTTATCAGCTTAATTAATATATTTATCTCTCTTGCTTAAGAAATCTACCAAGATTCAATATCAACTAACTTTAATTAACTTTGTATATGTTGTAACTAATTAACCCTAATTATTCATTATTATATAACATATTATACTGCTATTATTCTATGTATTTCTTTATCATTAAAAATCAAATAAAATTTAGAATATTATTGTACATAATTAATAACATAAATTATAATTCAAAAAATCCAAAAAATGAGAAAAAAATAAAAATATTTTTATTATTTTAATTACTTGTTCAATTTTTATCTATGTATATATGACCTCCTTTCTCTTTGACATCTACATGAAAGTTCTAGATCACATTGAGATCTGCAAACTTCATGTTGACAACTTCTTCTAATTCACCCTTCTCTCATTTCTTTTTTATTTTACCTTATTTTTGCCACTTCTTGATTCTCTGATTGGGAAACGTAGACCAATCAGATAATTTCTCCACCCGCCTCTTTATTAAGGACCGCCAAAATTGCTTAGCCATCCGATCCTTATTGATCACCTCAATCTTTCCCGTTCATCAGGGCATCCATCACAACACCTTGATCTTTCTTAATCAGACACATCTGAGCCATCGATGCATGCCCAAATGCGGACGCTCTGATCTCCTTTCAATGACCCAAACATCTCCTTCAACCTCAAGCTATTACTCTTCACGTGTAGCAATCTCCACCATCCGCCTAACTTCTCATTTTTTCCCAGCTCCTTTAAATAACCCCTATACAAACCACCATCGTTCTCACCTTCTCCTAACATTCCTTATCCTCGCATGTACCTTAACTTCCCTTGTTCCCAACTTCCCTAACTCCTAACGGTGGTTGAAACCACAGTCGTACATTGCCAACCTCCTAAACTCCACCTCCTCAAAACCCCCTCCTCAGCCACCGTAACAGTTATCCCATCATTGCATGGCCAACCCTAGATCCTTCATATTCCTCTAGTGACAGTGGGAGTTGAAGGCACAACGACGGAGGTCGGGTTCGGCGAGATCCACGGGTACTTTCTCGTGCAGCAGCCTTCAATCAAGTTGTTATAGCTTCAATCCCTTTCTAGGATTGTTAACCAAAATTTATGAAATTCCTAGTCAGATTCTCAATCTTATTTTTTGGCCATGTTTGCCATATTCTGTGGTTAAGGTTCGATAAGTAATTCACACTCTGAAATCACTAGAATCTTCGTATTAACTCCTTTATTCACACATACCTTTCTTTGTGTCTGATTCACTTCTCCATGATTGTGTTCACCCCCTACCTTTTTTTCTTCTGCACGAAGAAGAACCCAAGTTAGGGATCGATCTTCGCTACTTGTAGCCCTTTACTTTGCCTCATCATCATCATCATCATCATCCATATAGAGTCTCTTCGTTGTGTGTTTTATCTCTAAGCAGTGCTGGTCATCAATGATCATAACTAGGCCGGGGTCGACTTGAAGAATTTTTACTCTAATAAGCTTACATCGAACTAGGTATACAAGACTCTCCTTCTAGTCTTAGGAGCCAAACAATTTTTGCTGGAGCTTCACAAAGGTTTAGGGATCTTCTCTTCAAGGAAAGAAGCATAAAGAAGGATTTAACACTTCGTCGAAGACCAAGCTCCTCCTCCACACGTAGAGGAAAGAAGAAATGTCCTTGAGTAGCAGATTTTATTGGATCTACGAGATCTGACGGCTATTCTTTGTCCACATCACCGACTGAACAATGATTCCGAGCCTCTGCTTTGGGGAATCCAAACCACAGTCAAATCTCTAGACGTTGACATCTAGACTGAGCCTTACATACAAGCCTCGTTTGATCACGTGCTATGCACACTTGATCATGGATTTATTGTAGGCGTACCCTCATGATTTCCCAAAATACCAGATAAGTTCCTGCACTTTTGGTAAAATTACATATTAGCCTTGACAAGTTCTTATAGTTGCCCTTTAGTCCTTTTGGACTGATTTGAAAAAATAATTAGTTTTTCTTTTAGTTTTGCCCCTACTTTATATTGTCAATATCTTGTGAACCATAACTTTGTTCTAAATAAAATTAGTGTCATTAGAAAGATCATTTTGTCATATTTAATGTAATGACATTAAATAACAATCTTTACCTATCTTTCATGCATTAAGTGTTTTAGAGGAATCATTCTTATGCTGAATTGGATTTATTGTCACTGATTATCATTAATCTTTTCATACTCATCACATGTATTTTGTGACATAATCTGGAGCATTTTTTTGTTTAATATATCTTAGTTTGTTCATTGCATGATTGTTTGTCATATAAAATAAATGCATAAAAATGTTTGAAAAAATACATTGAATTTTGTGTTTATTGTAGTGGTCTTAACTTAGAACTTTAAATCGTTGAAATAATTAATTATCACTTAGTAAAATAATTTTTTGTGTCCCAATGTTCGACCCTTGACTTACCTAGGATATAAGTTAACACCGAGTCCTCTTCGCGAAGATACTTGACTCGATTCTGCATGAATGTGAATCACTCATACTACAACTAGTGATTATTATATCTGTTGATCCGTGCTTCATCACAAGCATAAAGTATACTTTATTTTCCTTGACATTGAGCACAATTGAGAGTTGTTTGAGTCTCCTCTCATCCTAGGAAAGTTATGCTTAGCCTCTACTAAGGCAATTATCGATTGTGAGACTCAAGACATAAGATTCCCAATCTCGGAGCACCATAAACAAACCCTCAATGACGTGCCCATACCTGAGACAACCCAACTAGACATCGACAGTCATGATAAGGAGAAGGCAACTTCACATGATCAGACCTATCCTCATGAAACACGAACACAAACCCTACACCTGAGACACTGATTACAGGACCAACCTTCGATTTTCACCACACCTCCCACCCTAACACTGCTCCTATGTTGAACCAATATACATGAGCTTGTGAGGAAATAGACCATGTTTACAAGGACCGTCATGGTTATGTGAGTGGTCCAATTTTTTAGTCAGTAGTAATTCATGAAATACTTGAACCATACAAGCAGTCGACTCGTATGCTTGAGGAAACCTTTTATGTCACTCATACTCATGGTTATCAAAAGGTGACATCATCATCCTCAGCCATCACTCACATTGCCACTAGAGACATGCTAAATCCCCTTAAATGTGTTATGACCCTACAAGAATGGGTTGATTTTTATGGTGATTCATCTGAAGAGGAAGCCATAAATGCCACACCAGTTACTCACGATAGGGAGAATAACTCTGACCTTCCTCCTGATGCCTCGTACAGAAACACACTGACCAAGAAAGTCACCTTATCTTAGAAACCATGTGATTTCTGAAGAGTCCTTGTCTGTTCCTGGAGTGGTACATCAGGTTAGTGCAATCAATACATCTGTTATCAAAGGTCACCTACCTCTTGTTGACAATAGTTGGAAATCCTCTGCGAATGACTATTATTCTTCTGGAGATGACTCTAACGATGATTGTACTTCTACATCTCCTCCCTCTTCACCCCATTTCACACCTACATACTATCTCCCAACACACTCCTGCAAGAAGGTTCGTCGAAAACCTCCTTGACCCCCATGTACCTCCATATCAAATCTACTCGGTCCCCCATGTGTAATTAACTGATCATACTTAGGATGACCTAAGCCTAAGTATAGGGGGACCGATATCATTATGTATGCATCATTTCTATTCTTTATTCTCACCATCGGCCGCCCCATTTCTTCTCTTATGCTATGCTTAGGCCCTCAAAAGCCCAAGTATAGGGGGTGAGTCGACTTCCTTTTTTTCACACAACTATCCTTGGTACGAGCTATGTCTACATTTCACTTTGTACCATGAGGACATAGCACAAGCTAAATATAAGGGATGTATATATTTTTTATACTTTATCCGTATCTCGTACTTTAGTTGTTTCACATCAAAAACCATGTATGGGTATAAGTTATGTATATTATGTATAATATGGAAATTTTCTTTGTGCAAATAATACCTATTTTCAAAACTTTTTGCAAAAATTTGGGGGGATAACAAGTTAAAAAAACTTTTTGTGACTATTTGACTACTGGATTAAAAATTACTAGTTACTTCCTAATGAGGGAACTATGATCTCCCTTATCAGATTGGGTGGTTAAAGGACAACGTTAAGACACCGTCCTAAAGTAATATGGGAAGCCATGGTATGGTTTATATTTACAACCCTACTAGTTGAAAGTAGATGCATCTAGCCATACAATTCAGGCCAGTCACTATGTCATTCTAAAAAAAAATCAAAAAAAATCGAAAAAATAAAAAATCAATTAAAAACCTTTTTTAAAAAATAACATTAGATTTAACTTAAAGTTCTTTCCCTGACACTTCCGCTATCACTCAAGGCTTTAGAAATAAAAGAAACTCAGGTTCTTAAGGTCCTTTGATTTAGAGTTAACCGTCCTTAACCATTAGGGTTTGAGACTTAATAATCCACACTTCCTTGTGTTTAAAAGATATGAGTGCTATATTGCACTCTTAATCTCTACCTTATAAGAATATGAACTGCACATCACTCGCACAACTGCATGATTGATGAGATGAGTTGAGATTTCACTTGAGGGATTGGGACTGGAGATTTGAGTCTAGAATCAATTTAATGATGCTCGAGGATGGGATAAAATCGATGAAAGCTTCATGAAACCAAAATGTCAGCAAACCGTAGCCAGTATGCGAACAAGTTCGCATGCTATGTTTTGATACCCACCTATGTGTCAGGGTGTGATGAAACTAAAAAATTGTTTATTATTGTGCGCCAACATGGTAAAAGCAGTGGAACTAGCCTACAAGAAAAAAATGTGAATAAAATGATCTCTAAAATACAAGTCAAGCTCAAAGAGTTTCAATCAAAAGAGAGCGCTCCCAACCATTTCAAAGTGTCCACTTGGACCAAATATACTAGGACCATGAAATCGGGCTAGCAGCAAAAAATAACTCTACGTCGTATAGCGATAGAAGTATGGGTATTGAAGTATCTTAGATATTCAAAAGAGACACACCCCTATATACTCCCAGGAAAATAAGTGCAGACGACTCTGACATCTTTTGATAGACATATTGATCAACGAACAAAAAAATACATGTGTTGAGTAATAAGGCACTCGAGAGGATCCTTGTTCTAATGTGAGGTAAAGAAGAAAATAGACAAACATATGCCCTCCATCAGTTGCCCTTTCATCTACTTTTTCATCTCTGAAAAACTACTGAGATGGTAGATTGAATGCAAGAATTGATTTATTCCCTTGTGTTGAGAATTGGTTATTGAGGAGTGTCTCTTGGATTAAGACTTTAGGTGAAGTTTTGACTCGACTCTCATGATTACAGTACACACTAAGCTTCATATATCTTATGTTATATGTATAAGCTGAGAGTCTCATAATTAGAGAAGATGGATATCTTTTGACTAGATCTTTGAAGATATGGAAATATCCTCAAGTAAATCATGGAAGCGTGTAGATCGCATCGAATGCGATCGTGAGAGACAAGTCGCACTAGTTGCTCCATGCAGCGAAATTTAAAAAAATTTAAATGAGATGAAACCACATGATCCAAGAATCTTTCTCGGATCATTTCATCTACACCACAATAGGTATAAGGTTTACCTCTTGAAGCGTGTGTTGCGATCGAGTCTCTAAATGAAGAGACTTCTTGTCTCAAGTCCGATCCGATGGAGGAGACGCTTGCGAGCATGTTGATGAGACACATCCTTCCCACAATCCACGTTGATTATCCAAGCGGCGAATCTCCTGATCTCGTCATACAAGATCCGACTTCTTCTTCACGAACGAGGCGCACCAAAGGAGGCGGAGATCCACGAGCAAATACTCCGGCAGCATATCCATGATGATGCGGCGAAGGCGAGTCTCTCAATGGCTCCATGGTGGACAGCCATAAGAGAGAGAAGGAGAGAGGCACATAACGTGTGGAGAGAGAGAGAGAGTGGAAGAGAGCATTAGTTTGCGTTGTAAACTTGTGACTCAATGAGCAAGGGGTGCCTCTTCTTATATAGGGTTTTAGGAGTCCATGGATCCCAATCTATGGACAACACACAATCAATGGTTGAGATTGATTTGTGTTTATTTCAATGGCTAAGATGTAGTTGTAAAAATACAACAACAACTGATTTAATTGTAATAAATTGATATTGATAAATCAACATAATTAATCCCAATTTAAATCACATTTGACTAGAGAAGAGATAATGAGAAGACTAAACCAATTCCCAAAAATAGGAGGACGGCTACCATCATCTCATGAGATCTCATTATCTCATGATATCTCCAAGATTTACAACAACAATTGTTGTAAATATTTTTCACAAAAACAATTCACAATTATCTTGTGAAAAACTTCAATCAAGCCTTTGAAATTACGTGAATCTCATTCACAACCCAAAATAAAATGTAATTATATTTTCAATTAATCATTCAATGCCAATCCATTCACATTAATAATTAATCAACAAATATAAATCAAAATATGATCTCTTTAATATATTATAAATCACATTTATAATATATCTGATTAATATGGATAATGATATCAACATTATTCATATCCATGATAATTAAATCACAGTTAATCATCTTGGATCTCTTTTCTCATGTGCCCAAATAACATGAATCACATTCATATTATTCACGTCTTTGATAATTAAATCACATTTAACTATCTTAGATAACTCTCCTTATAATATGAATCAAATTCATATTATTTATGATAATTAAATCACATTAATTATCACTTTCTCAATGCTCGGATACAAGTATCAAAAATGAAATTATCCATGAACTCTTTCAATGCGCTTTCTCCACAGATACTTGGAGATAAGGACATGGCGATTGTATTGTTCCACGTATGGTGACTTGGATATTGAGATCACATCTCAAATCCCGATCTTACGGGCCTCCCATAGATGCTTGATTAAATCAAGACCGCACATATAATCTTCTCATTACATCTGAATCACATTCAGATCAATGCCCAACATTTGGACTAAGATCAGATTACTTCTCTATGAGAGGAGTCACTAAAATCCAGACCTGTTTCATCACTCCCTCGGAATGGAAGCGTCATGGTTATACAATCGTTTATGATCACATCACAATCAGGTATTCCTAATACATGTACATCCTGCATACTGGAAGACCCAGAATAAACATGAAGTATAAGATCAATTTTACACTATCTACTTCAGAGTTT
Organism: Ottelia alismoides; assembly: GCA_037367405.1. Lineage (NCBI taxonomy): Eukaryota > Viridiplantae > Streptophyta > Magnoliopsida > Alismatales > Hydrocharitaceae > Ottelia > Ottelia alismoides. The sequence goes on along the minus strand of JAZKJV010000864.1, from coordinate 125,187 downwards.
TATCATCAAGTTTTCTCATTTGACTATTGGGAGTTGGTATCGATCATATACTTTCCAAAATCATATATCATAACCAGGTGTTGATCATATACTTTCCAAAAGTATATATCAAACTTACAAATTCAGTCAAGCTTCCAAAGCGAGATGACTGTGCACGGAATTTGATCCTTCCCAATATCTCATGTGTAAGCTCATGTCTTCCGGTTCAGTAATGAACCTGTATGATCCCTTTGAGAGATCGTATTACTCATATGACTTATATGCACACCAGCGCGTCGGTGTATAGACCTTGATCAGGTCATCAACCTATTGGTCTACCAAATGTACACACTCAGACATATAGTAACACATCTTTCTCCGGTCAGAGGATGCGTGCCTATATCGTGACAGCATATGACATAGGACTTTGGTTATCTCGATCTCGTTAAGTCAACTCTTTGACCTAACTAAACAGACACCTCCAAATCTCTATTCCCATGCAGAGGACCTTCATCAAGAGGTCGGTCAGACATCAACCAAGTGAGAAAGGATTACCATCTCCTACTCAGGCTGAAGATCATCTCTTAACAATCATTTGACGGTACTTGATGAGTCCTCAATCTAACTCTTTAGATATCCATCCAAGCACCATCCTCTGTGATTCAATGATTGAATCAACAACAGTATGATCATTAGGATAGCAATGGTGCATAACCCTAATTGTACTATGGGATCTATTATAAAAATTAGTTATTGTTCATTTCAGATTAGGGAATGATATTTGTAAAAACATTTATTGCATAATGGCTCGCCGTGGGCTCGCATGTCCAACAATCTCCCACTAGTCCAAAGAGCCATTAATGGGATAATCATTTAAACCCACACTCATGTGACAATCATAGGCTATTTAGAAAAATAGCTAGGTAAGCTGCTCGGTCACTCTACTCCCAAGAGACTACGCCAAGTTCTTTTATGACACTTGCATATTCCCTAGTAACAGTGCTTGCATCTAATGTGAATGTTGCATCTTATGCAACCAATACTCAATCTTATCAGTTATAGTATCCTTGACATTATAGCTTGATAGTTATTATAACTAGTATTTCCACAATCCTTATAAGAATACCCTTATTCCTGGAGATCTCTATCTCCTAAGGTATCCACAGTCATGACATTTTAGATTACTATCTATAAAGTCTTAAGTTCTTGAAGATAAGACTTTGAGATCACTATCTCAAAAAATCTTTTCATCTTTGAAGATATTGTTATTACTGCAATCAAGTGTTTTGTCTCCTTAGTAGGATTGGTAACATTTACTACTCCCATTTCATGGCTAATATCTAACTTTTGTACACATCTAGCATACACTCGACTTCTCGTAACTTATGCACAAGGACAAGCAGTTCCAGCATTCACTTTCTCAACTCTTTCAGGTGCTATCCCTTTAGATAGGTCAGTGCCATATCTTAAGGATAGGAAGCCTTTCTTGGAATTTTCCAGAAAATAGAACATGTCCAAGGTGTACTACTGACGAGGCGCAAAATCAGCCCTTTAATAGTGCTAAATTAGCACTTGGAAATGTCGGTGCAGTCGGGCCGATTTCGGTCGTCAAAGAGATCACCTCATTTAAATATATGCGATGATAAATCAAAATGAGGTGATCGTTATTAATTTTACTTGGCAAGAAACCAAGGTCGAACTCAGGGACACGAGCCTCTCTCGTATTGATCGGATTTAAGTTTGTTTAATCAAGTGTTGAAATAAAGCATATAGGTCAAATCATGCATGTAGACAAAACAAGACAATGCATTAGAACATAAAATAGACATGCATTTTTTTTATCAATTTTTATAATGCAAATAAATGGATATGCAAAGCGAATGATATGCCCCAAAATCATAGTTACTTGAGCCATAAAAAAATGCGAGTTAAACTGAGTTGGCATTAAGAAGCACTCCAAATTTGATAAGCAAATACGCATGTCAAATAAAACAATCAGGACACTTAGATATTAGAATAATACACTACTGATCTTGGTGTCAAATTTAAAATTTAAGCATGCCATGATGAAGAGGATGAGAAGAGCTTCAAAACGAAACTGAAATCAACTCGATTGGAGCTATGTAGCTCAAGATATGCACGAAAGAAAGCAGGGGCATAAATACAATAAAACATGGAAAGATAACTACAAAAAGGTCCCTGGAAAGGACTAAAATGCAAAAGAAATAAATGCGAGGCCTTCCCTGTAAATGAACCCCACGCGCAGGGGTATATTTGCAATTATATAAACCCGCAAGTGTATAAGTGCAAATAACCCCAGATGCACGTGGTTCGCATGTGAGGACTGGACCTTTCTGCAAATCTGGAGAAGTCAGAGGGCGTCTCTGCAAAATTCCCAAATAGCACGTGCGCAACACGTGCTACCCAGGCTCGGAAGGAGGCTCGGATTTGGCAGAGGTTCGGAGGCGCTTCGGCTAGGCTCGGGTGGACCGAGGCTCGATGCAGGCTCGTGGAGGCTCGGAGCAACCGAACCTGGAGGTACGTAGACGAAGGCTCGGGCGCGTTCTGGTGATGCCACGTGGCTCCATCGCGGTCCGTTGGATCGAACAGATCCAACAGCTGAGGGACGACGTCTACGTGGCTCTATCATGGCCGTTGGATGGCCGCTGGGGTTGGGCCATCCAACGGCAATTGTGCTTCGTCTTCGGGCTTCAGCTGGCGGCGATTTTGGAGCTCCGGCGAGGGAGCTCCATCTCCGCCGATCTCTTCTGGACGCTGTGATCCTCCCTCGAGCTCACGGAAAGATCGTCGATGAAGCTGTGAGCTCGAGGGATGCGTCTGACATCTCAGCTCATTTCGCCAGGGCTCCAATGTCGAGGACGACAGTCACGAAGATGGGCCCGGCGAGGCTCCGGCCATTGCTCGTTTGATGGACCTGCAGGGTTAGTAGTATGTAGCCGAAGCCTAAGAGGTGTGTGAGTGAGCGAGGTGAGAGCTCTTAGGGGGCGGAGAGAGCGGGGAGCTCGGTGCTCCTCCGCCGCTAGAGCGGAGGAGGTGGTCGGGGGCGATGGGGGGTATGGAAGAAGGGGAGCATGATCGGAGAAGAAGGCGTGAACAGGGAAGTGTTGGCGGAGCTAAGGGAATGGCCATCGGAGCGAGGGGATGGCCGGAGAAGCCTAGAAATTAATGGAAAATTAAAGAAAAAATGCAGAGAAGGAGAAGAAGCTTACCGGCGATAGGGGCGGAGCGGAGCTTGGGGGCGAGCTTGAGATTGAGCTCTGGTCGTCGCTGGACGTCGGCAGCTACTCGACGCAGCTCAGGCGGTCGCCTGGAGGCGCCGCGACATCGCCATGGCCGGCGATGGATCTCACCGGGGGCAGCAGTCGTCATCGCTCAATCCAGCCACCTCCCCCTGTCACCGGGAGGTGGCGGAGGGCTGGGCCGTGCCCCGCGTGAAGGTGGATACCGGCGAAGGGGTGTGGTGGAGGCGTATTTGAAGGGAGAAGTGGCGGAGGTAATGGTGGCCGACGTGGGTTTGCGGGGCGATCATGGGACGACTGAAAGGGAGTTATGGGTCGTGGAGGTATGCGCGGAGTAGAGGGATGATGGGGCTCGGTCGTGGGTTGGTTTGAGAGGGAAGAGGTAGTCGGAGAAGTCGGCGATAATGGGAAGGGGGAGACTTCCGCGCGAGGTGGTGATCGTGGGGAAAGAGGCGGACGGGAGGTTGACGATGCAGCTCAACCGTTGGATCTGGAGATCCAACGGTTGATAATTGGGCGTTAAGTGACGGTGTGGATCGGATCGGGGGACGGAGCGATCGATGGCAGATGGAGCTGCCACGTGGCGAATCGAGAGCGAGGCGCCATCGGAGGGTGGTGATGAGAGATGGAAGTTGATCGAACGGCGGAGGGAAATAAGTGGGAGCAGCGACCAAGATCAAATCTGGGGCAGTGCAATCGAAGGGATCAGGCGCTGCCACGTGGCGAGCTGCGGATGCGGCGCTGGCGGACGGCTTAGATGAGAAGGAAGAGGAGATCGAGCGGTTGAAGATGCAGCGGAAACGGGAGGTGGGGATTACATCTCCAAACGCCGATCTGATGGTGGAAATCATTGACACGTGGCGCATGGAGAGCGAGGCGGGGACGTGCGGTGTAGATGGAGTGTGGGGAAGATCTGAGGGCTTAGGAGAAGAGGCGGATGTGGATAAAGCTGAGCCGTTGGATCCAATGAGAGATCCAACGGTTGAGGATGGCGGCGGAGGAGACAAGGGAGGCGGGCCACGTGGCGCCCCCAGATTGGGCCACGTGGCCCAATCAGATTATTGGGAAGGTTTTTCTGATTTTTGAGGGCTATATTGGCCGAATTTGAGAAAACTCAAAACATGAAAGTTGTAGATCTTGACGAGATCTACAAGTTTCATGTTGACCAGAACTGGAAATGAAATCAAACAAGGGCCCGAAAATATTTTTGAAGGTATTTTTAAGTCTAAAAAATACCATGATTTTTGTTTTGCCATTTTTTTGTGGTTTTTAATTTATTAAGGACTCTGTTAATTATAGGACATTAACAAGGAATTATTGACAAACTTTTAAGCAAGGGGGTTAATTATGGGAAATAAAGATGATGAAACTGAGGTTCATCACCCCCCTATACTTAAACTATGCTCGTCCTCGAGCATAAAAAAAAGAATGACGAAGTTGGATTAACCCCCTTGTGCATGTGACTACAGGATCCAATCTGATCAAATCGACTCGGCTTCAGAGATCCAAAATTTTAGAGTTCAACCCAGCCTTAATCGAGAGGCTTCCAATTCCTCTACTTCTCTAGACTCTCTCTGATGTACATATAAACTAAATGATATGAGTTTAGTGTTGACTGCAATTTCGAGAGTAGAGTCAAGTCTTCACCCAAAATCTTGGTCTGAGAAAATCTCCTAAGGACCCAATCCTCAACACTAGGGAATCAATCAAATCTTGCATTCAGTCCACCGTCTCTTTAATTGTCAGACTTAGAAAATGTAGATGGCAGGCCAGAAATGGAGGGCATGGGATTGTGTCAATTCTTCTCTCCCTCTCATTGGAACAAGGATTCTCTCTAATGCCTATTTACGCAACAAATTTTTTTGGTGTTGATCAGTGCGTCCGTCAAGAGAAGTTGGAGCCGTCTGCACTTGTTTTCCTGGGAGTACACCGGGGTGTGTCTCTTTTGAGTACCTATCGTACCTTCGACACCCAGATTTGTAGCATTTATGATGCAGAGCCCTTTTTTGGTGCAAGCCCGACTCCTGGTCCTAATAGCGGTGGTCCAAGTGGACACTTTGAAATGGTTGGGAGCGCTCGCCTTTGGTGGAAGCTCTTTGATATTTGACTTTGGTGGAATGAGAGCTTTTCTTTGAATTTCATTGACTTGTATAATTGGTGGCTAGCTCCACTGCTTTTACCAAGAGTTGGCGCACACTGATCAACATTTTTTATTTATTTTTTCACACCCAGGCACTTAGGTTAATGTCAAGAGATTAGTATAAGAATCAAGTTCTCATACTGGCCAATATTGCTGACACTCAGGTTTCATGAAGCCTCCAAAGATTTTATCCCATCCTCGAGCATCATTAGATCAAATCCAAACTCGACTTCCTCATCCCAATCCCTCGAGTGAAAAATCAACTCATCTCATCAAAAACCGCAGTCGTGCATGTGATGTGCTGATCATATTCTTTCTGTCTGAGACTAAGCATGGAATATAGCATGCAGATCTAGAAACTTAGGGGAATGTGGATGATTAAGTCTAAGACCCTGATGACTAAAGCTGGTTAACCTAAAATCTCAAAGACTTCTAAAAGCTAAGTCTCCTTGACCAATTCAGATCCTGGGTGAAAGTGAAAGTGTAGAGGACTAATCCAACTTCTTCATTCAAAAACAAGAGATTTTTTTTGGACTTTAAGAGATATTACAACTGCCTAAACTCAATTAACTAGCTACAATTCAGCCAGTATGGATGTAAGTACAGGCCGAAGCCCGTTTCTTGAGGACGGGGCCTTACGCGATGTCCTCTAAACCATCCAATCTGCTAAGGGCGAACCCTCACTGAACGCGGCTTTCCTAATTGGGCTTAGTAGTCACTAATAGCTCCTAAAGGTTTTTAGGGCTTTTCTCATTTTTATGGATTTTAATAAAGGTTAAAACACAAGTTAGACTCAACTTTCCTTGAAAAGAGATGGCGATTTTTTCAAAACCATGTTACACAAAATAAAAAATTTTCAAAACATTTTCAAAAATCATTTTCGAAAATATTTCTATAAAATAGTGTAACATAATATCGAAAAAAACGCGAAATCCTTTGAGTTTTCTTAGTCCAATGAATTTTACCTTAGCCAAAAAGTTTTAAATTTTTCAAATTTTTCAGATTTATAGCTAAAGTAGATATACGGTATATACGGTATACCCCCCTATACTTAAACTTTGCTATGTCCTCATAGCACTAGATGTTACAGGTACATAGGTCCATTTAAATATAGAAGAATATACGGGAGCTAAGAGAGGCTCCCCCTATACTTAGGTTAGAAATAACCTAAGTATAAAGGCAAGAAAGGAAGAGTAGAGAAAATCACGGGGACTTGGGTCCCCCCTATACTTAGGCTGAGATTAGCCTAAGTATAAAGATGGAATTCGATGTTGGAAGGAACCCAAGGTGAACGAAGAAGAGGAATGAATGTACAAGTGAGCGGTTGAATCTTAAGAGATGAAATGGAGGAACTAAGGTTCTAGGGTGTGTGTCGCAACAAAGACTCAATTCAAGCAAGCAAACCCTTAGTTTCACCAACTCACACATGAAACCAACCAAGTTTGGTTAATTATCTTGTCTGTTTTATTGGTGATAAAACATTAGATACATACGCAAAGAAAATGTGAATCAAAGCGTATGCGCGGGTGTTGCTCTCCCAAAACCGAATTTTACTCCATTTTAGGTTGACTTGCAATTAACAGTCCCAATTTTATATTAAATTGTCACTTAATTAAGGTTAGCACATCAATCAGAAAATCATCGTCTACCGTTCATTCCATTTTCCATTAATCCTAGGTGATCAATCTAGGAAATGAAAGCCGTGAAAAACATGTATTCGATGAAAAAAAACGCGATCTAGGCTAAGCGAGAAATCATGCAGTGATTTGACGATAAAAGCCGCGAAAAAATTGGGGCTGTTTTGAAAATCAAATCCAACATGTATGCAAGTCGAAAAAGCCGCACCTAATCATGCATCTATTAGCGGTGATTGATCTTCATTAATTTTATCTAAGTGATGCGAGATTAAGTGCGTCTATATTTAAAGTGTGTCCTACCTACGATCAAGCACGAGAGAATATGAAAAATGAGCTCGGAGAGCCGCGTGCCTATCCTAGGTCGACACTCAAGTGGGGACGATCCCCACACAACCACAATCGTTCGATTACAATCGCGAGTCTTCGATCGAAGACCGCTGTAAAAGACGAATTATTAAAAATATAATACAACAAAAATGCGAGACACATTTTTTTTCTTTTCTTCCTCCTTTGCTCCAAGCATGCTCCTGCGGCTCCTCGCAGCGAGGAACGCCCTGCTCCTCGCCTCCTTGATCCATCAAGGGTCCTGCCACAGAAACAATTGTTAGAGATCAAATAAGAAAGAAAAAATTTTATATGCAAAATATGTGACCATTTGACCTATAAAGAGGAACACTAAATTAAACACACAAAAAATCCAAAAAATAAAAGAAATGAGCCGTGTCCCCGGCAGCGGCGCCATTTGACGAGCCGCAAAATCGACCCTTTAATAGTGCTAAATTAGCACTTGGAAATGTCGGTGCAGTCGGGCCGATTTCGGTCGTCAAAGAGATCACCTCATTTAAATATATGCGATGATAAATCAAAATGAGGTGATCGTTATTAATTTTACTTGGCAAGAAACCAAGGTCGAACTCAGGGACACGAGCCTCTCTCGTATTGATCGGATTTAAGTTTGTTTAATCAAGTGTTGAAATAAAGCATATAGGTCAAATCATGCATGTAGACAAAACAAGACAATGCATTAGAACATAAAATAGACATGCATTTTTTTATCAATTTTTATAATGCAAATAAATGGATATGCAAAGCGAATGATATGCCCCAAAATCATAGTTACTTGAGCCATAAAAAAATGCGAGTTAAACTGAGTTGGCATTAAGAAGCACTCCAAATTTGATAAGCAAATACGCATGTCAAATAAAACAATCAGGACACTTAGATATTAGAATAATACACTACTGATCTTGGTGTCAAATTTAAAATTTAAGCATGCCATGATGAAGAGGATGAGAAGAGCTTCAAAACGAAACTGAAATCAACTCGATTGGAGCTATGTAGCTCAAGATATGCACGAAAGAAAGCAGGGGCATAAATGCAATAAAACATGGAAAGATAACTACAAAAAGGTCCCTGGAAAGGACTAAAATGCAAAAGAAATAAATGCGAGGCCTTCCCTGTAAATGAACCCCACGCGCAGGGGTATATTTGCAATTATATAAACCCGCAAGGGTATAAGTGCAAATAACCCCAGATGCACGTGGTTCGCATGTGAGGACTGGACCTTTCTGCAAATCTGGAGAAGTCAGAGGGCGTCTCTGCAAAATTCCCAAATAGCACGTGCGCAGCACGTGCTACCCAGGCTCGGAAGGAGGCTCGGATTCGGCAGAGGTTCGGAGGCGCTTCGGCTAGGCTCGGGTGGACCGAGGCTCGATGCAGGCTCGTGGAGGCTCGGAGCAACCGAACCTGGAGGTACGGAGACGAAGGCTCGGGCGCGTTCTGGTGATGCCACGTGGCTCCATCGCGGTCCGTTGGATCGAACAGATCCAACAGCTGAGGGACGACGTCTACGTGGCTCTATCATGGCCGTTGGATGGCCGCTGGGGTTGGGCCATCCAACGACAATTGTGCTTCGTCTTCGGGCTTCAGCTGGCAGCGATTTTGGAGCTCCGGCGAGGGAGCTCCATCTCCGCCGATCTCTTCTGGACGCTGTGATCCTCCCTCGAGCTCACGGAAAGATCGTCGATGAAGCTGTGAGCTCGAGGGATGCGTCTGACATCTCAGCTCGTTTCGCCAGGGCTCCAATGTCGAGGACGACAGTCACGAAGATGGGCCCGACGAGGCTCCGGCCATTGCTCGTTTGATGGACCTGCAGGGTTAGTAGTATGTAGCCGAAGCCTAAGAGGTGTGTGAGTGAGCGAGGTGAGAGCTCTTAGGGGGCGGAGAGAGCGGGGAGCTCGGTGCTCCTCCGCCGCTAGAGCGGAGGAGGTGGTCGGAGGCGATGGGGGGTATGGAAGAAGGGGAGCATGATCGGAGAAGAAGGCGTGAACGGGGAAGTGTTGGCGGAGCTAAGGGAATGGCCATCGGAGCGAGGGGATGGCCGGAGAAGCCTAGAAATTAATGGAAAATTAAAGAAAAAATGCAGAGAAGGAGAAGAAGCTTACCGGCGATAGGGGCGGAGCGGAGCTTGGGGGCGAGCTCGAGATTGAGCTCTGGTCGTCGCTGGACGTCGGCAGTTACTCGACGCAGCTCAGGCGGTCGCCTGGAGGCGCCGCGACATCGCCATGGCCGGCGATGGATCTCACCGGGGGCAGCAGTCGTCATCGCTCAATCCAGCCACCTCCCCCTGTCACCGGGAGGTGGCGGAGGGCTGGGCCGTGCCCCGCGTGAAGGTGGATACCGGCGAAGGGGTGTGGTGGAGGCGTATTTGAAGGGAGAAGTGGCGGAGGTAATGGTGGCCGACGTGGGTTTGCGGGGCGATCATGGGACGACTGAAAGGGAGTTATGGGTCGTGGAGGTATGCGCGGAGTAGAGGGATGATGGGGCTCGGTCGTGGGTTGGTTTGAGAGGGAAGAGGTAGTCGGAGAAGTCGGCGATAATGGGAAGGGGGAGACTTCCGCGCGAGGTGGTGATCGTGGGGAAAGAGGCGGACGGGAGGTTGACGATGCAGCTCAACCATTGGATCTGGAGATCCAACGGTTGATAATTGGGCGTTAAGTGACGGTGTGGATCGGATCGGGGGACGGAGCGATCGATGGCAGATGGAGCTGCCATGTGGCGAATCGAGAGCGAGGCACCATCGGAGGGTGGTGATGAGAGATGGAAGTTGATCGAACGGCGGAGGGAAATAAGTGGGAGCAGCGGCCAAGATCAAATCTGGGGCGGTGCAATCGAAGGGATCAGGCGCTGCCACGTGGCGAGCTGCGGATGCGGCGCTGGCGGACGGCTTAGATGAGAAGGAAGTAGAGATCGAGCGGTTGAAGATGCAGCGGAAACGAGAGGTGGGGATTACATCTCCAAACGCCGATCTGATGGTGGAAATCATTGACACGTGGCGCATGGAGAGCGAGGCGGGGACGTGCGGTGTAGATGGAGTGTGGGGAAGATCTGAGGGCTTAGGAGAAGAGGCGGATGTGGATAAAGCTAAGCCGTTGGATCCAATGAGAGATCCAACGGTTGAGGATGGCGGCGGAGGAGACAAGGGAGGCGGGCCACGTGGTGCCCCCAGATTGGGCCACGTGGCCCAATTAGATTATTGGGAAGGTTTTTCTGATTTTTGAGGGCTATATTGGCCGAATTTGAGAAAACTCAAAACATGAAAGTTGTAGATCTTGACGAGATCTACAAGTTTCATGTTGACCAGAACTGGAAATGAAATCAAACAAGGGCCCGAAAATATTTTTGAAGGTATTTTTAAGTCTAAAAAATACCATGATTTTTGTTTTGCCATTTTTTTGTGGTTTTTAATTTATTAAGGACTCTGTTAATTATAGGACATTAACAGGGAATTATTGACAAACTTTTAAGCAAGGGGGTTAATTATGGGAAATAAAGATGATGAAACTGAGGTTCATCAACTACTAATGTGACAGTCCCAATACCCTCTTGTCTTTGCTTCTGAACATCTTCAAAACTAAGATCTAAGAGGTTTCCTTGAGATTATATCTCAAGGTATGGAATAACCAGTCTATAAAACACTTATTATTATCCTTATATCATTCCAAATGATTAGGATATTATCTACGTATAGCACGATGAACATAATGGCACTCCCACTAAGCTTCACATGGTTCATCATGATTCTATCTGAAATTATAACATTTATAATTTCTTCAAATCTTATACTCCAACTACAAGAAGCTTATTTTGAGTCCATAGATGAAGTTTCTTTAGCTTGCACACCTTGCTTTCCTAAACCATGAAGCCATGGGGCTACTTCATGTGAATATTCTTAGAGAGATATTCATGGAGGAGTGCAATCTTGACTTCCATCTTGAAGATGTCAAAGTCAAGTTGTGTAGCTATAGTTAGAAATAATCTGATGAGTTTAAGCATGGTCACTGGAGAGCAAGTCTCATCGCAAGCGATGTCTTCTATCCAGTTTATATCTCATGGCTACGAGCCGTGCTTTGAAGGTATGTACCTTCTCATCAGGTTCCCTTTTTCTCTTGAAGATCCATTTACACCTTAACATGTCTTACCCATATAGGTGGATCCTCAAGGGACCATATACAACACTTGCATATGAAGTCTACTTTAGACTTGATTGCTAACATCCATCTTTCCATGACATGATCTTCAGAAGTTTCATCACATGAAGTTCAATCATTGTCAGATTTCTCTAACACATGGAATCCATCCGCAAACTCTTTTGAAGAGGTATTAGTGTTCCATCTTTAATTGTCCTTTTAGTTTCTGATTTCAGGAGCCTCTTTATCTTCTCAAGATTAAATGAGTTCCTTCACTTCATTTTTATCTTTATTCTCAAGAGATTCATCCTATAAGAATCACATCCTTAGAGATGATATCTTTTAAGAATCTCAAAGTCATAAAGTAGGTATCCAATACCATCCGTTATTTTCCTAATGAAGTAGCACTCTCTGATGCATGATTCCAGCATACTAGCATGGAACCTTTTTAAGGATATATATATATTGTAGTCTTTACTACATATATACTTTGGAAACTAAGAGGTAATTATACTAATATTCATCATTGAAAAAATCATGTCACACATGATCTAATTGTATCTCCCTACAACTCTATTGAGTTTAGGTGCATTAGGAGGATTGAGATAGGAATGGCATTCATATCTCCATAAGGTATTCCTTTGAATTCATCTAATATGTACAAGATACCTAGGTTAGATCAAATTCATTTCATCTTCCTTCAAACTTTTGTTCTAAACCAAAAATTATGAAATCTTTGAACATGTCAAAGCTTTCTTAGGTGAAGGGAAGAAATCTCATGTCATAATTAATCATCAAATGATATCACATATCGTCAATGTTTATTATGATTAAGATGATCCACATACATCAATATGTATGAGATCTTTAATACCTTGGCATCTTACACCATTCCTAGAGAAGGGCACATTGGACAATTTTACTTTGAATACAATATTCAAAATTATGTAAGATTTGAGATTTTAGACTATCTAAAGTTCATCTCTTACTAGTCTATTGATCTCATCTGCAGACTAATGTCCGATGCTAGATCATTGTCAAATGATCTTTATCCTCCTATTGATCTTATAAGGTTTAATTTTCAGTATATAGAAATGTTAATGGACCGTTCATTAATTTTTCTAATTTAGTAGAGTCCTTCAGATATCAAAATACTATCTGAAATATATCCATCATAACTCTTTATGATAGGTCTTTTCCAGAATTCATGTCTATTTTCAACATTTAGAAATAAAGTATGAGTGTTTTCTAATATCTAGGTAGTAGAGACAATCTCTAAGACTAAGGACTCTCCCACTGAAAATATGAAGTCTATTTATCGAATAGAGATTGTTGCAACAATTGCATCAATATCCATGTAGATGACTATTGAACCTTAAGATCAAATCTTCTAGTCTTCTAAAACATATGCAACCAATTTCAAGTGTTATTAGAAGAATGAGATACAATTATTAGACTTTGAATCTTATCCAATAAGAAAGTCAATTTCAATAATTAAATATAGATTATTCCGATGCACTATCCGATTCCTTCTCTAAGGATCTAGATAGACTTGATAATCATACTATCAACACATCAGCTCATTGCAGTATTGGCATTCATCCAAGTCTTTGGATGTCATATGTGTGGAAACCTAAGAAGTATAGTCAACTCTTTGACTTTTCTTCTAACTTGGGTCTGACCCATGCTTCCACTGCGCTTCTTTCATCTCTAAACAATGGTTAAGACAAAGGATCTCTTATGTTGAATTCAAAAGATTTCAATATAAGAGTATTTCGACATTTATATATGCTTTATTTAATTCATATAATATGAACATTATGAAGCTTCATGAATGACTAGAGTATCAATAGTAGGATGATGACACTCATCATATCTACGTACATCTTAACTCTTAAAAGACTTAGGTTCAGGTAGGTAATCAAACATCTTGAATACATCATCTCCTATAAAGCCACCATTCTGCATAATACAGTGAACCATGTCATTCATGATTAAATGTCAAGAGCAGATATGTATGCCAAAACATCTTCTTAAAATTTTATAAGGATTATTTGATAATTGCGATCATTATCGACTTGTCACTTCCAAAGTACATTCGATGAGAGACCAAGACTATAGAGACATACAAACCCTAGGGTTGTAGACCTATTGTCTATTTAATTGTCATTCCTCAATATTATGAGGAAACTTGCACATTGCAACCACATATAATATGTGTCCAACTGCAAGTAAAATATTTTGATCATGGATCCAATCCATGATATTTTACTGGTTATTATTGAGTATAGTACTGAGTGGGTTTAATGAGGATTATCTGAAATAAGAAATTTGCATATGAATATATAAATATATATTTTACTTTGACTTAGGAATTTTATATCAAAGTTATCTTGCCTTGTCAACACCGAAAGTTCATTCCCTTAATCACTTTCAATGTAAGAGATATACTTACTATTATATCTCAATAAGATCTGGGATCTCCTTTCTTATCTTTGTCACATCCCAATAATATGAGAACCTGTAACTCGGATAAAAAGAAGCGGAACACATCCGCCTTGCAAGTCCAACTTGCATCTCCTAATTTGGTCTTTAACACCCGGGCCCACCACCCCTAAGGTGATGTTGACCCGTCGTTAATTGAACCAATTGTCAACAGGATTAGAACTCGCTATGCGCAATCCAATATCTCCCCAATAATATGAGGAACCAATATTGGGATCACTACACATACGGCCTTACTTTTTTTTGAGAAGCAAAGAGCTCGATACAGATGCGCTTGTATGCAGGAGCTGTGACTTCGGACATGTGTCTCCTACATACAATCCCTGGCGATGGAACCCTTCGCCTTGACGGGAGACCATGGATGTCACTTATGTGATCCTCCACCTCTTATTCAAATTTCAATTAATTATCATGAATCATATTCATATAATTAATTCTTCCAAGGGAGTGTTTTTAATTGGATATAATTAATTTAATCACATTAAATCAATTATCAATCCAATTCAATCAACAAACTTGATTGTTATGTGAATATATGGTATTATCTCCAAGTATGTATTAATTCAAATTTTAATAATTAGAAAATACACAGTGATTTCTCCATCATTATCGAATCCCTACATGTTGTCATGGCCAATACCGACGGGAGTGGGATAGACCGCACACGGTGCAACCTGCTACCCCAACCTCCCCGACTAGACACCATATCGACCTTTGAAAAGGATAATGCCAAATCGATCATTGTGTACTTGAGATGTTCATCGGTTTTTCAATCGAAATTATACCATATATTAATAATCAAAACCATTTTGATTATAAGGAAATTTGCTAGACAAATTCCAAACATATTAAAGTAACATATTTGTTGAAAGTGTATCAAGTAACCAATTGGTGATCTAGATCAAATCTAATCATTTATTGGTTGAGGTAATATCATTTAAGGGAAAAATTATCAATCAAATATTTCCCAAATATTATCCATAATTATTCAAAGAAATTAACCATTAATTTCACAAGTTTCTTAAATGACTATCACAAGATCATGATTAGGATTGCAATTTTCAGCCGTGACCCTCACTTACTAAAATTAGCATATCTCATTCATTTTAAATCCAGATTAATCAAAATCAGTTTCCAAAGTTTGCTAACTTGATTTAAAATAGAACTTACATAATTAGCATGCATTTCAAGATGTTTTAAAACAGTAATTAACTCTCTAATTATGTCATTATTCGTCAGTCCCGAAACAGTGGATATATGTTCATTAAAATGATCATATCTTGAGTTATAGGATTCCAAATCACGCAAACTGAAATACCATGATTTCCTTAATTAATGGGAAACATTATCCAATTTAAAATTATGTGTTTAAACATTTTAAACAGGGCTGAAATTTTATCACAAACTGGGATGCGAATATTTAAATGCGATAAAATATTCACAATCCTTATGAGCCCAAGTCTTCCTAGGTTTATGGATCACATCCAAAACCTCCAACCTCACTCTGATACCACTTGAAGGATATGAAAATATCCTCAAGTGCATCACGGAAGTGTGTGGATCGCATCAAATGCGATCGGGAGCGACTAGTCGCACTAGTTTCTCCGGGCAGCGGAATTTTAAAAATTTAAATGAGATGAAACCACATGATCCAAGAACCTTTCTCGGATCATTTCATCTACACCACAATAGGTACAAGGTTTACCTCTTGAAGCGTGGTTGCGATCGAGTCTTTAAACGAAGATACCTCCTATCTCAAGTCCGATCCCATGGAGGAGACGCTTGCGAGCGTGTTGATGAGACGTGTCCTTCTCGCAATCCATGTTGATGATCCAAGCGGCAAATCTCCTGATCTCGTCACACGAGATCTGACGTCTTCTTCACGAATGAAGCGCACCGAAGGATATGTAGATCCACGAGCAAATACTTCGGCAGCATATCGATGATGCTGCGGTGAAGGCGAGTCTCTCAATGGCTCCATGGTGGACGGCCATAAGAGAGAGAAGGAGAGAGAAGCACATGATTTGTAGAGAGAGAGGAAGAGAGCATTAGTTTACGTTGTAAACTTGTGACTCGAAGAGAAAGGGGTGCCTCTTCTTATATAGGGTTTTAGGAGTCCATGGATCCCAATCCAAGGACAACACACAATCAATGGTTGAGATTGATTTGTGTTTATTTCAATGGATAAGATGTTGTTGTAAAAATACAACAACAATTGATTTAATTGGAATTCATTTATATTGATAAATCAACAAAATTAATCCCAATTTAAATCACATTTGACTAGAGAAGAGATAATGAGAAGACTAAACTAATTCCCTAAAAATAGGGGGATGGCTACCATCATCTCATGACATCTCATTATCTCATGAGATCTCGTTATCTCATGATATCTCCAAGATTAACGACAACAATTGTTGTAAATAATTTTCACAAAAATAATTCACAATTATCTTGTGAAAAACTTCAATCAAGCCATTGAAATTATGTGAATCTCATTCACAACCCAAAACAAAATGTAATTATATTTTCAATTAATCATTCAACGTGAATCCAATTCATATTAATAATTAATCAACAAATATAAATCATAATATGCTCTCTTTAATATATTATAAATCACATTTATAATATATCGAATTAATATGGATAGTGATATCCACATTATTCATATTCATGATAATTAAATCACATTTAATCATATTGGATCTCTTTTCTCATGTGCCCAAATAACATGAATCACATTCACATTATTCCCGTCTTTGATAATTAAATCACATTTAACTATCTTAGATAACTCTCCTTATAATATGAATCAAATTCATATTATTTATGATAATTAAATCACATTTAATTATCCACTTTCTCAATGCTCGGATACATATATCAACAATGAAATTATCCATGAACTCTTTCAAGGATAATGCAATTTCTCTGCGGATACTTAGAGATAAGGACATGGCGATTGTATTGTTCCATGTATAGTGACTTGGATGAGATCACATCTCAAATTCATATCTTGCGGGCCTCCCATAGATGCTTGATTAAATCAAGACCGCACAACTAATCATCTCATTACATCTGGATCACATTCAGATCAATGTCCAACATTTGGACTAAGATCAGATTACTTCTCTATGAGATGAGTCACTAAAATCCAGACCTGTTTCATCACTCCCTCGGAATGGAAGCGTCATGGTTATACAATCGTTTATGATTACATCACCCTCAGGTATTCCTAATACTTGTACATCCTGCATACTGGAAGACCCTGAATAAACACGAAGTATAAGATCAATTTTACACTATCTACTTCAGAGTTTTATCATCAAGTTTTCTCATTTGACTATTGGGAGTTGGTATCGATCATATACTTTCCAAAATCATATATCATAACCAGGAGTTGATCATATACTTTCCAAAAGTATATATCAAACCTACAAATTCAGTCAAGCTTCCAAAGAGAGATGACCGTGCACGAAATTTGATTCTTCCCAATATCTCATGAGTGAGCTCATGTCTTCCAGTTCAATAATGAACATGTATGATCCCTTTGAGAGATCGTATTACTCATATGCCCCTATATGCACACCAGCGTGCTGGTGTATAGACCTTGGTCAGGTGATCAACCTATTGGTCTGTCCAATGTACACACTCAGACATATAGTAACACATCTGTCTCCGGTCAGAGGATGCGTGCCTATATCGTGACGACATACGACATAGGATGTTGGTTATCTCGATTTCGTTAAGTCAACTCTTCGACCTAACTAATCTGACACCTCCGAATCTCTATTCCCATGCAGAGGACCTGCATCAAGAGGTCGATCAGATATCAGCCAAGTGAGAAAAAAAGGATTGTCATCTCCTACTCAGGCTGGAGATCATCTCTTAATAATCATTTGACGGTACTTGATGAGTCCTCAATCTAACTCTTTAGATATCCATCCAAGCAACATCCTCTATGATTCAATGATTGAATCAATAGTAGTATGATCATTAAGATGGCCATGGTACATAACCCTAAATTTACTAAGGGACCTATTATGAAAATTAGTTATTTCATTTCAGATCAGGGAATGATATTTGCAATAACATTTATTGCATAATGGCTCACCATGGGCTCGCATGTCCAACAATCTTGGTTATGCTTTTCCCCCTCAACTTGTGCCCTACGGCTCGAGCTTGGTGACAGCGAGCTCTCCCGGCCTTTTTGTAGCGTGGAGAGAGGTGTAGAGGTGGTTCCCAGCCATAGCCGATGGTGCTCCACCGTGAGGTTCCACCTTCTTGGCTCTGACCAAGTTGACGTCAGTTCTTTCGCTTTTTAAGTAGATTTTAGTCTCTACTTTTATTTCCTTACATTAGATTTAAGTTTGATTAATTGCTTTAGCATAGAATCAATCCATTGTAGTTTGTCGTAGCTCTGGCTATTGTTCCACCGTCGTCTAGCCATGGTTCTGACTCCACTTCACCTCCATCTTGTCCCTTGTCGCTTCCTCTATGCCCCACACCCCTTCATTCACCTTGATTCTCTCTGGATATGGAGACCCGATCTCCTTCCACTGTCCCTTCACCGGAGACCTCTGCCCCACATCATTTCACCTCCGCTCTCCACCAATAATGGCCAGGACCCTGCTCTTTGCATCGCCATTCTTCATATCTTCCTTACAGGTCTTGATGGGCCCTTCTACAGGCCATCTGCATCAAAGAACCATCTCTAGGTCCTTCTTCGAGCCATCATGCTCCAGGGGTCTACCAATGACCCCCATACCAATTTGACTCATCAGGGAGATGCGGGGAGGTTACAGGAACGTGAAAATCCCATCGACAGTGTTCCAGGAGGTCGAAGGAACGAGATGCGTCGGATTCAAACTCACCAAGTGCGAGTTCATCTTTTGTTCTTCCAACATCCTCAAGCGTCGTCCGATCAAGATCACTCCCCCAGTTGTGCAGCTGTCATCGAATCAAAAGAGCCATGACCGTCTAATCTCTTTGGGAGATTTAATCCCATATGTTTGCTGCAAAGCATCATCGTGCAAGAAGAGTGTGTCACGCGTCCAAGTGAAAAAACCTTGATTGTTCGTTGCAACGCCTGTGGGGGTAAATTTCATATCATCCCCCTGATTTTTGTAGCATTTTTGTTTAGTCCTGAAAATGGTTAATTTATTTTAATATTTTATGGAAAATTGCAAGTGAGTCCATGTACTACTTAAATATTACTATTTGGTCCTTGCCAGCTCATCTCACATGTTATCCCACGTGAGTTGGGCATTTTACACTATTATCTTGTGGGTTTTGTAATTGCCATTTAATATTTAAATTTTGAATATTAGTAAAAAACTTTTGGCATTTTGCATTATATACTCTGACTTTTATTTTAATTGTAAATATACCCTTACCAGTTCAATTAATTTTTGTGGTGGCTATCTATTTTCTAAAAATATCATCCGTGCTCCACCAATTATGAAAAAATAGGGTTTTGTGCATGCTTCCTTGATCTTTCAGGCTATAATTTTAGTTTTGAATTTTAGACATTATTCTTATTTATTAAAAATCAAAAGGACACATTTTATTTTCTATCTGCTTTAGAAAAATCCAAAAAAATATCAAACAATATTTAGAAATTCCAAAAAAATAGTGCTTGTTTATTATTGTACTGTGTACCTCTAGACCAAAAACCTTTAAAATAGAAAAAGAAAATCACTGAAAAATTAAGATCTCCAAAATTATTATAGAAACTGATAAAAATCTTTTGAAAAAAATTAAAAATATTTATTTCTAGTCATTTTATTATATATTATTAATTAAAATAGTTTTGAAAATTTTTGACTCTATTTGTATTTTTAAATTCCAAAACAATTCATTGCATTTAATTAGTCCCTACTTTTGATTATTTCGGAATTTAAAAATACATAAAAATTAGTAAAACTCTAGAAAAATCATAAAAACATTAAAAAAATATAAAAAGTACAAAAATACTTTATTCTGTAATTTTTGGTTTTTTAGTTATAGTTATAATTATATTATCTTTTATTATATACATCTCTATATGGTTATATATATTATATACTAAAAATAAATGGAATTAAAATTTTGAAAAAAAATGTAAAAAGAAAATAAAAATACAATTAAAAATCTAAAAAATATAAATATAAAATAAAAATAGAATTATTTTGTATTATTTAAAACCCACGCATTGCTTCATTTATATTTAATTTAGTAATTGGACAAAGCCTCTTATATTATTTATTTATTTATTTATTTTTAAATAATATACCTGCTATACTAACTTGTCTCCATGTGTTTGACACTCTAAATACTTGCACCTATACTTACATTTGATAGAGTTATAATAAATTTTAACTCTACATTTTTATTATGTGTTGCTTTATATTATTGTGGGTTTGTTGAATTATTCAATGTTCGTGAGTGGTCGCTTCAGCGACAGTGTTGGTCTCGCTTTGTGTAGACCACATTAGACCCTCGTAAAAGTCGAGTTTTCACTCTCTCGAGTGTGAGATTCTAGCTTACTTGCATATATGTTCTTCGCATGGACCAAGCAACCCCAAATCCTCAAGTGTCTAACACTGGGTTTGGTACCATACCAAAGCTCTGAGGAGTTTTAGTTACATATTTGCTAGGAATAATGTTTAGGATATACATTGCAGTCTCTGAAGGCTGGGGTTTAGGCCTTAGCGCATCACTGAAGCGTGAAGATTGCATCCAATGTGATCTAAAGCGACTAATCATACTAGCTGCTCGTGATAGCGTTATTAAATTTTTAAAGAGATGAAACCACACGATTCAAGAATACTTCTTGAATCATTTCTTCAACCTCACAAATAAGATATAGGAATACCTCTTGAAGCGTGGTTGCGATCAATGTCTCTAAAGTAAGAGACACTCTTTCTGAAGTCTGACTCGAAGGAGGAGATGCTTGCGTGCACGTTAATGAGATGTGTGCTTGTTGTAATCAAGGATGAAGATTCAAGCAATGAATCTCCTGATTTTATCTCATGAAGTATGAAATCTTCTTCACATGCAAGGAATACAGGAAGATGGAGATCTACGATCGAAGCAGTGGTACGACGATGTAGCGACGATGACGAGCCTCTCTAAGTCAAGAGGAGGACGACCACTCTTGAGGGAGGGGGTGTGATGATAATGAGAGAGAGAGTTTACACTTGCAATTGTCTTGTGAAAGAAGAGCTAGGGTTGTCCTTTATTTTGTAACATTTTGGATGTCCATGGATCACAATCCATGTGTTTCACAAAATCAATGGTTTAGATAATTTTGTGTTTTCAATCATTGGCCATGATTTTGTTGCATAAATGTATAACACCAATTAATTTAAATTAAATGAAATATATTGAATAATCATCCATATAATTAAATTCAATCAAATCAATAAACATAGAAGGATTAGAAAGGAGGTAAGGCTCCTTCCAATTAAGGCGTGGATGACCACCTTGATTTAGGACTCAAGGATGTCGTCCACCCTCCATACTTGGAAGGTGCCTTCCTGATTCCAATTATTTGAGATCTTTATCTCACATAATGCTTCATTCTTTACAACAACTTTTATTATAAATTTATTCGAACAAATAATTTTAAAATATTTTGTGATAATTCAATCATGCCATTGAAAATATGAATTATATTTAACATTCAAATAAAATGTAAACTATATTTTCTATTAATTATTCAATGTGAATCCAATTCACATCAATATTTAATTTTAAAATACTATTTATAATTTGCTCTCTCTAATGTATTATAAATCACATTTATAATATGTATGATTAATATGGATAATGATATCCACATTATCCATATCCTTGATAACTAAATCATACTTAATCATCTTGAATATCCATTTTCATGTGTCTAAATAATATGGAACATATTCATTTATTCATGATAATTAAATCATATTTAGTTATCAATTTCTCAATGCTCAGATACAATATTCAATAATGGAATTATCCTCGAACTCTTTCAAGAATAGCGTGCTTTCTCTGTGGATAGTTAGAGATAAGGATCGAGCGATTGTACGTTCCATGTATAGTGACTTGGATGTTGAGATCATATCTCAAATCTAGATCTCAGAGACCTCTCAAAGATTATTGATTAAATCAAAGTCATAAATCAAAAATTCTCATTGCATCTGAATCATTTTCAGATCAATGTCCAACCTTTGGAATAGGATTAGATTACTTCTCTATTAAGAGGAGTCACTAAAATCCAAACTTGTTTCATCACTCCCTCGGAATGGAAGTATCATGGTTATACAATCATTTATGACCACAAAACCCTCGAGTATTCCTAATACTTGTACATCCTACACACTGGAAGACCTAAACTTGAAGTTTTAGATCACTTTAGATTTTCTTCTTCAGGGTTTTATCATTAAGATTCTCATTTGATCATTGGGAGTCGGTATCGATCATATGCTTTTCTGAAGTATATATCATACCTACAAATTCTTGTCCTGCTTCCAAAGTAAGATGACTATGCATGGAATTTGATCGGTCCCAATACCTCATGAGTGAGCTCATGTCTTCCGGTTCAGTAGTGAACATGTATGATCCTTTTGAGAGATTGTATTACTCATATGCCCTCATTTGCACACCATCTCACCGGTGTATATATCTTGATTAGGTCATCAACATATCAGTCTACCAAATGTAGATATTCAGGTCTTTATCAATGCATTTGTCTTTGGTTAGATGATGCATGAATGTATCATGATAGTATACAACGTATGTCTTCGTTGTCTCAAACTCGCTAAGTCAACTCTTTTATCTAACTTATCTGACACCTCTGAATCTCTATTCCTATGCAGAGGCCCTGCATCAAGAGGTCGGTCAGATACCAACATTTAGATAAGGATTGCCATCTCCTTCTTAGGCTGGAGATCATCTCTTAACAATCATTTGACGCTGCTTGATGAGTCATCAATCTAACTATATAGATATCATCCAAGCACCAACCTTTATGATTCAACCATTAAATCAATAGTTGTTTGATTATTAAGATGGCCATGGTATATAACCCTAATTGTACAAAGGGACCTTATAAGTGCATTCATTCATTTAATTTCAGACTGGGGTGAAAACTCAATAATCTTTACTGATATATCAAAGATTACAATAACATTTATTACAGAAGTGGTTCGCCTCGAGCTAACATGGCTAACAATCTCCCACTAGCCCACAGAACCACTCAGCTACAATCTTTAAACCCATGGTCATTACATGCTGGTCGAAAACCTTTGTGTCAAAGGTTTGATAAGGGGATCAACAACATTGTCGACAAAGGCCACCTTGGTGCTGATGATGTCACCATGCTTTTGAATCTCCTGAATTATGTGGTATTTCCTTTCCACGTGCTTGTTCTTCTGATGCCATTTGGGTTACTTCACTTGAGCTATGCCACATGTGTTATCGTAGAGTAACGGGATGGGAGTATCAAAGGAAACTATGCCATGTTCTAGGATGAACTTGCGCAACCACACCACCTCCTTTGCAGCATCTGATGCGTCAATATGTTGGCTTATGTTGTTGAATTCATTGTTGTTGGACATGCGAGCCCACGATGAGCCATTTAGCAATAAATGTCATAACAAATATCATTCCCTGATCTGAAATGAAGAATAACTAATTTGCATAATAGGTCCCTTAATACAATTAGGGTTATGTACCATGGCCTTCTTAATGATCATACAGTTGTTGATTCAATTATTGAATCATAGAGGCTGGTGCTTGGATGAATATCTAAAGAGTTAGATCGAGGACTAATCAAGCACCGTCAAATAATTGTTAAGAGATGATCTCCAACCAGAGTAGGAGATTGATAAGCCTCCCGCACCCTTAGTTAATCCGGTCAAATTAATGTCCAAATCAATTAATGATATTCGTTGCAGTCGGATACGAGGGATTAATCAAAAATCACTTAGCTATTAATGTTAAGTGATGTAGTTTTTTTTTTACTTGGTGAAGTCCAAGGTCGATCTCAGGGAGGCATCTGTCTCCTTAGGTTGATTACATCAATTCACAAGTGCTCGAGATTCGGGGAACGATTTTTTTTTTGGTCTTTTTAATTACTATGTAGACAATGCAGACAATCCTTAGCCAATTTCAAGTTAGATTTAATTGATATATCAAATTCAGTCCAAAAATTATGAAAATTGGCCAGAAGGTTGCTTATGATGAAAATGACCTACACTAATTTTTTTGGAATTTTTTGACTCAAAATGAATATTCTATGAATTAACTAAACAAACAGTGTGATTTTCAATGTTTAATTTTTAATAAATATCAAAACACAATATTTCTCAGAACTAAAATTATCCTAGGAAGGTCTAATGATCAGGAACCTAGGAAAATTGACAGAACTAAAAAAATGTTGTGAAATGAATTAATTAAAATTAATCAAAGGAAATCACTAAACTATTTATTCAGGCCTCGTTATGCGTGCAAATGATGTGAAATTTTTATGGGATGTTAAAAACAATGTCCTTAAGCTACTGTGATTTTTTTGGTGATTTTTGAAGGCACAGATAATTTACTAAAAATCAAATGGCATCTCTGGGCAAAATATGACTCAAATCAACCAATTAATTCATTAATAAATCAAGAAAACCAACAAAAATACAACAAGTATGCTACCAGGTAGAGGACAAAATTCTCAACAAGATGCAACTTTTAAAATTCAAAAATGATCAACAATGCAAGCTATGGACACGTGCAAACATAGGGGTCTAAATGCAATACTGGAAAATAAATGTTCAAGAAATAAACATGCTGACAGGGACTAAAGTGCAATTACCAAGACTATGCAGGACTTGAGTGCAAATTCTCCACGAATCACGCGCGCCTCACGTGATGTCTGCTTCACAGGGACCTTTCTGCAATTTTGGGAACCTCCAGGGGTGTCGGTGCAATTTACCCAGGCCGCACGTGCTCCTCACGTGGGGCGGCCTAGGCTCGGAGACGTCGGAGGCTCGGTTTAGCCTCGGATCAGCTTCGGGTGGCCCGAGCCTAGGCTTGGAGGCCGAGGCTCGGAGCGGGCGACGTGGCCGCCTGAGGGCCCTTGGATCAAGGTGGATCCGAAGGTGGTCGGTGATGACGCGTGGCAGCGGGTGGAGCGTCTGATCCGCGGCGAGATCGACGGTCGAGGACGATGGCGGTGAAGAGACGCGTGGCGGGACGAGGGCCGTTCGATCTGAAGATCGAACGGCTGCTGCTCCTTCTCCTCGAACGGGCCTCCTCCGCCTGCGGAGGAGGGGGCTGTGCTCCGGCGACAGGTGCTGAGCTCCGCCTCCCTCGCTGAGCTCCGTCAGTGAGCTCCGTCAGCTCCCAGCTAGCTCGGAAGCAGCGGAGGACGCCTGCGAAGCTTCCGGTGGGCTCGGAATGGCTGGAGGAGGGCTGGCGCTCCTGGTCGATGAAGCTCGAGGAAGGCTCCGATGAAGCTCCGGCCAATGGTCCAAAGAGTACCTGCAAGTGTTAGCTGGATAGCCGAAGCGTGCTGGTGATCGTGGGAGTTGAATGGAGTGGTCGGAGAGGCCTGCGGGTGCTTGAGGTGATCGGGCGAGGTGGCTCCGGCCAAGCGGCGGAGCTGCTAGTCGACGGTGGTCGAAGTGCGGTGAATGGCGAAGTGGAGCGGCCCGCGAGGATGCTAGCACCGTCGCGGAGCTCGTCGGGATGTCGAGGAGGTGTGGAGATGTTCGTGGAAGGCGAATAAAATCGGAGAAGATCGGATGAAAAGAAGAGGATGATCGGAGAGGGGATGAAGGAGGTTACCTGGGGTTTGGGGCTCGGTTTTGAGCTCCAGGGGTCGTCGCTCCAGAGGTCGGTAAGCCTCGAGCTCGTGCAGCTACGCGGAGGGCGGCTGCGGCACGGCGGTGCACCGTGGATCTCGCCGGAGAAGAAGGTCCTTCGTCGCTCAACAATTCGGCTGCTTGCTGTCACCAAGAGGAAGCTTGGAGCTCGGGGTTCTCTCCTGGAGTGGCGGATGGGCTTGAATGTGGCCGGAGAGGGTGTATTTATAGGTCGAAGGTGGTGGCGAGGGAGAGGGAAGAGTGGGGAAGATCGTGGGAGAGACAGTGGCCGGCGAGGGTGGCTGGAGTGCGGCCGAAAATAGAAAGGGGCGGCCCCTCCCGCAAGGCGGAGATCGTGGGAGAGAGGGGCTGCCCGAGGTAGGGGACGAGGTCCTGGCCGTTGGATCTTGTGATCCAACGGCCAGATGGAGGCGCGAAGTGGCGGGTGAGATTAGATCTGGGCGAGAAGATCTGCGGGTGTGAGTGGTGACACGTGGCGTGAGCTAGGCAAGGCGCGAGCGAGCGGCCCTGATCAGGTCAAGGTGTTTGAACGGTCGGTTGAGATGATTGGAGGGCTAACGGCTCAGATGGAAGAGCTGAGGATGCAGATGAAGGGCTCAAGAGGTGACGCGTGGCGCTCTGTGGGCGAGGCGCTGATGGATGGTGGAGATGAAGAGTGGGGGATGATCAGACGGTTGAGGGGGTGCGCGTACGTGGTCACAGAGGGACCGTTGGATCTGGAGCTTGATCCAACGGTGGAGAGCGCGGGCGGATCGGCTAAAGACAGCGGGCCGCGTGGCGCAATCAGAGGGCGCCACGTGGCCTGCTGTGAGTGGTCGAAGGGAAAAACACGTGTAGAAAGAGGAGGAGGCCGAATTTGGAAAAACTCAAAACATGAAAGTTGTAGATCTTGGTGAGATCTACAAGTTTCATGTTGGCCAAAGATGGAGATGAGGTCAAATATGGTACATAAATACAAAGTTACATAAATATACATATGTAGTATACAAAATGCCCCAAAAACCCAAGTTCCTCATACAAGCTCCAATTTCAATGAAATTAGTCTCATTTTGAAGGTCTTTTGATATGTAGTATTCTAATAGTGAGTGGACCTAAGTAGGAGTTTGTATGCGGGCTTTATGGGGGTTTTACTGTACAAGGGTTCTCTGGATAATTGGGTTATTCTACAAGGGTGATTTGTGGCCTTCTTCCCTATATTATTGAGGAGTACATACATATATTATAGAGAGAAGTTTATTTGATGAAAAGGTATTTTACAGGGGATTTGTGGCTTCTTATTTAAATGCAGATGAGCTCCTAAAATGCATGAATTATGGATGCATGCATGAATGCTATTTATGCAAGATAAAGGGAAATATGCCTCTATTTTCTCGGGAACAAGGCTCTATTTTTGACTTTTGATGTGATGAATCACAGATTCATCAACCCCCTATACTTAAACCTTGCTCGTCCCCGAGCAACTAAATGAAATGCAAGAGTGAAATGATTTTGGGTTCCATACCAAGGTCATGAACAAAAGTTAAAAATGGAGCCTGACTCGACCTTTGGATTAATTGTGTGGCGGAACCTTATTTGGACCTGAACTTAAGAGCTAACAGACTTCAAGTTCCACAAGTCTTCTATTCAAGACGCCTCAATAGCCAGGTCAGAACAAATCCTCAAACGCAAATTTCTGATGACTATGATTCTTACTTGTACTGTGTAAGTGAGATATAGCTCTCCACATCAGAAATGACTCGGAACCAGCCTCCTCTAACAAGGTAACTCAATAACCCGGTCCAGTAACTCTTTCCTCGAGGAGCGGGGTATTCCCTTCTAAGTTCAAGTGCGACCAACTCAAGAGGAGGGGGTAGAGAAAAGAATGGACGGTGGCCAGTGTAGCCACCTATCCCGGGATGCCTGACCAGTGTAGCCAAGTCATCCAGCTGCATTTCTTCGTACTCCGACAGGTAAAAATTTTTTTCTTTGACTTGGACCTGTCTGATTTTTTTGGAGTTTTCTTGCAATTTTTTTTTTTTTTTTTTTCACTATATACAATGTGCAGCATGTACATCAGGAGTTTTTCCTCTTGAGCCAGTAGACTATCCCTCTTTTGAAGCATTATTGCAACCCACAGCATCCCGTCCTTAGATGTCAACACCACTAGACTAGGTTGAGATGCACTACCCTCCCTAGAGGAGGACGGATGTTTCCACCCGTGTGCTACTCCAAGCTAAAGGATTCTACCTCCTCACCACCTCATCAATGAAGAGCTACGTGCATTGTGCTTGTCCAAGTTAGGTCATTATCTAAGAGAATCCTGCGTATGCACGAAATATTCTACTTAGACTAATCAAGATGACATGTGAACATAGACTTGCGGACTCAAAGAATTAAGTCACTTGACCTGAAAAATCTTAATTCCAGTTCCTATAAGGTCCCTCTGAAATTAGGTGGGTTAAGGTCAAATCAAGTCCATCCTCAATATCTACTCATAACTTGGTTCAGAACCCACTAGCTTTTCACTTTGCATATGCAAGATATGCAGATGATGTGCAGATGACATGCTATGAATGAAATGCAAGACTTTTTTTTTTTTTTTTTTTTTTTTTTTTGAAAATGCAAGATAATATGCAAGAGTAAATAAGAAGCCTTTTTGTTTTATTTTTCTGGTATACAACAATCTTTTTTTTATTATTATTTACAACAATCTTTAGTTGATATAATTTGTACATTAATTTATTATTAATTTTTTTTTTAATTTTTACAAAAGGTTTACAAGTAGTATACAAGTGTACAAATTTTTTTTTCAATTTTTACCCACCCATAATTATTGCAAATATATATATACAAAAATATGCGAAAGTACGAGCTATGGGTAAAGTATATATGTAATATATACACGCCCCCCTATACTTAGCGTGTGCTATGTCCTCAGAGCACAGAGAGCGAGGAAAAAGACATAGCTCGTGCTAAGCATAGGAGAGCCAAAGAGGAATAGAAAGTATAGAAGTCGTCTTGCCCCCCTATACTTAGGCTCTGGCGGCCTAAGTGTAGAAGAAGATCAAAAATGGGGCGGACGAGGAAAGATGGGAATGGATGAATATACAATATGGGCATCGGTCCCCCCTATACTTAGACTTAGGTCAGCCTAAGTATTGGTAAGAAATGCGTATGAGGACCGATGTGATCTGGAGAATGTACAGTGAAACGACTCGGGTGACCCCTTCCCCCTATACTTAGGATCTGGTCATCCTAAGTATAGTCCGAGATAATGATTCGATGATGTGGGGATGGGTTACTAGAATCGTGGAGGTAGAGGAAAGGATATACAGGAATGATGATATATGTACAAATGAGTCGGTCTGAATCTTCTGAAGATGCTGCTGATGGCTGGAGTTCATTGCTGCAAGGTCTCATGCACGGCTTGAGATGTATCTGCTGTATCTGTCTCGCGCATGAATACAATCTCCTCCACATGGACTAATTGTTCATTAGATTCAACGAAGTGCTTCAACAGCTGCCCATTAACCAGGAATGTCGGTGCGTCATCCGCGAGATCTGAGATCTCGACACATCCACTATCATGCACCGTTCGGACTACAAATGGTCCCGTCCACTTGGATTTCAGCTTGCCTTGGAAGGTCTTCAGCCTGCCATTGAACAACCATACCTTCTGTCCAGGAACAAAGGTCTTTCGTCTGATAAATCTATCGTGCCAACGCTTCACCTTGTCCTTGTACACCACACTGTTGTCGTATGCGCGGTTTCTGACTTCCACAAGCTCATTCAGATCCATGTCTCTCTGTTTTTGGCCCAGGTGTGTGTTCCAGTTGACCTTCTTTATTGCCCATTCTGATTTATGCACTAACTCTGCGGGCAAATGGCACGGCTTTCCGAATACCATTCGGAATGGGGAGGTACCTAACGGTGTCTTGTAAGCCGTCCTATACGCCCAGAGGACCTGATCCAAGATCTGAGACCAGTCCTTCCTGTCTGGGCGGACGAGCTTTTGCAGTATTGTTTTTACCTCCCTATTTGACACCTCAGCCATACCATTGGTTTGTGGGTGGTAAGGACTAGCGACACGGTGTTCGATGCCGTAATCCTTCAGGAGTTTCTTCACCTCCCGATTCACAAAGTGGCTACCCCCATCTGATATCATCATTTTGGGGATCCCGAACCTAGAGATTATGTGCTCTCTGATAAACTTACAGACAGTCCTGCTGTCTGCGGCTCGGGTCGGGATAGCCTCCACCCATCTTGACAGATAATCCACCGCAAGAAGGATGTATTCAAATCCGTGGCTGACAGGGAATGGGCCCATGAAGTCGATGCCCCAGGCGTCAAAGACATCACAAATGATGACCGGCTGCATCGGCATCTCATCCTTGGAACCAACGGTTCCTCCCATTCTCTGGCATACTGGGCACGATTTCGCGAAGGTGGTGGCATCGCGAAACAGAGTCGGCCAGTAAAAGCCACACTGAAGCACCTTCCATGCGGTCCTCTTCCCGGAGTGGTGTCCTCCTGCCTCTAAGCTATGGCATAAAGAAAGGACACTCTGGTATTCCTCCTGAGGAATACAACGTCTCCAGACGCAATCCGGTCCTTCAAAGAAAAGGATCGGATCCTCCCAATGGTAGTGTCTAGCATCCGACTTTAGTCGGTCAATTTGGCTCTTGGGCCAATCCTCGGGAACCTTCTTGGAGACAAGATAGTTCACGATATTGGCATACCATGGGAGTGAGTCGATAACAAAAATCGACTCGTCAGGGAAGGAGTCTCGAATTGGGGAAACCTCGGAAGTATTAATATCTTCGAGACGAGAGAGATGATCAGCTACTACGTTCTTCTTTCCAGGTTTATCACGGATGTCCAAATCAAATTCCTGGATAAGTAGAATCCAACGAAGAAGACGCGCCTTCGCGTCCTTCTTCTCCATCAAATATCGTAGTGCCGTGTGGTCTGTGAACACAGTCACCTTGGATCCGATTAAATGCGATCTGAATTTGTCCAAGGCAAACACTACCGCCAGCATTTCCTTTTCGGTAACTGTATAGTTACGTTGAGCAGAATCAAGCACTTTGCTTGCGTAGTGGATTGCAAACGGGACGCCATCTCTTCTTTGTCCCAATACAGCCCCAACAGCATAATCTGATGCATCCGTCATGATCTCAAAAGGGAGAGACCAATCTGGGGCTTGTAAAATGGGTGCGTCCATAATCATTCCTTGTAATAGCTTAAAGGCCGCAAGACACTTGTGATCGACAATAAACTCCGCGTCTTTGCCTAAAAGCTCAGTTAGCGGTCGGGCAATTTTAGAAAAATCTTTGATGAACCTCCGATAAAATCCGACATGCCCGAGGAACGACCGCAACTGCCGTACGTTGGTTGGTGGCTGGAGTCGTCTGATCACATCCACCTTGGCAGGGTCAACCTCCATTCCTCTCTTGGAGATGACGTGCCCCAACACTATGCCCTCCGTCACCATAAAGTGACTTTTCTCCCAGGAGAGCACCAGATTGACCTCACAACATCTTTTGAGGACTCGGTCCAGATTCCTAAGGCAGGAATCAAAAGAGTCGCCGTGGACCGAAAAGTCATCCATGAAGACTTCCAGGAATTCGCCGACCATTTCGGCGAATACAGCAATCATGCACCTTTGAAAAGTACCTGGAGCATTGCATAACCCAAAAGGCATGCGCCTGAAAGCATAGGTACCAAAGGGGCATGTGAACGTGGTCTTTTCCTGGTCCTCTGGAGCTATGGCTACTTGATTGTAGCCCGAGAACCCATCAAGGAAGCAGAAGAATTCTTTCCCTGCTAGTCTCTCTAAGATCTGATCAATGAACGGTAGGGGGAAATGATCCTTCTTCGTCGCGGCATTCAGGCGTCTGTAATCCACACAGACGCGCCACGACGTGGGTACTCTCGTCACGATCTCCTCTCCGTCCTCGTTGGTGGTCGTCTGAATTCCCGACTTTTTCGGGACAACATGGATTGGGGCCACCCACTTAGAGTCGGAGATTGGGTAGATAAAACCCGCGTCGCACCATTTTTCTATCTCTTTCTTGACAACCTCTCGTAGATTTGGATTCAACCGACGTTGGAATTCACGAGAGGGTTTGGCTTCATTCTCCAAATATATATGGTGCGAACACAGAGCGGGATTTATCCCGTGGAGATCGGAAATGCTCCAGCCTATTGCCTTGCGGTTCTTCTCCAGGATCTCTAGCAAGCGAGATTCCTGCTCCTCGGTCAATTGCGAACTGATAATGACCGGAAATTTCTTGGCTTCGCCCGCAAGGAAGGCATACTTAAGGGTTGTGGGTAAGGGTTTGAGCTCAGGGATGGTATGATCATCTAAGAAGTCTGGCTCAATCCGATCTGGTTCGGTGTTGGAAGTGGCTGGATCTTGATCTGCAGTGGCTGCCACCAAGCTTGGCTCTGGAGTCGGATCGTCAAAGGTCTCCATGCAATCGGCAAACGCCTCGTCCGACTCGTCTTCCTCATCTTCCGATTGTCCTAAGGATGTAAGGACTGACAGGCCCTCTTGGGCCTCTATGTCATCGAAGATGTAGGGTGATGCAGGCTCAGAGCTGTACTCGTTCCTAATGATCTCGCAGACTGACTCATGTACTGGATCATCTTCAAAGGAGATGGACATATCGGTGCTGGCTGGGTTCTGTCTCCATGGCCCAACTAAGTCTACATGTGCACTGTCTGTTTCGATCGAAGAGTACTCGGTGCTGGATTCGGAGTCCGGTCTCTGCCATCTGGTCTGCTTCATCTCTAGTTCCTCATCTCCGCCTGGAGTTTGGAACTGAATCTTCCCATTCTTATAATCGAATAAGGCCCCTGCTGTTCTAAGGAAGGGCCTACCCAAGATAATCTGGGAATCTCTCCAATTACGAGGGGTCTCCATATCAAGGACAGTGAAGTCCACCATGTATTCCTGACCCTCGACTTTGATCACAATGTTCCTTAATTCTCCTTGGGACCTCTTAGTGGATTTATCTGCAAACTGCAGAATAGCTCTAGATTTCCTAAGAGGTCCGAGATCAAGCCGCTCATAGAGGGCTGTGGGCATCAAATTGATCGAGGAACCATTGTCAAGGAGAGTGCGTGCAAACGCGATGTCATCAACATGACTCACTACATAGTGTGCACCCATGTCTCTTCGTTTCCGAGGAAACGAGTTCTTTATTGCACAAGTCGTGGCTACTGATAGGACGTGTTTCTCAACACGGCTTTTGGTCTTCCTGCTAACCCTAGTAGGTGTGCATCGCACCTTAAGGTATTTCTGGAATGCAGGGGTCATTTCCACGAACTTGTCGAAAGGGATTGTGACCTTGATATGTTTGTTACAAAATTCAGCCATCTCAGGGTCATCTTTTTGGATTTTTGTGTTTTTCTTCTTCCCACCCTTAAGAGCTTGGGGGAAAGGGATTATTAACTCAGGATCTGGAACTGAAATATTTTCATTAGAAACTGAAACTGAGTTCTGGACAGGACTCTGACTCGGACTTTTGTACAGACTCTGATGCTGACTCTGACGAAAGGGAAAATGCTTGGGCGAAACCGGTGATGCGTCTTCCGCTTCTTCTGACTGGTCCTCCTCAGATGGAGGTGCGGGCTCATCGGTGTCGTCGGACTCCAGGTGGATGCGGGGGTGCTGCTTCGAGGACTCAGATGTCCTCTTTTTCTGCTTGCGGTGGTGGTGGTGATGCTCCTCTTCCTCCTCCTCCGAATTCTCCTCAGGTCGAACTTCGGAGGTTCCTTCCTGTTGTGCCCGTGCCCGATCAGGTATGGTCACGGTTCTTCCGCTCCTGAGGGACATATGGTTAACATTATCATACGAAAGGATCTCATGTTCAGATAAATAATTATCTGAATAGTCTACCTGATCTCTGGGTCGGTTCTGGCCTTGGTGTATGCTGTTCGGGTTGGCCTGAACCTGTGCGGGAAGTGGAGTCCTTGGCGCCGTTTGTTGGTCTTGAGCACGAGAGACCCGATTGATGTCGGTTCTCATGTCCAAGTAATCGTTCTGCATCTGCTGGACCCTATCAGACAGGGTCTGGATCGCCAAGGTGAGGGACTCCAACTCGGTGGGCTGGGCAGGCTGCTGCGTGGATGCTGTCCTGAACTGGCCCTGCTGGCCGTGCCGATACTGCTGCTGATGGGGCGGTGCTGGCCCCTGCTGGTAGGTTCGCTGCTGCGGCTGGTACCCCTGGTCTGGCCTGGACTGGTATCGCGGGATTGTGACGGGTCTGGTCTCCTGGTATACTGGGGTTGGGCGGTGTGCCTGATCCTTCCCCATCTCAATTTGCCGGACTAGTGGGTCACGGCTATACCAGAGCCCGTTGATCTCGTAGACGGGCGGAGGCTCCTCGTATGCTGTCTCAACTGGTGGGGGTGCTTGATGGTTCTGCTGGGTGTAAGTCTGATCCCAGCTGCTCTGAGACCCCGGTGCCTGTTCCTGTACAAGATGAACTCGATGTACAGGTACAGGTGGTGCAGAAGGGGTGGGTAGCTTCATCTTGGCTACCTTTTCAGAGAGTTCCTCCACCTTCTTGGGAAGGCTCGAAAGAGACTCCATCTCCGCGACTCGCTTGTGGATCTGTTCGACCATGGTGAGCTTGTCTGCAATCATCCCCATGCTGGGGATGAGGTCCTCTGTCAGATCAGCAACAGTCCTTTTAGTTGTCTCGTTGGATAGAATCGAGGGAGACAACTGATAGGCCCTTGTGGCCTGTGACCTGCCGGTTTCTGCCATCTGCTCCAGGATCTTCCATACGGCGTGTTCGTTCTTGTTCAGATAGCTTCCTCCGCAGGCGGCGCTGACTAACCCCTGCATCTCTGGGGTTAAGCCGCAGAACAAGGTCTGGACTAGGATCGCCTTTGAAATGCCGTGGCATGGGCATTTCTGCACTAAATCATTGAACCTGTCCCACGCCTCGTGGAACGGTTCGCAGGGTCCTTGGGCGAAGCTGGCAATCTTCGTACGCATCTGATTGGTTCTACTGAGTGGGTAGAACTTCTTCAGGAAGAGGTCCTTGAACTGCATCCAGGTAGTACAAACCACCCCTAGGTTCTTCAGCCAATGTGCAGCCTTATCTCCTAAGGCAAAAGGGGTGGCTTTCAGTCTGATATAGTCTTGGCCAATATTGGGATGGCTCAGATTATTACAGACTAGTTCGAAGTCACGGAGGAAGGTGTACGGCTCTTCGCTGAGGTTTCCGTTGAACTTCGGCAGCAGGCTAAGGAAGTGGGGCTTCAGCTCGAATGCCTGGTCGGGAACTGCAGGTGCTAGCCAATTCTGGATCTCGTTCTCCGCCGGGTTATATGTATCGACCATTGGCCGGTCGATTCCTTCTGCTACTATAATCTGCCCCATTCGTGCAGTGAGATCGGCATTCTTCTGTTCAGCTTCTGCCAGACGTCTAAGGATCTGTCTCATCTGGTCCTCGTCGGGCGGCATCCTTGGCGGCATTTCTCCCTCCAGTTCTGGGATATGGAAAATAGGTCCGGTGTTAGAGGGTAAATCAAGGAATGGATTATCGAGGCAATGGTCTTCCTCGGTACTCTCAGAGGAGATAAAAGGGTTGGTTTGAGGGTAACCACCCTGAGCAGGAGGGAACCAGGACTCAAGAGGGTCATGAGTCCTGGGTGGTCCAAAGTGCGTTTGGACCGAAAAAGACGAGTTATCTGGGGGACTCATAGAGGGATCAGTGAATTGTGTGTCGAGATCTCCCCATTGACTCATCTTGATAAGCGAGAAGAAGATAGGATTTTACTCCTACCTGAAGCAAGCAAGAAGAACAATCCAAGACCCTGGTTTTCACACTCAACACAGTGAAGGACTCAAATTGAGTCCAATTTATCTTGTAATTTTTAAGTGTGAATTTCAAGCAAATCCAGCAAGGATTACGCGGCCTAGAGGGAAGTCGGCTCAGAGCCGGATGCGTCTTCCCTGTTTATCCTGTCGTCTAAGATACCGCCGCTCCTTCCTTTCTTCGCTCCTATCCCAAGCCGAGGGATTCAGTGACCACGCCCCTATCTACCTGCAAGCAGGCGGAGGCTGACAAGGCCGGAACTTCACCCCGGGGGGTTACTGGCAGCTTGTCGCGAAGTACCGCAATTTCGCCCCTATCTACCTGAGACAGGCGGAGGCTACTTGGTACTAGTCAAAGAATCTGAAAGTATCCGGCTTGTGATATTTGCTAGGATCAGTCAGAACGATGATATGGAAGACGGGGATTTGGGCTCTACCTTAGGGTGTTCACACACACTCAGGTACCCTCACTCAGCCTGAAAACAAGGTCGGGGTTACTCTCCCGCAAACAATTTTCAGTTTTATTCCCTTTTTATTGTCAATACTGTTAGCAGTCCCAGTTTTAAAGTAGGTTATCACTGAAATTTAATCACCACAAAGCACGCCTATCGGACAGTCCCAATTTCCTTTAATTAAGTGAGAAAATCAGAGGGGGAAATCGAGAAAAGCCGATGCAAGTTAAAATCTATGATGCGTATGCTAAGTAGAGAATACTTACAGTGATCCCTTCGCTTGTCGATGCAGGATGCTATACAGAATTGAAAACTCTATCCTATATGCAAATGCAGGCGATAAAAGCCGCTCCTAGGCAGTTCTATTAGCGTGAAGAACAGATTGATTTGAACTAAGTCCTGCGGTCTAAGTGCGTCTTTTAAATGTGTTGTGTGGTCCTATTGATTACGAGCACAAACAAGTCCTAGATTGGCTCGAGGAGCCGCTAGTGCAAGCTAAGTTACCAATCAACCACACAGCACACGGGACACGGTTTCCACTATTTTTACACGCGCGAGAACCCAAACGGGAACCGCTGGAAACAATGCAAAAGAAAGAAAATAAAATGAAAATTACAAGGCCTCTCTTTCTCTCACACAATCTAAGTGCTAAGTCTTCGAAGCGTCGCCGACTCCTCGCGTTCCTCGCACAAAAATTAAGATAAGGTCAGAGAGTGACACAAAAATAAAATAAAGCAAAAATAAATGAGAGAAATAATTACAAGAACAACCGGGGGTCAGACTACCCGGGGGTTAGAAAATCAAACACTCAAAATGTGATGTAAATTAACCTAAGCCGTGCCTCCCCGGCAACGGCGCCATTTTGATAAGCCTCCCGCACCCTTAGTTAATCCGGTCAAATTAATGTCCAAATCAATTAATGATATTCGTTGCAGTCGGATACGAGGGATTAATCAAAAATCACTTAGCTATTAATGTTAAGTGATGTAGTTTTTTTTTTACTTGGTGAAGTCCAAGGTCGATCTCAGGGAGGCATCTGTCTCCTTAGGTTGATTACATCAATTCACAAGTGCTCGAGATTCGGGGAACGATTTTTTTTTTGGTCTTTTTAATTACTATGTAGACAATGCAGACAATCCTTAGCCAATTTCAAGTTAGATTTAATTGATATATCAAATTCAGTCCAAAAATTATGAAAATTGGCCAGAAGGTTGCTTATGATGAAAATGACCTACACTAATTTTTTTGGAATTTTTTGACTCAAAATGAATATTCTATGAATTAACTAAACAAACAGTGTGATTTTCAATGTTTAATTTTTAATAAATATCAAAACACAATATTTCTCAGAACTAAAATTATCCTAGGAAGGTCTAATGATCAGGAACCTAGGAAAATTGACAGAACTAAAAAAATGTTGTGAAATGAATTAATTAAAATTAATCAAAGGAAATCACTAAACTATTTATTCAGGCCTCGTTATGCGTGCAAATGATGTGAAATTTTTATGGGATGTTAAAAACAATGTCCTTAAGCTACTGTGATTTTTTTGGTGATTTTTGAAGGCACAGATAATTTACTAAAAATCAAATGGCATCTCTGGGCAAAATATGACTCAAATCAACCAATTAATTCATTAATAAATCAAGAAAACCAACAAAAATACAACAAGTATGCTACCAGGTAGAGGACAAAATTCTCAACAAGATGCAACTTTTAAAATTCAAAAATGATCAACAATGCAAGCTATGGACACGTGCAAACATAGGGGTCTAAATGCAATACTGGAAAATAAATGTTCAAGAAATAAACATGCTGACAGGGACTAAAGTGCAATTACCAAGACTATGCAGGACTTGAGTGCAAATTCTCCACGAATCACGCGCGCCTCACGTGATGTCTGCTTCACAGGGACCTTTCTGCAATTTTGGGAACCTCCAGGGGTGTCGGTGCAATTTACCCAGGCCGCACGTGCTCCTCACGTGGGGCGGCCTAGGCTCGGAGACGTCGGAGGCTCGGTTTAGCCTCGGATCAGCTTCGGGTGGCCCGAGCCTAGGCTTGGAGGCCGAGGCTCGGAGCGGGCGACGTGGCCGCCTGAGGGCCCTTGGATCAAGGTGGATCCGAAGGTGGTCGGTGATGACGCGTGGCAGCGGGTGGAGCGTCTGATCCGCGGCGAGATCGACGGTCGAGGACGATGGCGGTGAAGAGACGCGTGGCGGGACGAGGGCCGTTCGATCTGAAGATCGAACGGCTGCTGCTCCTTCTCCTCGAACGGGCCTCCTCCGCCTGCGGAGGAGGGGGCTGTGCTCCGGCGACAGGTGCTGAGCTCCGCCTCCCTCGCTGAGCTCCGTCAGTGAGCTCCGTCAGCTCCCAGCTAGCTCGGAAGCAGCGGAGGACGCCTGCGAAGCTTCCGGTGGGCTCGGAATGGCTGGAGGAGGGCTGGCGCTCCTGGTCGATGAAGCTCGAGGAAGGCTCCGATGA
This sequence comes from Ottelia alismoides, assembly GCA_037367405.1. Classification (NCBI taxonomy): domain Eukaryota; kingdom Viridiplantae; phylum Streptophyta; class Magnoliopsida; order Alismatales; family Hydrocharitaceae; genus Ottelia; species Ottelia alismoides. Next base: position 86,604 of record JAZKJV010000864.1, on the reverse strand, counting down.
AGCTCCGGCCAATGGTCCAAAGAGTACCTGCAAGTGTTAGCTGGATAGCCGAAGCGTGCTGGTGATCGTGGGAGTTGAATGGAGTGGTCGGAGAGGCCTGCGGGTGCTTGAGGTGATCGGGCGAGGTGGCTCCGGCCAAGCGGCGGAGCTGCTAGTCGACGGTGGTCGAAGTGCGGTGAATGGCGAAGTGGAGCGGCCCGCGAGGATGCTAGCACCGTCGCGGAGCTCGTCGGGATGTCGAGGAGGTGTGGAGATGTTCGTGGAAGGCGAATAAAATCGGAGAAGATCGGATGAAAAGAAGAGGATGATCGGAGAGGGGATGAAGGAGGTTACCTGGGGTTTGGGGCTCGGTTTTGAGCTCCAGGGGTCGTCGCTCCAGAGGTCGGTAAGCCTCGAGCTCGTGCAGCTACGCGGAGGGCGGCTGCGGCACGGCGGTGCACCGTGGATCTCGCCGGAGAAGAAGGTCCTTCGTCGCTCAACAATTCGGCTGCTTGCTGTCACCAAGAGGAAGCTTGGAGCTCGGGGTTCTCTCCTGGAGTGGCGGATGGGCTTGAATGTGGCCGGAGAGGGTGTATTTATAGGTCGAAGGTGGTGGCGAGGGAGAGGGAAGAGTGGGGAAGATCGTGGGAGAGACAGTGGCCGGCGAGGGTGGCTGGAGTGCGGCCGAAAATAGAAAGGGGCGGCCCCTCCCGCAAGGCGGAGATCGTGGGAGAGAGGGGCTGCCCGAGGTAGGGGACGAGGTCCTGGCCGTTGGATCTTGTGATCCAACGGCCAGATGGAGGCGCGAAGTGGCGGGTGAGATTAGATCTGGGCGAGAAGATCTGCGGGTGTGAGTGGTGACACGTGGCGTGAGCTAGGCAAGGCGCGAGCGAGCGGCCCTGATCAGGTCAAGGTGTTTGAACGGTCGGTTGAGATGATTGGAGGGCTAACGGCTCAGATGGAAGAGCTGAGGATGCAGATGAAGGGCTCAAGAGGTGACGCGTGGCGCTCTGTGGGCGAGGCGCTGATGGATGGTGGAGATGAAGAGTGGGGGATGATCAGACGGTTGAGGGGGTGCGCGTACGTGGTCACAGAGGGACCGTTGGATCTGGAGCTTGATCCAACGGTGGAGAGCGCGGGCGGATCGGCTAAAGACAGCGGGCCGCGTGGCGCAATCAGAGGGCGCCACGTGGCCTGCTGTGAGTGGTCGAAGGGAAAAACACGTGTAGAAAGAGGAGGAGGCCGAATTTGGAAAAACTCAAAACATGAAAGTTGTAGATCTTGGTGAGATCTACAAGTTTCATGTTGGCCAAAGATGGAGATGAGGTCAAATATGGTACATAAATACAAAGTTACATAAATATACATATGTAGTATACAAAATGCCCCAAAAACCCAAGTTCCTCATACAAGCTCCAATTTCAATGAAATTAGTCTCATTTTGAAGGTCTTTTGATATGTAGTATTCTAATAGTGAGTGGACCTAAGTAGGAGTTTGTATGCGGGCTTTATGGGGGTTTTACTGTACAAGGGTTCTCTGGATAATTGGGTTATTCTACAAGGGTGATTTGTGGCCTTCTTCCCTATATTATTGAGGAGTACATACATATATTATAGAGAGAAGTTTATTTGATGAAAAGGTATTTTACAGGGGATTTGTGGCTTCTTATTTAAATGCAGATGAGCTCCTAAAATGCATGAATTATGGATGCATGCATGAATGCTATTTATGCAAGATAAAGGGAAATATGCCTCTATTTTCTCGGGAACAAGGCTCTATTTTTGACTTTTGATGTGATGAATCACAGATTCATCAGAGATGACAATCCTTTCTCATTTGGTTGATATCTGATCGACCTCTTGATGCAGGACCTCTGCATGGGAATAGAGATTCAGAGGTGTTAGATTAGTTAGGTTAAAGAGTTGACCTAATGAGATTAAGATAACCAAAGACCTATGTTGTATGTTGTCATGATATAGGCACGCATCCTCTGACCGGAGATAGATGTGTTACTATATGTTTGAGTATGTACATTTGGCAGACCAATAGGTTGGTGACCTAACCAAGGTCTATACACCAGCGCGCTGGTGTGCATGCAAGGGCATATGAGTAATACGATCTCTCAAAGGGATCATATAGGTTCATTGCTGAACCGGAAGACATGAGCTCACTCATGAGATATTGGGGAGAATCAAATTCCACGCGTGGTCATCTCACTTCGGAAGCTTGACTAAATTTGTAACGTTTGATATATATTTTTGGAAAGTATATGATCAACACCTAGGTATGATATATGCTTTTGGAAAGTATATGGTTGATATTGACTCCTAATGATCGAATGAGAACCTTAGTGATAAAATAGTCTAAAAGAGATTTAAAACTTCATATTTATTCTGGGTTTTCTAGTATGCAGGATGTACAGGTATTAGGAATGCCTGAGGGTGATGTGATCATAAACGATTGTATAACCATGATGCTTCCATTCTGAGGGAGTGATGAAACAGGTCTGGATTTTAGTGACTCCTCTCATAGAGAAGTAATCTGATCTTAGTCCAAATGTTGGACATTGATCTGAATGTGATTCAGATGTGTAATGAGAATATTAGATTTGCAATCTTGATTTAATCAAGCATCTATGGGAGGTCCACAAGATCTGGATTAGAGATGTGATCTCAATATCCAAGTCACTATACGTGAAACAATACAATCACTCTATCCTTATCTCTAAGTATCCCCGGAGAAAGCGAATTATCCATGAAAGAGTTCAGGATAATTTCATTATTGATATATGCATCCGAGCATTGAGAAATAGATAATTAAATGTGATTTAATTATCATGAATAATATGAATTTGATGCATATTATAAGGAGAGTTATCTGAGATGATTAAATGTGATTTAATTATCAAAGATGTGAATGATATGAATGTGATTCATATTATTTGGGCACATGAGAATCGAGATCCAAGATGAGTAAATGTGATTTAATTATCATGGATATGAATAATGTGGATAGCACTATCCATATTAATCGGGTATATTATAAATGTAATTTATAATATATTAGAGAGGGCATGTTGTGATTTATATTTGTTGATTTATTATTGATGTGAATTGGATGCACATTGGATGATTAATTGAGGATATAATTTACATTTTGTTTTGGGATGTGAATGAGATTCACATTTTTCCAATGACATAAATGCAATATTCACAAGATAATTATGAATTATTTTCACGAAACTATTTACAAAAAATGTTGTTGTAAATCTTGGACATCTCATGAGATAATGAGATCTCATGAGATTTTGAGGAGATAGGCCCATTCTATCTCAAAAGGATAGTTGTCCCATTTTCTTTAGGGAATGTAGTCAATCTTCTCATTATCTCCAAGACCAGTCAAATAATTTAATTTCAAAATCAATATATATATTAATTTAAATTAAATCAATTGTTGTTGTATTTTTACAACAACATCATGGTCATTGAAAGAAACACATATCAATCTCATCCACTGATTGTGTGTTGTCCATGGATTGAGATCCATGGACTCCCAAAATCCTATATAAGAAGAGGCACCCCTTGCTCTTCGAGTTACACGATTACAAAATCAAGTAATTCTCTCTCTCCCTCTCTATCTCTACACGCCAAGACTCTTCCCCTCTCTCTCATTGTTGCCGTCCACCATGGACCATAGAGGGAGTCGCCATCACCGCAACATTGTCATTATGCTGCCGGAGCATTCGCTAGTGGATCTCTGTCTCCTTTGGTACGCCTCGCTCGTGAAGAAGATGTCAGATCTCTTGTGACGAGATCAGGAGATTCGCTACTTGGATCATCAACATGGATTGTGAGAAGGGCATGTCTCATCAACGCGCTTTCAAGCGTCTCCTCTGTCGTATCGAACTTGAGACAGGAGGTCTCTTCGTTTAAAGACCCGATCACAATCACGCGTCAAGAGGTAACCTTAATACCTAGTTGTTGTTTAGATGAAATGATTCGAGAAGTGTTCTTGAATCATGTGGTTTCATCACATTAATTTTTTTTAAATTCTGTTGCCTCGAGCAACTAGTACGACTAGTCGCTCCCTACAACATACGATACGATCCTCACACTTCCGTGATGCACTTAAGGATCTTCCCATATACTTAAAGTGGTATTAGAGCCAGGTTGGAGGTTTTGGACGCGATCCATAAACTTAGGAAGACTTGGGCTCATTAGAGAATGTGAAAATTTTATCACATTTCATTTTTGCAGCCCTGTTATGTGAATATATTCTGCCCTGTTTAAAATATTTAAACACAAAATTATAACTTGGATAATGATCTTTATTAATTAAAGAAATCTTAAGATTTGAGTTTGTGCGATTTGGAATCTGATAACTCAAAATATGATCATTTTAATGAACTTATATCTACTATTTCAGGGATGCGAATCATGGCGTAATTAAAGAGTTAGTTACTGTTTTGACATGCCTAGAAATGCATAATAATCATTTGGATTCTGTTTTAAATCAAATTAGAAAACTTTAGAAACTGATTTTGCATAATTTGGATTTAAAATGAGTGAGATATGCTAATTTCAGTAAGTTAGGGTCACTGCTGGAAATTACATACTTAATCGAGAATCTTGCGATTGGCATTTAATTTTTATAGAAATTAATGGTTAATTTATTGAGATAATTATTGATAAATATTTGTGAAATATTTAAAGATGATAATTATTTCATTAAATGACATTTCCTTAATCAATAATTGATTAGATATGATCTAGACCACAAATTGGTTACATCGTACACTTTCCAACAAACAAGTTGCTTGAATAGGATTGGGCATTTGTTTAGAAAATCTCCTTATAATATTAATTAAAATGGTTTTGATTATTATTATATGGTATAACTTTGGTTGAGAAACCGATTATCATCTCAAGTACAAAGTGATTGACTTGGCATTATTTTTTCCTGAGGCGAATATGGTATCTAGTCGGGGAGCGTTTGGGTAGCAAGTTGCACCGTGTGCAGTCTATCCCACTCCCGTCGGCACTGGCCATGACAACTGGTAGATAACGGATAATGTTTGAGAGATCATGATGTATTTTTTTTCTAATTATTAAAATTGGAAATAATATATATTTGAGATAATACCATATTTTCAAGTAACAATTAACAATGTTTGTTGGATATTAATTGGATCATTGATTTCATGTGATTAGATTAATTAGAATCCAATTTAAAAATTAAAAATACTCTATTATGAATAGAGTTGTTATTTCCCTTGGAAGAATTAATCATAATGAATATGATTCATAATGATTAATTAGTATTTGAATATGAGGTGGAGGATCACATAAGCGACATCCAAGGTCTCCCGTCAAGGCGAAAAGTTCCATTGCCAGAGAATGTATGTAGAGAGTAAGGATGTATGCATAGTGACCCCAATATCGGGTCCTCATATTATTTGGGCAATATTGGATTGTGCATATCGAGTTGTATTCCTGTTGACGGTTGGTTCAATTAATGACGGGTCAACATCACCTTAGGAGTGGTGGGCCCGGGTGTTAAAGACCGAATTGGGAGATGTAAGTTGGACTTGCAAGGCGGAATGTGTTACCGCTTCTTTTTATTCAAGGTACATGTTCTCATATTATTGGGATGTGACAAAAATAAGAAAGGAGCTCCCAGATCTTGCTTGAGATATAATGGTAAGTATATCTCTTACATTGAAAGTGATTAAGGGAATGAACTTTCAGTGTTGACAAGGCAAGATAACTTTGATGTAAAATTTCTAAATCAAAGTAAAATATGTATATATATATGCACAATTCTTATTTCACAAAATCCTTCATTAAACCCACTCAATACTATACTCAATAATAACCGGTAAAATATCATGGATTGGATCCATGATCAAGATATTGTACTTGCAGTTGGACACATATTGTATGTGGTTGCAATGTGCAAGTTTCCACATAATAATAAGGAATGATAATTAAATAGACAATAGGACAACAACATAGGGTTTGTATGTCTCTATAGTCTTGATCTCTCATCGAATGTACTTTGGAAGTGACATCTCGATGATGATCGCAATTGTCAAATAATCCTTATAAAAAATCTAAGAAGATGTTCTGGCATACATATGTGCTCTTGACATTTGGTCATGAATGACATGATTCACTACATCATGTAGAATGGTGGCTCTATAAGAGATGATGTATTCAAAATGTTTGAGTACCTACCTAAACCGAAGTCTTTAAGAGTTAAGATGTATATATATGATGAATGTCATCATTCTGCTATATATACTCAAGTCATTCATGAAGCTTCATAATATTTATATTGTATGAATTGAATGATGCATGAATAAATGTTGAAATGCTCTTATATTGAAATCTTTTGAATTCAATATAAGAGATCCTTTGTCTTAAGCAATAGTTGTTTAGAGATGAAAGAAGCGCAATGGAAGCATGTGTCTGACCCAAGCAAGAAGGAAAGTCAATGAGTTGACTGTACTTTTGCAACTTCCATATGACATCCAAAGAGTTGGATGAATGCCAATACTACAATAAACCGATGTATTGACAGTGTGACGATCTAGTCTATCTAGGATCCTTAGAGAAGGACTAGGATAGTGCATCGGAAGAATCTATATTCTATATTTAATCATTGAAATTGACTTTCTTATTAAATAAGATTAAAAGTCTAATCATTGTATCTCATTCTTCTAAATAACACTTGCAATTGATTGCACATGTATTAGAAAACTAGAAATTTGATCATGAGGTTTAATAGTCATCTACACGGATATTGATGCAATTGTTGAAACAATCTCTGTGGGATTGATAGACTTCATGCTTTTCAGTGGGAGAGCCCTTAGTCTTATAGAATGTCTCTATGACCTAGATATTAGAGTACACTCATTGTTTATTTCTAAATATTGGGAATAAACATAAATTCTGGAATAGACCTATCATAAAGAGTTATGATGGATAGATTTCAGATAGTAATCTAATATCTGGAGGACTCTACTAAATTAGGAAATTAGTGAATGGTTCACTAACATTTCTAACACTAAAATTAAACCTTGACAAGATCAATAAAAGGACGGAGATCATTTGACAATGATCTGGCATAAAATCTTGGACATATGTCTATTGATGAAATGAATAGACTAGTAAGATATTGAACTTTAGATTGTCTAAATGTTCAAAACATACATACTCATGAATAGAGAGATTCAAAGTAATCTGTCTAATACACCCTTCTCTGGGAATGGTGTTATATGCCAAGGTATTCAAGATCTCATATATATTGATGTATATGGATCATCTATATCATAATAAACATTGATGATATGCGATATCATTCGATGATTATTAGTGATATGAGATTTCTTCCCTTCACCTTAGAAAGATTTTAAATGTTCAAAGATTTCACGATTTCAGTTTGGAACCAAAGTTTGAAGGAAGATGAAATGAATTTGATTTAACCTAGGTACCAAGTACCTATTAGATGAATTCAAGAAATACCTTATAGAGATATGAATATCATTCCTATCTCACTCCTCCTAAAATACCTAAACTCAATAGAGTTGTAGGGAGATACAATTGGATCATGTGTGGCATGATTTGATCAATGATGAATCTTAGCATAATAACCTCTTAGTTTCCAAGGTATATATGGCTACAATGTATATACTTTATAAGATTCCAAGCATATCTAAACCCATACCCTCATAAGCTACAGTTTGGAACCTAGCCTATTGTTGGACACATGAGGACTAAAGGTTGTTTGGTCCATAACTTTGTCATGGATGCAAGTAAGATGGAATCTAGCACAAGAGAGTGGACTCCATTAGGAAGATAAAGGATGGTATTGGATACCTACTTTATGACCTTGAGATTCTTAAAAGATCTCATCTCTAAGGATGTGATTCTTAGAGGATGAGACTCTTGAGAATCAAGATGAAAATGAAGTAAAGGAATTCATTTAATCTTGAGAAGATAATGAGGCTCCTGAAATCGGAAACTAAAAGGACAATTAAAGATGAAACATTAATACCTCTTCAAACGAGTTTGAGGATGGATTCCATGTGTCAGAGAAATCTAACAATGATCAAACTTCATGTGATGAAGCTTCTGAAGATCGTGTCATAGAAAGATGGATGTTAGCAATAAAGTTTAAAGTACACTTCATATACAAATATTGTATATGGGCCCTTGAGGATCCACCTATATGGGTAAGACCCATTAAGGTGTAAACGTGTCTTCAAGAGAAAGAGAGAACCTGATGAGAAGGTAGAGACCTTCAAAGCACGGCTCGTAGCCATGAGCTACACACTGAAGAGAAGACATTGCTTGCGATGAGACTTGCTCTTCAGTGACCATGCTTAAACCCATCAGAATATTGTTAACTATAGCTACACAGGTTGAATATGTCATCTTCAAGATGTGAGTCAAGATTGCATTCCTCTATGAATACCTCTCCAAGGTTATTCATATGAAGTAGCCCCAGGGCTTCATAGTTGAGGAAAGCAAGTTGTGCAAGCTGAATAACTCCATCTATGGACTCAAATGAGCTTCTTGTAGATGGAACACTGGATTTAATGAAATTATAAAGGTTGTGATTTCAGATAGAATCTTGATGAGTCGTGTGAAGCTTAGCAGAAGTGCCATTGTGCTCATCGTGCTAAATGTATATGATATCCTAATCATTCGAAATGATGTAAGGATAATAATATAAGGGCAATTCCATACCTTGATATATAATCTCAAGGAAACCTCTTAGTTCTGAAGATGTTCAGAAGCAAAAAGAGGGTATTGGAACCGTCACAATAGGGGTACACCTTGGACATGTTCCATTTTCTGGAAAATTTTAAGAAAGACTTCTTTCCATTAAGATATGATACTGACCTTTCTAAAGGGATATCACCTCAAAGAGTTGTGGAAGTGGATGCTAGAGCTGTTTGCCCTCATGCATCAGTTATGAGAAGCCAGGTGTATGCTAGATGTGTACAAAAGTCATATGTCTGCCAAGTAGTGGAAGTAGTAAAATGTTGCTAATCCTACTAAGTAGATAAACACTTTATTGCAATAATAACAAAATCTTCGAAGATGACAAGACTTAGAGATAGTGATCTCAAAGTTTTATCTTCAAGAAATTAAGACTTTATAGATGGAGATCTAAAAGGTCTTAACTGTGGATACCTTAGGAGATAGAGATATCCAGGAATAAGGGTATTCTAATAAGGATGATGTGGATTACATACTGGTTATGGTAATTATTGAGTTGTAGTGTCAAGTACACTATAACTAACAAAATTGAATATTGGTTACATAAGATGCAACATTCGCATTGGAAGCAAGCACCTGTTACTGGAGATATGCAAGTATCGTAAAAGGACTTGGCATAGTCTCTTGGGAACAGAGTGACTAATTAGCTTACCTATCTATTTTTCTAAATAGCCTATGATTGTCACATGAGTGCGGGTTTAAATGATTAGTCCATTAATGGCTCTTTGGGCTAGTGGGAGATTGTTGGACATGCGAGCCCACGGTAATCCATTAAGCAATAAATGTCATTGCAAATATCATTCCCTGATCTGAAATGAAGAATAACTAATTTGCATAATAGGTCCCTTAGTATAATTAGGGTTATGTACCATGGCCATCTTAATGATCATACAGCTGTTGATTCAATTATTGAATCATAGAGGCTGGTGCTTGGATGAATATCTAAAGAGTTAGATTGAGGACTCATCAAGTACCATCAAATGATTGTTAAAAGGTGATCTCCATCCTGAGTAGGAGATGTCAATCCTTTCTCATTTGGTTGATATCTGACCGACCTCTTGACGCAGGTCCTCTGCATGGGAATAGAGATTTGGAGGTATCGGATTAGTTAGGTCAAAGAGTTGACTTAGTGAGATCGAGATAACAAAGATCTATGTCGTATGCTATCACGATATAGGCATGCATCCTCTGACCGGAGACAGATGTGTTACTATATGTTTGAGTATGTACATTTGGCAGACCAATAGGTTGATGACCTAACCAAGGTATATACACCGGTGCGCTGGTGTGCATGCAAGGGCATATGAGTAATACGATCTCTGAAAGGGATCATACAGGTTCATTGCTGAACCGGAAGACATGAGCTCACTCATTTGATATTAGGAAAATCTAATTCCATGCGTGGTCATCTTGCTTTAGAAGCTTGACTGAATTTGTAACGTTTGATATATACTTTTGGAAAGTATATGATTAACACCTAGGTATGATATATGCTTTTGCAAAGTATATGATCGATACCGACTCCCAATGATCGAATGAGAACCTTAATGATAAAATCCTAAAGGAGACAGTCTAAAAGAGATCTAAAACTTCGTATTTATTCTGGGTTTTCCAGTATGCAGGATGTACAGGTATTAGGAATGCATGAGGGTGATGTGATCATAAACGATTGTATAACCATGACGTTTCCATTTCGAGGGAGTGATGAAACATGTTTGGATTTTAGTGACTCCTCTCATAGAGAAGTAATCTGATCTTAGTCCAAATGTTGGACATTGATCTGAATGTAATTCATATGTAATGAGAATATTAAATTTACGGTCTTGATTAATCAAGCATCTATAGGAGGTCCGCAAGATCTGGATATGAGATGTGATCTCAATATCCAAGTCACTATACGTAGAACAATACAATCGACATATCCTTATCTCCAAGTATCTGTGGAGAAAGCACATTATCCTTGAAAGAGTTCAGCATAATTTCATTATTGATATATGTATCCGAGCATTGAGAAATAGATAATTAAATATGATTTAATTATCATGAATAATATGAATTTGATTCATATTATAAGGAGAGTTATCTAAGATAATTAAACGTGATTTAATTATCAAAGATGTGAATGATATGGATGTGATTCATATTATTTGGACACATGAGAATAGAGATCCAAGATGATTAAATGTGATTTAATTATCGTAGATATGAATATTGTGGATAGCACTATCCATATTAATCAAGTATATTATAAATGTGATTTATAATATATTAGAGAGAGTATATTGTGATTTATATTTATTGATTAATTATTGATGTGAAATGGATTCACATTGGATGATTAATTGAGAATATAACTTACATTTTATTTTGGGATGTGAATGTGATTCACATTTTTTCAATGGCATGATTGCAATATTCATAAGATAATTATGAATTATTTTTCTGAAATTCCTTACAAATATTGTTGTAAATCTTGGAAATCTCATGAGATAATAAGATCTCATGAGATAATTAGATCTCATGAGAATTTGAGGAGATAGACCCATTCTATCTCAAAAGGATAGCCGTCCCCTTTTCTTTAAGGAATGTGGTCAATCTTCTCATTATCTCCAAGACCAGTCAAATGAATTAATTTTAAAATTAATTATATTGATTTATCAATATATATATATATTAATTTAAATTAAATCAATTGTTGTTGTGTTTTTACAACAACATCATGGCCATTGAAAGAAATACAAATCAATCTCATCCATTGATTGTGTGTTGTCCATGGATTGAGATCCATGAACTCCCAAAACCCTATATAAGAAGAGGCACCCCTTGAACTTTGAGTTAAACGATTACAAATCAAATAATGCTCTCTCTCCATCTCTCTCTGTACACGCCAAGACTCTCTCCCTCTCTCTCATTGTGGTCATCCACCATGGAGCCATAGAGAGAGTTGCCATTGCCGCAGCATCGTCATTATGTTGCCGGAGTATTCGCTCGTGGATCTCCGTCTCCTTCAGTGCACCTCGCTCGTGAAGAAGATGTCGGATCTCGTGTGATGAGATCAGGAGATTTGTCACTTGGATCATCAACATGGATTGCGAGAAGGACACGTCTCATCAACGCACTCGCAAGCGTTTCCTTCGTCGGATCAGACTTGAGATAAGAAGTCTGTTCATTTATTGACTCTATCGCAACCACGCTTCAAGAGGTAATTTTAATACCTAGTTGTGGTTTAGATGAAATGATTTGAGAAGTGTTCTTGGATCATGTGGTTTCATCAAATTATTTTAAAATTCTGCAGCCTCGAGCAACTAGTACGACTAGTCGCTCCCGATCTCATACAATTTGATCCTCGCGCTTCCATGATGCGTTTAAGGATCTTACCATATCCTTCAGTTGTAGTGTCCTTCTTCTTGCTTCTCCAACTCATAGCACCATCGTTCAATAGGAACACAAACCCTAATGTTGACTTGCGATCATCAGACTGGAAGTCTGAATCTGTGTATCCTAAGACATAGAGATCATCTCTCCATAGATCAAAATGTAATCTTGTGTATGTATTATATACTTAAAGATGTTCATCATTGCATTCCATTTTTGTTCTCCATAGCAAGACTGGTAACGGCTTACCACTCCCACTGCGTGGTAGATATCTGACCTTGTGCACATCATGGCGTACATTAGGTTTCCTACAACTGATGCGTAGGGGCATCCAGCTATGTCTTTCTTATTATCAACACTTTGAGGAGCCATCCCTTAAGATAGGCGGATACCATATCTTAAAGGAAGGAATCCTTTCTTTGGAATTCTCTTCATGGATACATTCTAAGATCTTCTTAACGTACCCATGTTGTGACAATCCCAAAATCATGTTTTCTCTGTTTCTGAATAGAGACCCAACATATAAGAGGTTTCTCCAACATCTTTCATTTCAAAGGTATGAGACAACCAAATCTTAACATTGATCATCATCCATGTATCATTCCCTATAATAAGGATGTCACCTACGTAAAGCACGATGGACACAATGGCACTCTCACTAAGCTTCTTGTTTACATATGTTTCATCAGGATTTTGAAAAAAATCACAACTCTTTATGGTTTTGTCAAATCTAATGTTCTAACTACGAGAAGTTTGTTTGAGCCCATAGATGGATTTTTTCAGCTTGCATACTTTGCCTTCCTCAGTTATGAAGCCCTAGAGCTGCTCCATATAGATATCCTCCTCGAGGTAATTGACGAATGCATTCTTGACGTCCATCTGCCAGATGTCATACTCGAGATATGTAGCTATAGATAGTAGTGCCCTGATGGATTTAGGCATAGCCACACGAGAGAATGTTTCATTGTAGTCATGCCTTCCCTCTGTGTGTAGCCCTTGGGGACGAGCTGTGCCTTGAAGGTCTCTTCCTTCCCATCAGGTCCCCTTTTTTATCTTGAAGATCTATTTACACCTAATGGGTTTTACCCCTCTAAGTGGATCTTCTAGGATCCGTACACCATTCATATGCATGGTTTCAGACTTCATTGTTAGCATCCATCTATCCATGCCATGATCTACGAGTGCATCATCAAATGAAGCTAGCGTTGTCAACTTCACTTAATACATGGAATCCGTATCTTTTAGATGGTGTAACCACCTTTTTCCTCCTTTCAAGAGGCACATGTGTTTCATCTTTATTTACTTCTTCACTTTTTGGTTCAGGAAACTCAATATCCTCAAGGGATTCAATGAGTTCCTTTACTTCATTTTTGTCTTGACTCTTAAGGAAGTCATCCTCTATAAATTTTTCATCTCTAGAGATAAAAAACTTTTAAGTTACAAGATCATAAAGTTGGTATCCAATACCATCCTTTACATACCTAATGAAGTATCACTCTCGAATGCGAGATTCTAGCTTACTTACATCCACGTATTTTGCATGAATCAAGCAACCCCAAATCCTCAATTGTCTAACACTGGGCTTGATACCATTCCAGAGCTCGTGAGGAGTTTTGGGTACATATTTGCTACGAATCTTGTTTAGCATATATATATATATATATATATATATATTGTAGTCTTTACTGCATATCCCTAGAAACTAAGAGGCAAATGTGCTTTACTCATCATTGAACGGACCATGTCCATGATTGTCCTATTGCGTCTTTCAGCAACACCATTTCAAAATATAAAAAAAACTACTTAACTTTATGGTTTACCATCCACATAAAAGATTGTGAAAGGTTGCATTTGAGACAACAACATAAGATTATCAATAACTTTTTACACTAATTTAAATTTTTAAATAATATAATTATTTGATTATTATATTCGAAACATATTTTAGACATGTTAATTATTGGAATTAATATGTGTATGTATGTATATATATATTTGTGTGTATGTGTGTTTGTGTAATGTTACACTTAATTGATGAGTAAATTTTTAATCGTATATTTAAGGAGTCTTTTATCTTTTCAATATAATACTTTCTTTAAGTTTTATATAAGGGAAAAATGGGGCTGCCCCTACCCCATTTTTCGTAATTTTTTTAATTTTGTGGAAAAATATCACCATGTATATTCATCCCTATATCCCCCCTATATTCCATTCGAAATTCGTCAGAAATAGAGACTCCTACGGCCTCCATCCAGATGTCATTTTTTAACGATCGTAGGATTTTTTAAATCGACCATGTCTGGATGGAGGCCGTAGGAGTCTCTGTTTTTGATGAAATTCGAATGGCATATGGGAGGGATATAGGGATGAATATACATGGTGATATTTTTCCAAAAAAATTACAAAAAATTGTGAAAAATGGGGTGGGGGCGGCCATGTTGGCAGCCCCCAGGGGGCAGACCCATCAACCCCTTTATATGATTATCCAATGTTGATACATGTGTGTGTGCGTGTGTGCGTGTGTGTAATGTTACACTTAATTGATGAGTGCTTTTTTTAATCTTATATCTAAAGATACTTTTATAATTTTAATGTAATAATTTCTTTAAATTTTATATATTTATTCAATGTTGCTACAACATAGCATGTTGTGTCATATGCAAGGTGTACAGAAAACAATAAGTTATTAAGCTGGAGGTTGTGTCATTTAAATATCTTTGTATCTTGATTTGATAAAGAATCTTTCCCTTAAATATAGTTTCTTTACATTCACTTCATGAGAAACTTCAAAAGTGTCAATTATCTAAGCTTGTATTTTTGAAATTTTAACTTTTGATTTTAACATTTTTATTCTAGAATCTACAATTTTTCCGTAGATCTAATTTGTGAAATTTAGGCATGGTTGGAAGTTTATCATATGCAGTTTTATGATGTAATGTACCACTAGGATGATCTTTCAACTTCTACATAATCATATTTATTTCTAATATTCTATTTTTTCCTAAGACTTAGATTCTCCTTCATAAGAATATGGATTACTAAAAATATCACTTCTTAAATTGATTATAATTAATGATAAACATAAGAGAACCCATAATATATGTTGTAGTCAATATCTATGTTGAAATTATTTTTCTAATTTTATTTTAAAATATTTTTCTATTATAGTATGATTTCAAATAAGACATTTATCTTAATCTCACATGTAACTTTGAAAAGTGTAATCAAATTAGAACATTGTCATTTTTAAATAAATTTATGAAACAAATTTATATGTAATCTATTAGTCTTCTACGTAGGATGTAATAAAAGTCTTATATTCAGGCTAAAGTTTACAAGTCCGTATACCAAAATGCTTTGATGAGTGTATGGCATATTCAATACTCGTAAAAATGATACCAAAAATAAAGGGAAAAAAGGGAATTGAATTAGGAGCCTCATTATCTATAAATTAAGGATTCTATATATCTCCAAGTGAAAGAAATTGATTGTTGGTGATTCTAATGAAATGAAAATGCAATCTCATGCTTAGTTAATAGTAAGTTTTCAATCATAGATTACATATATATTGTGCTTCAAACATGCACAATGCTATTTTGGCCATACCTTTGGCATAATCTCTATAGTTCCTATCAATAAATACATTAATTTCTACAGTAAAAAAATCTCCATGAGTAAGTAAATACGAGTATATTCTTGACTAGTACTGAAGCGCGGATATTGTTTCCATAGTTAGATGATAAGATGAATCCAAGTTGCTCCTCAGGGACAAGTGTCAAGAGCATGTACTTCATTTTTCCCCTTGGACGGAAGGAGCTCGATAAAGCTTCTACCACCGTCCAATCGCTCAGCGACATTGCCAGCAGATGGAGATGCCATTAGAGTTTCCTATGCTATACGAAGAGCATGCTTGTGAGATGTCAAAAGTTTTAAAGCTTATCCTTAGCGAAGACGGACAAAGTGTGAAAACCATGTTAGACCGCTACTTTAAATTACACAATACTCCTTCATTCTCAGAAGAATGATTTGATGTAAAGAAAATGCATACAAAATGTAAAGCAACTTATGAACATATAAGTGGATCTCCCGTGTCACTATGGTTGACTTTCATCTTTGTTCAATATGTTGTTGTCACAGTTAGGCAATCTTATACAATTATGCTCATGAGCTGAATAGACGACATCACACCTCCCTTCACAGACCTCTGCTACACTTAAGGAGGCATCAACTCATGGCATGATGGATGCACAATCAAGGGCCTAAGTACTTGGCTGGATACACCCCAAGAACCTCCCCGTCCATCCCATGATGGAAATGGAAGGATCTTCTTTGTCATGAGGCCTACTCGGTAAACCATGTCTGTGGTGTTCCCCCTTCCAAACCCCAAGCCGCTCTCTTCGATGCCACACTTCATTTTGGTCCTCCACTACCAATGCATCAAATATAGTAACTATAATTGGTCAGGTGTATGCCTATGCAACAAACTAAATGAGATTATCGGATCATCAAGACAGAGTGTGTCATGTAACTCAAAGAGGTTGATGAGAGGGAGTAGATTGTAGACCCGATGTGATAAATTACTTATATATGAGAAAGTAAGTAAAGATCTTGAATATACACTAATAAGACTAAGAAATTTCTCTTTTGAATAAAGGCATGATTCAAGTAGAAAGGGTAGGTATAGAGGTGAGCGTACTATTGCACTTTATCCTCTTTGAGATACAAAAGGTTTAGATAAATCTAAGAAACCTTGATCTCTTGGAGTAACCTTGATTAGGTTATTTAACTTTAATATTCATCTCAAAAGCAGCATAGATTATAATTTCACTATAAACTTAATCTATAACCTAACACACTCTTACTTTTGATAACATATTTATATAATATATGGATTTTTAACAGAGAGTCAGGTGTGGTAGTAGTCCCTAAGGACCCCACCACTGGCTCATATACCCCCGCTACGATGAACATTCCATCAGAGAAGATGGCTTAGTCTTTCTTCTCTACACCCATCTTCGGAAGATCTTCTGACTTCACCATTAGACAATCTGCCTTCAAGACCTCCGCTACATGGCGAGAATTCGATTGGAAGAGAGTTGTGATCCTGCATCGCCATGACCCGAAGGGGGCAGACGAAAGAGTTGCGACTACGATCGAAAAGCCATACCACCCCTTAAAGAAAGGGGGACTGGGGACAAATCAACTGTGAGATTCCAAAACATATAACCCTTTAGCAAACAGTGCTGGGATTAGATTATAGGGAGAGCTTTAAAGACGGGTGCTAGATTGGCATTCACTCTGCTGAAACCTACAGGACTCCCCCGTCTCCAGCTTATACTGGGATAGCCAGGAAGTGGAAGGGGTGAAATCGATGTTTTATTAGCACTAGTGGCTACTAGAATATATTGGGACTTCTCCACTACTCTTTTTTTTTGAATCGAGAAAGAAATATACATGGTGAAAGGCAGGCTACGAAGTCAGCTTTCTTTATTCTCAAAAGGCGAAGACTCAGCCCCAAAATGAATCAGAACTATATATTCTCCCTGGCGTCACTCACGTGCGGGTCTAGTATCAATAAAGATTGACTATGTTCTTCCACCTATATTGTCTTCGAAATCCCTGGTCCTTGGGTTCCGGACTATATGAGAGAAATTGAAGAGATCGTGCCTAAGCAGAGTTTGTTATTAGGGAAGGATAGCGCACAGCAAGAGGGAAAATGATAGTCTTCGAAGCCTATTCAAATAAATATATGCATGACCATTCTACCTTCTTGGCAAAAAGAAGGATAGGTGTCTCATATAGGAAGTCTGATTTGCCCACACCCAAAAGAGAAAGAAGTACGACATGATCAAGTCTCTTCTGGGAGAGGTAGTAGATGTGAGGGCAGGATCAGTCCCACTTGATCTAAACTTTCCAAGAAAGATTTCTTCTGCCTCCTTGAGAAAAGGGCTTCATAGGAAGCGAGGTCATAGTGGATGAGATGATGATATGAATAACGAGATTCTCTCATTTTCTTTTGAGTTATTCTATCTATATAAATGGGATGGGCTTCCTCTATTATATATTAGTTCACGATCAAGCCTATGACATTCGATAAAGAAAGAGCCACCATAACCACGTCTGAAGAAGAAAATGCTGGCCTTTTTGAATAATGACATGCCTACTGCGAATTCTAGAGAGCTGACCTACTTGAATTAATCGGAAGGTCAGGCAAGGCTAGCTCTTGATGATTTGCCGAAGATTAGGATCTCGGATTCTCACACTCTCTATACTTCTCCTTGCAGTCTGGTAGAGGAGAAAATGAGCCACTTTTCCTGTCAAAGATGATAAGATAACCCGAGGCGTCCGACTAGCTGCGTCATATATAGTAGCGGAAGGTAAGTCTCATAGTGAAGCTATTTTTAATCTACAAACTTAGCTCATTGGAACACCTGCAATGATGATATTTCCAATGAACTCTCTAAAAGAAACAAGGGTGAAATACAGGTGAACTCCCCTGAAAGTTGGATAAATAGGATGAAAGGTTTGAAGATTGAACTATTTGAGGAGATTAGAGTGGCTAGTTATGGGGAGATGATGAATAAACCAATGGGAAAGTTGGAACTCAACAATAGGGTAAACAAGGAATAAACGCGGAAGAAGGAATATAATGCAAATTAAACTAGTAATTGAAAACAAGCGAAGGAGACAAACATGAAAAATGAAGAAAAGGGACATATTTGATGAAGGTTTGCACGTGGGATCAAACAAAAAATGCTCAATTTATCGCCTCTACAACTAGCAACCTCTGGAGGCCTCGAAAGCTCACGATTAAGGTCCACATACCTTAGATAACACTGCTAGTGTTTCCCTCTCTCGCCATGAACTTTCAAGAAGGTTTTAGATCCATGTTGTCACCAGGAGATGCTGCTGAAATTTTGGTTTCAAGGGTAGTCAAGAGCAGATGGGTTGTTAAGGGTATGGTTTGACCGTTAAATAGGAACGAGGAGGAGGTGTCTTTCTGTACAAATAATGGGCAGTGTTGTAGGTGGGACAGCCAACTTTTGTTGAAAAATATTGTAAGAGTGAAGGGTGATCAGAGATGAGACTATTTTGGCAAAGAATAAGCAAGTTCAATCAGCTCTGCAGCAAGTAATGTTAAATTATTGGGAAAATGAAAATGGGATATTGTGACATGTGTCGTATTGAGTTTTAGCTTCTAAAATAAAATTTTATTAATATATAAGGTTATATCAAAAAGTGTGTAAAAATAAAAAATGGAAATTATGATTTCCTTCTTTTAATATTCAAGTTTTATATAAATTAGGTTATTTACATGGGAATAGAATTTAAAAGGTTTAAATGCAAGTATATTATACTTGTATTAAAAAAGATGATAATTTTTATTGATGTACTTTACAAGTAACTTATTATTTTATGTTTATTAATTTAAAACTATAATGTAGCTTCATAAATTTATTTTTGTTTCTTTTTAATAATCCAATCTTAATCTTGTAATAAATAAGGGTATATTGACCATAGGTATAATTTAACTATACTTTAGAAGTTTTTTTATTTAAGGTATTTTTATCATGTTTTATTTTTAATTTATATTTTGTTTACAAAATACTAGATGAGAAGATGATTAAAAACTATCCATATAAAAGGAGTTATAAATAACCTAGTATAAAATTCAGAAGTTCGAAACCCAATTTTATCAAAATATCCAAAACTAATTTTCACAGATTTTATCTTATCAAATCCAAAGTATGTTTAGAAAATAATTTTTTGTGGTAAATTTTAGAGGTGAGTATACCTAAATTTGATATTGTATATGCAAGTTATGGGTCATAAAAGTTACGTATATATGGAACTATGGATCCATTTTACTTGGTAGATTTATAGGTGAGATATTTATTCTAGTGTTATACTTTTCTTTATTTTTTTGTGGTTTCAAAAAGAATTAAGATCAAAGGGTTTAAAACAAAATTTTCAGAAATGGTTTAAGTTTTGGATATATATGTACTAAGTAATTATTCAAGAGGGGTTGAAAGCCAAAACCTGCACCTTTAACTTCAATAATTTTATAATATTTTTATTAAATAGTATTTGGTGCAAATTAACAATTTGAGGTTAAGTTGGTTAATTCGAAGTTTTTATAGATAATTATGAGTATGGAAAGTTGTCAAAATATAACGTGCATGTCTTTTCTTTCCTATTTTGATCTTGGTTACTTTTGATGGAGTTTTTGTATTTCATATTATTTACTAATGGTGAAATATTTAGTAAAAATAATTTAAAATAAATTTTGCGTAAATATTTGAAGTTTATGTAAATAGGTATTTTGTGTTGGTTTATGTATTTTTTGTGGTCTTCTTAATTTTTCCTATGTCTCCTTACGTGTTAATTTGATGAACAAGTTAGTATGACCTAACATCTAGCTTATGATTACTCTACACATATTTACGTACTTACCGTCTTCTTTCTACTTTTATTCTTTACATTTTGTTTTTCTGTGATAAAAATATATTTTATTATTCTTATGATTTTGGTTATGAATTAAAGTTAATGCATATTTACATGTATTTTGTGGAGAACTTTGGACAAAATGCAAAAAATAAAAGAGACTAATTTGGGATTCATCACCTGACTTTCGTCTTTTCTTCATTATCCATGCTTAGACCTTGGATTTCTACATTTTTGATCTTGCATTGACCTTAGTATGTACTCCTTAATGTTTCAACTTTTTCCTTTGAATTCCATCATGTGCTATGAAAACTATGAGTGTGCTCCTCAACTTTTATCACTTGTCTTGGATGTAGTCCTTCAATTTATTTTTCCTTGGTCGTGTTTTGCTCCTTGATCTTTTTTCTTATTTTGTTTGGCTCTTTGTATTTTTATCTTGAAATATCATCAATTGGCATGTGTTTTATATGTTAACATCAGAAGTTATAGTGAAGTTTTAGTCAATTAACATGAGATTTATATACATTGCTTTAAGTGCTAGTGAAGACTTCTAATGTATATAATAAAGGTAGGAAATCAAGAATAAATGCCTAATAAAAAATGATAAATTGAAAAATGGATGCATTTTACTTGTTTTGTGATCGTTAAAATGGTGTTTTCATCGAAAAAATTATCAAAAGATGTGACTTCGTTATTCAACCTATAAGATTTAGAAAAGGCTAAGTGTAACTCATGAAGGCATGCCAAGTTAAAAGAGACGCAAGTCAATTGGCTTCAACAACATTATGAACTCTTGAAGATGAAGAATGGAGAATCGGTAAAGGATGTATACATTAATCACAAATTTCATGAACCTAGTACAGAATTGTGATGATGGACTCAAGGAAGTTACATTTTCTAAGAAGTTCATGAGACACACTAGCTCCAAATATGAGTACAAGAACTAGGATGATCAAAGAAGTTAACAATACCAAGATGCTTCCACTTGATGACTTGGTGGGGAAGATTCTTGTTCATAAATTTGAGAAGCAACAATAAAAGGAAGCAAATAAGGCGATAAAGAACAAAGGATACACAAAATACCTAGAATTACATGAAAAGTTGACAGTGATAGATAAAGACTCATTAAGTATGAAAATCTATGTAATGACCAATAAATTCAAATAGTTCCATACAGAATCAAATAAGATGAAAGAAGAAATACATAGATATCACTTGTTATATCTACAAGAAGAAGGGTTACATTTTGAGAAAGTGTCGGTTAAGAAAAAAGGTAGGGATGAAAATTGAATTCATGAAAGGAAAGGAGGATCACTCAATCAAGAAAGACATGGATCCAAATATGTCAAGAAGTTTCTCAAATGCAAGACCATTCATGCAACTTGGGATGCTTTCTACTCCAACAAAGACCTTAAATAAAGGAGTTGAAGAGGAATCACTTATATACCCTATGATAATCAACAAGATTGTGAAAAAATTATTTTAGTTTTGATAAATTACAGACATTGTTTATGCATTATACAACCTAGTTCCATCAAAGTAGGATCTTCGGCCTTGTGAGATATTGCACCCAAATTTGCCAAACCCTCCCCTTGTTTGACAATATAGATAGGGAGCAACCCATGAAACTCATCTTCCCTTCCCTTTGGGATATGGCTCTATGAAAAAAGCTTCCCTCACCCCAAGCATTATCAACCCTTCAGTCCAAATAAATTTGGTTCAAAGAAATATCCAGATGATCAAATCACCCCTTGTTCTTCCACACTTATAATAATGCCTATATACATTCCCACCTTCTCATGCTTCATAAAAATTGATCTTTTTTCCTGGACACTAAATTACATCTAACCTCACCAAAGACATGTATCTCCTGCTATCTCATCGGAGTGTCTTTGGTAAACTCCATCCGAACTCTAATGCAAACCCTTTCACCCTTAGGTCAGCTTTTTTTATGGTCACTTGGACACCAAATATTACTTACCCAAGTTAAACTCTTTATATTGAAGCTTTCAGCCACAAATGCCTGTCCTTTATGACTGTATATGAAAATAAATTAAAGTTCTTACATCGAAACAAAACTAATAAAATCTGCATGAAAAAAAGGAAATGGGGCTTTAAAATTAAAGTTTTATGGGAAATCATATATGTCAACTTAAAGAGGCAATTCGGCGCTTTCACTCACTTTTGCTTTCTGAGGGAGACGATTGGAAGCTGCAGAAAATCCAGTTTGGTCGGGTCTAATGCGACTGAGGATCCCCTATGTGCAGCTAGCTTTCCTGGCGTCTACGGGAAAAGACACTAGGTTGAAGATTGCCAGATGCTGATTAATATCCTCATTCGCTCCTCCATCCGCTAAATAAGTGGAATCGAGCTTGGCAACAGTGTCCTGAGGGAGGAGTTTAGAGGCCTTATAGTAGCACGCACGGACCTCTATTTCTTTTTAGGTCATGCGAAGGGGGCCAGTCCGACGATCTCTTTGTTATTCTACAAAGATGACGATCCGCTCCCCCAAGAGTCTTGTTAAATTACTTTACTATGTTCAATAAGGGAAAGCCCAACTTTATAAACACTTAGCCATGCCCACATAAAATATCATGAAGTATGGAATAGGTTATCAACTTATTCAGCTAAAGTAGTCAAAGACAAATCAAAGACATCACATACCAACTTATAACGTAAGAAACATATAAACACAAAGTTAATACATCATAATATATATAGAGAGAGAGAGAGACGTGTGTGTGCTTGTGTACGTGCATGTGTTTTATTAATTCTTAGAGAAAAAGGAGAGAGTTTGGAGTGTTTTGTCGGTAATAGCGATTGAGCATCATCCTCAAGCGAGGACCTCCTTCAGGCAAGATCCGCGACAACCATCATTGTCATGCCACGAGCTTTCCGTCAAGCTCGCATAGCTTCTCCGATTTTTTTTGCCAAATCGGATCGAGGCCACGACAGGAGTCCAGCGTAGATGCTCCGCAAATCTAGCGAACCACATGTAAGTTTTCTATCTTTTTCTCATTTTTCTTTTTATCTAACGTTTTTTTATCTTGATCAACTTCATTTCTTTTTTTACACCACATCTAAATCACCATCACCACACTCCATCATCATCATTCACCACATCACCCCCCTTCATTTTCATCTTCATTTCTATTCCTTTTTTAAAAAAAAACAAAAAAGGAAAATTTGTAGCAGGTGGTCGGCCCCACCGTCGCCAGCGCCCATCACCTTCGCTACCCGTGCAGTGGCCATCGATGATGGAAGAAGGGAGACAAGGAAATTCATATCACATCATGCATAATGATTATATAATTTTTTTCGGATAGAAGAGGAGATAGATAATGAGAAATTTAGATTATAGATAATGGGTGCTTCAAGCACATTGAATGGAGGCATCATCCTCTTCCTTTAGATAGAACTCAAGGAAGGTAACATCGTAACATTGGGAAACAACTATAAAAGCATTATTATACGTAAAGAGAAAATAGGTAATGGTAAAACTTTTATTAGCAATGTTTGTTTAGTCTAATATTTGGTTCATAATTAACTTAGTGACTCTAAAAAATATATGAAAGGCTATATTGTTTGAAAATATGCTTAAATATGCTATGAAAAGACTGACTAATTTCGTTCAAAACTATTTGGACACAAAGATATTTACATTGTTGAGTTTGATGACTATAGCATCCTAGATTGTTTAATTGCATCTAAAAATGAATCTCAACTTCAAACAAAAAATACCAAAATGCAAATACATGAGCAACCATAAGAAACCTAGAAAGCACTTTCTAGTTAGAAGCCTTCCTGGTTTCATCTTAACAAAAAATTCAATGCTTGTGATTATAAATATTAAACAAAAGTAGTACTAATCCTTAAAACTTCGAGAGCACCATTAGACCATTGGAGTTGCTCCATCTTGATCTCTTTGGATAAATTGAATCCAACAGCTTAAATGACAGTCATGTTTTTATGTTATCATTGAAAATTTACATTACTTCATTCATTTTATTCTTAAAAGTTAAGATTCAGCCTTGTAAGAATTTTTTAAGCTTTGCTATAAAGGATTTCAAATTATTGTTTTGAGTTTGAGAAGAAAGAAAGCATTTGTGAGTTTTGTCTCTCATCTAGAAATTAAATGACTTTACTTTTCCTTGAGATGCATCTTAAAATATAAGCAAATAAAAAAATTGAGCACTTCAAAAGCGTGTTAGTAGATACTTTGTGAATTCAATTCGACACATTATACTTTGGATCATAGCAATTAACATAGCTTGATATGTTTTAAAATGTATTTTAATTTCAAATATTTTGAAAAAGATTACTTCTAATTTTTATTTTGAAAGAATTCCTAAATGTTTTATCCTTAACATCAAAGATAGCTTATATAAGTTTTGACCTTAGGAGCAAAAAAAACATACATATATAGGGTATTCTTCTAATTTTAAAGTTTCTCATGTATTTTTTTTAAAAAAAGAACTCGACCGTAGAATAGACACAGTATTTGGAATTATCTCATCTTTGACGTTCTAAATGACCAACATATTCATGACTTGCGGAAATTTTTTAGTTTTGTGAGTATCAAATGTTTAAACTCGATTGCCTTTTCGTGGTTAGTTTAGGATTTTTATTGTTGTGTCCCTCTTAGATTCTGGGATATCGGTTACACCCCTCTCTTTTTACAATATCCACTGTGCCTTTACCTTCTTGCACCGTTATCGCTTGTATCCTTTTGCTAGTTTTTTCGTTAGTGATATAAATCAAAGCCTAATTTAGTAGAACTTTCTTATAGTTGTTTTCCTGCAATTTTCTATAAAAAAAACATGTACCCTTCCTTTTTATTTCCAATTACATTTATACACCTCGTATAGCATCCATTTGGGATGGGAGTGGATGGGAACTAACTTAAGATACACAAATGTTAGTTGTTCAAGAATGTAAGCTCACAACCGATATTGCAAAAAAACAGAGGGGCATAACTGATATTGTGAAATCTAAGAGGGCAACTATTGTAAATCCCTTTACTTTGTTTGTATCCATGTCCATCATTGGCTGAAATCAATATATGAAGTACAAAAATGAGTCATGGCTTCATGAGAAACAAGAATAACTTATCCGATTCAAGAAAACTAGAGGTCAAGACCTAGTATCCAAAAGATCATTCGATCATTTGAACTAAATAGGTCTGCCTATATAAACAAAGTTGCACGAGTTGTGAAACATAGAGCATAACAAGGCATAATTAGTTGTACAACTTTATAATCAGAAGAATGGCATCGAAATATATGCAACAACTAAGGGGATTGAGTCAATCAAGGTTCGTTACTGTTGCATTTTGTCAAGATTTCAAATTATCCATCTGAACATTCTACAAAACACAAACCAATTGCTAGGATTTTATCCATCCCTATGCCCCTTGCGTTTAGATGTTATCAAGATTTTAGTTTATTCCGAAAGAACGGAAAAAGGATGTTACTAAAGGAATTTATTAAAAAAGATGCATACATCGAGCAACCTCCTAGATCCTTACGGCACTGAATCCAAAAATTCCTCTATTCTCTACTTATATTTTATAATTTTACTTTGCAAGAATTTTAATATATGGGATTTATACGCATAATACTTTATACTTCCATAATCATACATTGAACCTTCCATAATTCTGATTTACATTTAAAACCGTGGATAATTGTTAACAATGACGAAGCATAAACCTTGTGTTAACTACCCATCAAATCCTCTTCATTAATATTAACGGAATCTGTTAAATATTGATACTTTTACCCATCTAAGTCCAAATTTTCAAAATTTGTCCATCCTTTCTCCCTCTTCCCCCACATCCCTTCATTGCACAACAAAGGCCTAAGATACCAGTGGTGGTACAATTGGGGATCGGAAGGAGAGAGAGGTCGGAGAGGTGACAGACTGCTGGCAATGGCTGTGACAACGGCGGGATCGCAATGGGAGGAGGATGGGAAGGAGAGATAGGAGGTGACTAAAAACATAAAATATTCTAAAATAAATATCAGTTGTTAGATTTAGTCCGGTTAGATTAACCAAAGGGAGTGGTTGAGTTAGTGGAGTAAAACTGTTGGAAATGCGAGCCCACGGCGAGCCATTTTGCAATAAATGTTGTTGCAATTCACTCCTTAATCTGAAATAAAGAGTACATAGTTTGCATAATAGGTCCCTTAGTACAATTAGGGTTATGTACCATGGCCATCTTAATGATCATATAGCTGTTGATTCAATTATTGAATCATAGAGGCTGGTGCTTAGATGAATATCTAATGAGTTAGATTGAGGACTCATCAAGCACCGTCAAATGATTATTAAGAGATGATCTCCAGCCTGAGTAGGAGATGGCAATCCTTTCTCAGTTAGGCTGATATCTGACCGACTTCTTGATGCAGGTCCTCTGCATAGGAATAGAGATTCGGAGGTGTCAGATTAGTTAGGTCAAAGAGTTGACTTAACGAGATCGAGATAACCAAAGTCCTATATCATATGCTGTCATGATATAGGCACACATCCTCTGACCGGAGACAGATGTGTTACTATATGTCTGAGTATGTACATTTGGCAAACCAATAGGTTGATGACCTAATCAAGGTCTATACACCGGCGCGCTGGTGTGCATATAAGGGCATATGAGTAATACGATCTCTCAAAGGGATCATACAGGTTCACTACTGAACCGGAAGACATGAGCTCGCTCATGAGATATTGGGAAGAATCAAATTCCGTGCGCACGGTCATCTCGCTTTGGAAGCTTGACTGAATTTGTTGGTTTGATATATACTTTTGGAAAGTATATGATCAAGACCTAGGTATGATATATGCTTTTGGAAAGTATATGATCAATACCGACTCCCAATGATCGAATGAGAAACTTACTGATAAAACCATGAAGTAGACAGTATAAAGTTGATCCAATAATTCGGGTTTAATCTGAGTCTTCCAGTATGCAGGATGTACAGGTGTTAGGAATACCTGAGGGTGATGTGATCATAAACGGTTGTATAACCATGACGCTTCCATTCCTAGGGAGTGATGAAACGGGTCTGGATTTTAGTGACTCCTCTCAGTAGAGAAGTAATCTTATCTTAGTCCAAATGTAGGACATTGATCTGAATGTGATTCAGACTCAATGAGAAGATTAGATTTGCGGTCTTGATTTAATCAAGCATCTATGGGAGGCCCGAGATCTGGATTTGAGATATGATCTCAATATCCATGTCACTATACGTGGAACAATACAATCGCCCTGTCCTTATCTCCAAGTATTCGCGGAGAAAGCGCATTATCCTTGAAAGAGTTCATGGATAATTCTATTGTTGATATATGTATCCGAGCATTGAGAAAATGGATAATTAAATGTGATTTAATTATCATGAATAATATGAATTTGATTCATATTATAAGGAGAGTTATCTAAGATAATTAAATGTGATTTGATTATCAAAGATGTGAATAATATGAATGTGATTCATATTATTTGAACACATGAGATATAGAGATCCAAGATGATTAAATATGATTTAATTATCAAGGATAAGAATAATGTGGATAGTAATATCCAATTATTCATAATATATTATAAATGTGATTTATAATGTATTAGAGAGAGTTAAATCTAATTTATATTAGTAGATTAATTATTAATGTGTATTGGATACACATTGTTTAAT
The DNA here is from genome assembly GCA_037367405.1 of Ottelia alismoides. Taxonomy (NCBI): domain Eukaryota; kingdom Viridiplantae; phylum Streptophyta; class Magnoliopsida; order Alismatales; family Hydrocharitaceae; genus Ottelia; species Ottelia alismoides. The sequence continues at coordinate 58,327 of JAZKJV010000864.1, read as the reverse complement.
TAATTGAAAATGAAAATTACATTTTGTTTTGCGTTGTGAATGTGATTCACAATATTCCAATGTCAAGATTGCAATATTCCCAAAATTAATTGAGAATTATTTTTTGGTGAATAATTGTTGGAAAATAAGTTGAGAGAAAAACAAGGAGATATGCAATCCCATGGGAATCCATGGGATTGCCCTCCCCATATGGGAAGAGGGGGGCGGCACCAATTCCTTTATGGAATTGGTGGCCGTCCACTCCTCCCAATAGGGAAGGAGGCTCTCATTTGTTTTTCCACTCCTTATTTAGTTGGTTTAATTTGGTATTAATATATATTCGATTTATCAAATATATTTAATCAAAATTAAATCACAAGTTGTTGGCTTTTACCAACAACAACCTTGACCATTGGATTGTCATAAATCAATCTCAACCATTGATTTTATATGACACATGGATTGAGATCCATGGATCCCAAAATCCTATAAATAGAGAGGCATACCCATGCTCTCTCTTTACACATAATGCTTGAGAAGCATCTCTCTCTCCCTCTCTCTTTCTCTTTAGAGGTCAGCCCTCTCTCTCCCTCTCATGGTCGTCCACCATGGATGCCATGGAGAGGTTCTCCATCGCCGCGGCATCGTCGTTATGCTGCCCGTTCTTCTGCTCGTGGATCTCCGTCTCCTTCGGTGCGCCTCGCTCGTGAAGAAGATGTTGGATCTCGTGTGTCGAGATCAGGAGATCCGCCGCTTGGATCATCAACTTGGATTGCGAGAAGCACGCGGTTCATCCCCGCGCTCGCAAGCGTCTCCTCCGTCGGATCAGACTTGAGACAGGAGGTCTCTTCGTTTAGAGACTTGATCGCAACCACGCTTCAAGAGGTAATCCTAATTACTTGTTTGTGGTTTAGACGAAACGATCCGAGAAGTGTTCTTGGATCATGTGGTTTCGTCGTAAGAATTTTTTTTTAAATTCCGCTGCATCGAGCAACTAGTGCGACTAGTCGCTCTTCGTCGTATTCGATACGACGCTCACACTTCCGTGATGCGCTTGAGGATCTAACCATATCCTTCAAGTGGTATCAGAGCCTTAGGTCGACGGTTTCGAATAGTGATTCGTTAACCAAGGACGACTTGGGTTCGCTAAGGTCGCGAAAGTTTTCATCGCATTTGATTTCGCAGATCTGTTTAGTAAATAAATTCGACACTGTTTAAATTGTTTAAACACGAATTTTATACTTGGATTATGTTCCCCATTAAATAAGGAAACCATAGGATCTGAGTTTGCGTAAATCGGATTTCGTATGCTCGAGATATGGTCGTTTCAATGAACATGTATGCACTGTTGCGGGAACTGTGAATCTGAACGTGATTAAAATGTTAATTACTGTTTAGACTTGCCTCGAAATGCGTGAAACATCACTTAGGTTCTGTCCAAAATCAAATTAGAAAACTTTAGAAATTGACTTTGCTTAATTTGGATTTAATATGATTGAGATATGCCATTTTTAGTAAGTAGGGGTCACTGCTGAAATTGCTTTCCTAATCTAGAACCAAGTGATTGTCAATTAGTGAAATTAATTGTTAATTTCGTGAAATAATCTTGAAAAATATTTGTGAAATATTGAAACATGATTATTTGCCTAATTGACTTGGCCCCAACCAATTAGTTGATTAGATTTGATCTAAACTATAATTGGAATTACAATCATCAAACTTCTTGCTTGAATAGGACTCGGGAATTTGCCTAGCAAATTTCCTTAAAATCAAAATTGTTTTGATTACTATATGGTATAATTTCGGTTGAATAACCGATGATCATCTCAAGTACAAAATAATCAATTTGGCATTATCCTTTCCCGAGGTGGATATGGTGTCTAGTCGGGGATCGCTGGTCAGCGGGTTGCAACGTATGTGGTCCGCCCCACTCCCGTCGGTACTGGCCATGACAGCGGGTAGGGCCGGGATAATGTCCGAGGGATTATGATGTATTTTTCTAATTATTAAAATTCGAATTAATACGTACTTTGAGAATAATATCATATATGTATATTCAAGCATAAAATTAAGTTTGATTGATTAAATTGGATTGATAATTAATTTAATATGATTAAGTTAATTATATCCAATTGAGAATACTCTAATATGATTAGAGTTGATAATTCCCTTGGAACAATTAATTATATGAATGTGATTCATAGTAATTAATTAAATTTGAATAAGAGGTGGAGGATCACATAAGTGACATCCATGGTCTCCCGTCAAGGCGAAGGGTTTCCGTCGCCAGGGATTGTATATAGGAGACGCCTGTACGAAGTGACAGCTCCTATATACAAGCGCATCTGGATCGGACTCTTTGCTTCTCGAAAGAGTAAGGCCGTATGCGTAGTGACCCCAATATCGGATCCTCATATTATTGGGGCGATATTGGATTGCGCATAGCGAGTTCTATTCCTGTTGACGGTTGGTTCAATTAACGACGGGTCAACATCACCTTAGGGGTGGTGGGCTCGGGTGTTAAAGACCGAATTGGGAAATGCAAGTTGGACTTGCAAGGCGGAATGTGTTCCCGCTTCTCTTTATTGGAGTTGCAGTTTCTCATATTATTGGGATGTAACAAAGATAAAGAGGAGATCCCAGATCTTGCTGAGATATAATGGTAAGTATATCTCTTACATTGAAAGTGATTAAGGGAATGAACTTTCATTGTTGACATGGCAAGACATCTTTGATATAAAATTCCTAATTCAAAGTAAAACATGTATAAATATATACCCTTATGCAAATTTCTTATTTCAGATAATCCTTCATTAAACCCACTCAATGTTATACTCATTAATAACCAGTAGAATATCATGGATTGGACCCTTGATCCAGATATTGTACTTGCGATTGGACACATAATGTATGTGGTTGCAATGTGCAAGTTTCCTCATAACAATGAGAAGTGATAATTAAATAGACAATAGGACTAAAACCCTAGGGTTTGTATGTCTCTATAAGTCTTGATCTTATCGAATGTACTTTTGAAGTGACATGTCGATGATGATCGTAATTATCAAATTAATCCTTATAAAATCAATAAAGATATTCTGGCATACATATGTGCTCTCGACATTTAATCATGAATGACATGGTTCTCTACATCATGTAGAATGGTAGCTCTATTAGAGATAATCTATTCAAATTGTTTGAATACCTACCTGAACCGATGCTTCAAAGAGTTTAGATGGATGTAGATGATGAGTGTCATCATTCTACTGTCTATACTCTAGTCATTCATGAAGCTTCATAATATTCATATTATATGAACTTAAAAGAAGCTTGTATAAATGTTGAAATACTCTTATATTGAAATTTTTGATTTTAACATAAGAGATCCTTGGTCTTGAGCAAAGGTTGCTTATAGACAAAGGGAGCGCAGTGGAAGCATGGGTTGGACCCAAGTAAGAGGTATACTCAAAGAGTTGACTGTACTTCTGTGACTTCCATATGACATCCAAAGAGTTGGATGAATGCCAATACTGCAATAAGTTGATGTGTTGATAGTATGACTATCAAGTCTGTCTAGAATCCTCAGAAAAGGACTCGGATGGAGCATCAGTATAATCTACATATAATCATTGATATTGACTTACTTATTTGATAAGATAAAGTCTAATAATTGTATCTCAAATTTTCTAATGACACTTGCAATTGGTTGCATATGTATTAGAAATTTGATCTTAAGGTTTATTGGTCATCCATGTTGAAAGTGATGCAAGTGTTGCAACAATTTCCATGAGATCAATAGACTTCATATTTTCAGTGGGAGCCCTTAGTCTTAGAGAATGTCTCTATGACCTAGATATTAGAATACACTCATTGTTTATTTCTAATTGTTGGATATAAACATGAATTCTATAATAAATCTATCATAAAGAGTTATGATGGAAATATTTCAGATAGTAATCTAAAATCTAGTGGACTCTATTAAATTAGAAAATTATTGAATGGTTCACTAAGATTTCTAATAATGAAAATTAAACCTTTAAAAGATCAATAGGAGGATAAAGATCATTTGACAATGATCTGGCATCAAATTTTGGACATATGTCTGTTGATGAAATCAATGGACTGGTAAGAGATGAAACTTTAGATTGTCTAAAGATTCAAATCTCACATACTTGTGAATATTGTATTCAAAGTAAAAATGTCCAATACACCCTTCCTTGGGAAAGGTGTAAGGTGTCAAGGTATTAAGGATCTCATACATATTGATGTATGCAGATCATCTATATCATAGTAAACATTATGGATATGTGATATCTGTTAATGATTATGTATGATATGAGATTTCTTCTCTTCACCTAAGAAACCTTTGAAATGTTCAAAGATTTCGTAATTTTGGTTTAGAACCAAAGTTTGAAGGAAGATGAAATGAATTTGATCTAACCAAGGTAGCCCGTACATATTAGATGAATTCAAGAAATACCTTGTGGAGATATGAATATCATTCCTATCTCAATCCTCCTAATGAACCTTAACTCAAAGGAGTTGTAGGGAGATACAATTGATCATGTGTGACATGATTTGATCAATGATTAATCATAGCATAATTATCTCTTAGTTTCTAGGTATATATATGTGGTAGAGACTACATTATATATCCTTAATAAGGTTCCATGTGATTAAGCTGGAATCTGGCACTAGAGAGTGCTACTTCATTAGGAAAATAAAGGATGGTATTGGATACCTACTTTATGACCTTGAGATTCTTAAAAGATCTAATCTTTGAGAATATGATTCTTATAGGATGACTCTCTTGAGAATCAAGATGAAAATGAAGTAAAGGAACTCATTTAATCTTGAAAAGATAATGAGACTCCTGAAATCGGAAGCTAAAATAGATAATTAAAGATGAAACATTAATACCTCTTCAAATAAGTTTGAGGATGTATTCCATGTGAAAATGATTGGACTTCTTGTGATGAAGCTCCTAAGGATCATGACATGGATAGATGAATGTTAGCAATAAAAGTCTAATGTAGACTTCATATACAAGTGTTGTATATGGACCCTCGAGGATCCACCTATATGGGTAAGACCCATTAAGGTCTAAATGGATCTTCAATAGAAGGAGGGAACCTGATGAGAAGGTAGAGACCTTCAAAGCACGGTTCGTAGCCATGAGCTACACATCGAAGAGAAGGCATCGCTTGCGATAAGACTTGCTCTCCAGTGACCTTGCTTTAACCCATCAGAATATTGCTAACTATAGCTACACAACTTGACTATGACATCTTCATGATGTAAGTCAAGATTGCATTCCTCTATGAATACCTCTCTGAGGATATTCATATGAAGTAGCCCCAGGGCTTCATGGTTGAGGAAAGCAAGGTGTGCTAACTGAAGAACTCCATCTTTGGACTCCAATAAGCTTCCTGTAGTTGGAACATAAGATTTGATGAAATTATAAATGTTATGATTTCAGATAGAATCTTGATGAACCATGTGAAGCTTAGTGGGAGTGCCATTGTGTTCATCGTGCTAAATGTAGATATTATTCTAATCATTTAGAATGATATAAGAATAATAATAAGTGTTTTATAATTTGGTTGTTTCATACCTTGAGATACGATTTCAAGGATACCTCTTAGATCTTAATTCTGAAGTCGTTCAGAAGAGAAGAGGGTATTGGGACTGTCGCATTAGTAGTACACCTTGGAATTATTCCATTTTCTGGACAATTCCAAGAAAAAGCTTCCTTCCCTTAAGATGTGGTAGTGACCTGTCTAGAGGGATAGCACCTCAAAGAGTTGAGGAAGTGAATGCTAGAACTGCTTGCACTTGTGCATCAGTTATGAGAAGCTCGGTATATGCTAGATGTGTATAAGAGCCAAATGTCTGCCATGCAGTGGGAGTAGTAAACCGTTACTAATCCTACTATGGAGATAAAACACTTGATTGCAGTAATAACAATATCTTCAAAGATGATGAAACTTAGAGATAGTGATCTCAAAGTCTTATCTTCAAAGGTTTAAGACCTTGTAGATAGTGATCTATAAGGGTCTTGACTGTAGATACCTTAGGAGATAAAGATCTCCAGGAATGAAGGTATTCTAATAAGGATTATGGGAATACTGGTTATGATAATTAATAAGATGTAGTGTCAAGGACACTATAACCAACAAAATTGAGTATCGGTTGCATGAGATGCAACATTCGCATTGGATGCAAGCACTGTTACTAGGAGATATGCAAGTACCGTAAAAGGACTTGGCGTAGTCTCTTGGGAACGGAGTGACTGATCAGCTTACCTAGCTATTTTATAAATAGCCTATGATTGTCACATAAGTGTGGGTTTAAATGATTAGCCCATTAATGGCTCTTTGGGCTAGTGGGAGATTGTTGGAAATGCGAGCCCACGGCGAGCCATTTTGCAATAAATGTTGTTGCAATTCACTCCTTAATCTGAAATAAAGAGTACATAGTTTGCATAATAGGTCCCTTAGTACAATTAGGGTTATGTACCATGGCCATCTTAATGATCATATAGCTGTTGATTCATATATTGAATCATAGAGGCTGGTGCTTAGATGAATATCTAATGAGTTAGATTGAGGACTCATCAAGCACCGTCAAATGATTATTAAGAGATGATCTCCAGCCTGAGTAGGAGATGGCAATCCTTTCTCAGTTAGGCTGATATCTGACCGACTTCTTGATGCAGGTCCTCTGCATAGGAATAGAGATTCGGAGGTGTCAGATTAGTTAGGTCAAAGAGTTGACTTAACGAGATCGAGATAACCAAAGTCCTATATCATATGCTGTCATGATATAGGCACACATCCTCTGACCGGAGACAGATGTGTTACTATATGTCTGAGTATGTACATTTGGCAAACCAATAGGTTGATGACCTAATCAAGGTCTATACACCGGCGCGCTGGTGTGCATATAAGGGCATATGAGTAATATGATCTCTCAAAGGGATCATACAGGTTCACTACTGAACCGGAAGACATGAGCTCGCTCATGAGATATTGGGAAGAATCAAATTCCGTGCGCACGGTCATCTCGCTTTGGAAGCTTGACTGAATTTGTTGGTTTGATATATACTTTTGGAAAGTATATGATCAAGACCTAGGTATGATATATGCTTTTGGAAAGTATATGATCAATACCGACTCCCAATGATCGAATGAGAAACTTACTGATAAAACCATGAAGTAGACAGTATAAAGTTGATCCAATACTTCGGGTTTAATCTGAGTCTTCCAGTATGCAGGATGTACAGGTGTTAGGAATACCTGAGGGTGATGTGATCATAAACGGTTGTATAACCATGACGCTTCCATTCCTAGGGAGTGATGAAACGGGTCTGGATTTTAGTGACTCCTCTCAGTAGAGAAGTAATCTTATCTTAGTCCAAATGTAGGACATTGATCTGAATGTGATTCAGACTCAATGAGAAGATTAGATTTGCGGTCTTGATTTAATCAAGCATCTATGGGAGGCCCGAGATCTGGATTTGAGATATGATCTCAATATCCATGTCACTATATGTGGAACAATACAATCGCCCTGTCCTTATCTCCAAGTATTCGCGGAGAAAGCGCATTATCCTTGAAAGAGTTCATGGATAATTCTATTGTTGATATATGTATCCGAGCATTGAGAAAATGGATAATTAAATGTGATTTAATTATCATGAATAATATGAATTTGATTCATATTATAAGGAGAGTTATCTAAGATAATTAAATGTGATTTGATTATCAAAGATGTGAATAATATGAATGTGATTCATATTATTTGAACACATGAGATATAGAGATCCAAGATGATTAAATATGATTTAATTATCAAGGATAAGAATAATGTGGATAGTAATATCCAATTATTCATAATATATTATAAATGTGATTTATAATGTATTAGAGAGAGTTAAATATAATTTATATTAGTAGATTAATTATTAATGTGTATTGGATACACATTGTTTAATTAATTGAAAATGAAAATTACATTTTGTTTTGGGTTGTGAATGTGATTCACAATATTCCAATGTCAAGATTGCAATATTCCCAAAATTAATTGAGAATTATTTTTTGGTGAATAATTGTTGGAAAATAAGTTGAGAGAAAAACAAGGAGATATGCAATCCCATGGGAATCCATGGGATTGCCCTCCCCATATGGGAAGAGGGGGGCGGCACCAATTCCTTTATGGAATTGGTGGCCGTCCACTCCTCCCAATAGGGAAGGAGGCTCTCATTTGTTTTTCCACTCCTTATTTAGTTGGTTTAATTTGGTATTAATATATATTCGATTTATCAAATATATTTAATCAAAATTAAATCACAAGTTGTTGGCTTTTACCAACAACAACCTTGACCATTGGATTGTCATAAATCAATCTCAACCATTGATTTTATATGACACATGGATTTGAGATCCATGGATCCCAAAACCCTATAAATAGAGAGGCATACCCATGCTCTCTCTTTACACATAATGCTTGAGAAGCATCTCTCTCTCCCTCTCTCTTTCTCTTTAGAGGTCAGCCCTCTCTCTCCCTCTCATGGCCGTCCACCATGGATGCCATGGAGAGGTTCTCCATCGCCGCGGCATCGTCGTTATGCTGCCCGTTCTTCTGCTCGTGGATCTCCGTCTCCTTCGGTGCGCCTCGCTCGTGAAGAAGATGTTGGATCTCGTGTGTCGAGATCAGGAGATCCGCCGCTTGGATCATCAACTTGGATTGCGAGAAGCACGCGGTTCATCCCCGCGCTCGCAAGCGTCCTCCTCCGTCGGATCGGACTTGAGACAGGAGGTCTCTTCGTTTAGAGACTTGATCGCAACCACGCTTCAAGAGGTAATCTTAATTACTTGTTTGTGGTTTAGACGAAACGATCCGAGAAGTGTTCTTGGATCATGTGGTTTCGTCGTAAGAAATTTTTTTTAAATTCCGCTGCATCGAGCAACTAGTGCGACTAGTCGCTCTTCGTCGTATTCGATACGACGCTCACGCTTCCGTGATGCGCTTGAGGATCTAACCATATCCTTCAAAAACAACATAGAATTCATGTTGTATATTCCGAACTAGGGAGGGTTCAGTGTGTAATTAGTGTTAGTGTAAAAATACTTTTAAAAATTGGGATATTTACATCCATAACCCTGAGTAATCTCGTAATTATCCCAGAAACCCTGCGTAATCACAAATTACATGAGAAACCCCGAATACTTATTCCGCCTCACACATATAACCCTCCGTTAGTTTCAACCATTAACTCAACCACATCATTGAGTTAATCTAACCTAACATCGATCAAATGGCTAATATTAAATAAAAAGAAAAGAAGAAAGAAAGGGGATGCAGGGTGACGACGGGGAAGCTGGAGGGCGGTGCGGCGGGGAAGCTGGAGGGTCGTGCGGCGGATGCAAGGTGACGACGCGGCTCGGGGGCCTTTGTTGGAGGGAGCACAACGGGGAGGGGGAGGGGCTAGGGAGTCGTTGTTGGAGGGAGCTCAACGGGGGAGGGCGACGGGGCTCGGGAGCCGTTGCTGGAGAAAGCGCAGGGGGGGGGGGGGGTTGCTCGGGATGTAGGGGGTGAGAGGGGGGCGACGAGGCTCGGGTCCTTTGCCGGAGATGCCGGGGGTGTGGGGGGCACAGGGGGGGTCGGGTCTGGAGGCGGAGGGAGATGGTGATGCATGCCGGGGGATGGGGAGCGATGGGGCTCGGGGAGGGCTCGGGGTTTGCTCGAGATGCAGGGGGCGAGAGGGGGGCGACGAGGCTCGGGTCCTTTGCTGGAGATGCCGGGGTGTGGGGGGCTCCGGGGTCGGGTCTGGAGGCGGAGGGAGATGGTGATACAGGCCGGGGGAGAGGAGGGGAGCGACGGGGCTCGGGGAGGGCTGGGGGCTTGCTCGGGATGCAGGGGGCGAGAGGGGGGCGACGAGGCTCGGGTCCTTTGCTGGAGATGCCGGGGTGTGTGGGGCACAGGGGTCGGGTCTGGAGGCGAAGGGAGCTGGTGATGCAGGCCGGGGGAGAGGGGGGAGCGACGCGGCTCGGGGAGGGCTGGTGATGTAGGCCGTTGCTAAAGGGAGCGCGCGCGGGGGGAAGGGCGATGCAGGGGGCAACCGGGGGATGGCAGGGGAGCTTTGCTCGAGGGGGCGACGGGGGTCGGGTCTGGAGGGAGCTAGTGATGCGGGTCGGGGGGGAGCCGTTGCTGGGCTGCGCTTCATCGCGATGCAGGGGGCAACCGGCGGATGGCAGGGGAGATTTGCTCGAGGGGGCGCAGTCAGGGCCTTTGCTGCAGATGCATGGACGGATGCAAGGTGGCGTGTGCGGGAGCTCGAGGCCGGCGCGACGGGGGGATGCACTGTGGCGATGGGGGTCGAGGGCGTTTGCTGGAGGGAGCACAGCGGGGAGGGGGGATGCAGGGGAGCCTTTGCTGGAGGGAGGGCACGAGCGACGAGTGGGGGGAGACAGAGACGAGGACGGAGGTGGGGAGGTTTGCTAGAGAGCGGCACGTGAAGGGGACGGGGGTCTTCACCGGGATGCAGGGGGTGACAGGGGCCATTTCTTGAGAATGTGATTTTGTTATAAGGGTAAAATTGTCATTAATAGATGAAATATGTTAAATTTAACGGCTTAAATGGATGGGAGTTGACACAGGGTTATGTAATGTAAGGGTTAAACATTATTCGGGGTTTCTCATGTAATTCGTGATTACGCAGGGTTCCTGGGATAAATACGAGATTACTCAGGGTTATGGGTGTAAATATCCCTTAAAAATTCTATCGATAAAGCAGCTGCCACTCATGAGGGATGGAGCCTCCATCGGGGCTATTAGATCTGCTTGCTCTTCTGAATTACAATTGATATCCAACAAAGGGCACATAACTAACATGGAACTTTTATATCTTCATGCCAGAAGATCACTTCCTGATATAGCCAAGTACAAGTAGAAAATACAACACAGTTAGAAACACCTAGAGAAGAACCTCGCACCCATTATGTTACAGAAAAATTAAGGAACGGCCTATAAAACTGTACAACATCACAAAGCCACGAAGGCATCCTCATTCTAATTCTCGAGCATGCCGTCCTCGGATATTCTAGGAGACTCGGTACCATTTACAAGGGGTTTGTTTGCAAAATAGTAATTGGAATTTCCTAAAATGCTGTAGTCAAATTCATCATCCTCGTCATCATCTTCATCAGCAAGCTCTTATTTTTCCTTGCCATCCTCAGCCTCCGATTTTTGCTTAGATTCCCGCTGAATTTTCTGTTTGATTGCCTCCTCATACGGCATCTCGTACCAGACAGTACCATTTCCAACATTTGATTTGTTGTGGTCATCTGTCAACCTCTCTTGCTTACTCTTCTCCGAGTTCTTCGGCTCCCCCCAGTAGTCATATCTATACAATGCACTGGTTGGATCATAACGATCCTTTCCGAGAACATTATCACCAATACATCTCCCTGCTTCTTCAAGCGGTAGGCCTAATGCAGCACCGGCTGCAGAGATGTATAGGAATTAGAGTGCAAAAAAACCCACCAAAATTAAGTTAAACTAAGATGGTTGTATAGCCTCGGTTACAATAAACAAGAAGCATGAAAAACACATTTAAAGGGTATTCTCACTATAATATTCTTAGCAAGCACAAACTTTTAGAAATTTAAAAGAACGAGGCTGACTTATTTTAAGCACATGTAGTGTGATCACAACTCACCACTCTAGAAAGGTCAAAGAGTAGCCAAGTTCACAAGGCTGCCTCTATGTTCAAGTCCATGAAGGTGGGACAACTTTTGAGATGGTCTCAACAAAAGGTATTTTGACGAGTCAACTCATGTACTTCAGTTCAAACGTTATTTTTAGTGTTAAACGAAGTAAAAAAAGCATGCAAGCATAATCCATTAGAGCTGCAAATGGTGGGAGTTAAAACATCAAGAATAATTGCATAGAAGGATACTACAATACCAGCTAATGTCCCTAATCAAAGGTTCCCGTTCTTCCATTGATCGCTGCCAGTGCATATAGTCATATTCGTCCATCTCTATGTTCCGTCTCAGTTTTGATACTTTATAATCTTCTCCTAGTTCAGCAGCTTCCTTCTTTAATTTATTAATTATCTGTACACAAGGAAAATACATGGTTATTTTGAATTAGCACTAATTTTTAGAAACATAATCATTGACTATGAGTTGGGGGTCAACTTCTCAACCACTAGGTCAGACAACTTTATAATGAAGCTCTTAACTATTAACTACCTTTGAGTTTTGAATAAAAAACATGTTTGATTTAATTATATATTGAGAGGCAAACTTACAGATGCAAGGAAACCTAGACCTATGGAAAAGACTGGCAGTTGGAACATCTTCTGAGTAATTTATTTATTTTCAACAAACCACTGAACTTGGCAGGTTTTAAACTGTTGGTGGAAGTTTTTTGAAAACACCATATGAAAGTTAGAGAAGAGAACCTTGTTTGACAATAAAATTTCATTAGCTTTTAAGTTTTATGGCATAAGCTAAATTATGACCAAACAACACGCATTACATTACCTGTCGTTCTGCTCGAGCTGCATCCAAATCAAGATCTTTAGGATTTATGTTCTGCCAAAAATCCTCACCATAATTGGAAAAAGTCCAGCAAAGGAAAAGTTTAACAAATGTCCTGAGCCAAGTACAACATATTACCAGAATGACTTTGGGTATCAGAGATTTCTTATAGTAAGCTTGTGTAAACTCAATGCTATTTTCTTCATCGAACTCAGCACTCAGCATTGCTTTGATGTACTCCTCACTTTTGTATTTATCAGGATTTGCCTCTTCATCATCCAAGATCAGTTGTTCAGCATTGTGAAGCTGCCACAGCTGCAATTTGGGATGGGGGAGGTGAAGAAGAACTTGATTGTAAATAGCTTAAAAAGTGGACCACTTACACCTTTAATTAATAAAACAGCTCTATTATAGATAACGCAAGCTTTAAACTTACACACACATAAAGGCAAAAGGAAACCTGCTATTGAGTGCAGGCAACTTTCCCTGATGCTATATTCCTTTGCACTGTTGAATCCTTTTTCGTGATCTGAACCAATTTGTCGGTCAGTAATACCTCTTCTCATGCACTCTCTGTGCTTACCTCCCTACACACAACTCCAACTCCTTCTAGCACAATGATCTGCCTCTTCTAACATGTGGTTCCTCTCTAATCCCCTGTCATTATTAGTGATTCCCCTCCAAACGGCATCCTTCACTCATCATTTCTCTCCATTTCTCTCATCTCCTGGGCACCCACATCACAACTGTTGAGTAGCACATGGTTAGCAAGAAGTATCTCGCAGTTATTGCTGGACATTCATTTTTTAAGAACTAAGATAATCTTAATGCACCATTTGTATATGTTCTCAAGCACCGTTGTTGGAATTAACATGTCTATATATAACATACACGGACCATGCATTGTGGCCATTTTCCCGTCAGTTCAGTAGCCTAATGAATATGACAAAATAAAAATTGATTGCTAAATACTTAGTAGAAATCTCAGCCAAATCAACTAATAACTATGGGCATGTGAGTGCTGAAGTGTTGAATTTAATGCAAAGAAAGTTTATAGATCGAGGACTATAACAAGAAGAAAATTGCAGCCAAAACAATCCACGACTACAGGCAGTCAATGACTGTGGACATAGCAGTTTTTGTAGCATGTGGAAGAAATCGCCAAGCTATCTTGAGGAAACTTAGCTGCACATATTGTATATTAAATGTAAGGATGGCATAATTGTCTACATGTTTCTCTCTAATCCCGTCATTATTAGTGATTCCCCTCCAAACTGCATCCTTCACTCATCTTTTCTCTCCATTTCTCTCATCTCCTGGGCACCCACATCACAACTGTTAACACATGGTTAGAAAGAAGTATCTCGCAGTTATTGCTGGATATTCATTTTTTAAGAACTAAAATAATCTTAAAAAACCATTTGTAGATGTTCCCAAGCACCGTTGCTGGATTTAACCTGTCTATATATAACATATCCATTCATTGTGGCCATTTTCCCATTTCAGTAGCCTGATGAATATGAGAAAATAAAAATTGATTGCTAATTACTTAGTAGAAATCTCAGACAAATCAACTAATAACTATGGGCATGTGAGTTCTGAAGTGTTGAATTTACAGCGAAGTAAATTTAGATCGAGGACTATAAGAAGAAAATTGCAGCCAAAACAATCCACGACTACAGGCAGTCAATGACTGTGGGCATGGCAGTTTTTGTAGCATGTGGAAGAAATCGCCAAGCTATTTTGAGGAAACTTAGCTGCACATATCTATAACATACTTTAAAGCTGGGTTTTTCCCAGACTTTCTGACACGTGGTTATGTGTGGTTCTTCTCCTCTCGGACTCTGCCGTGTCCCCTCCTCCCACGCTATATCATCTCCCCATCTCTCTTATCCTCCTCTTTTCGTTCTCTGCATTGGAACGTGTCTCCCCATCTCTCTTCTCTCTCCAAACATGCCTCTCCTCTAACTATTTCTCTCTCCTCTCCCAACATGCCTCTCCTCTTAACTATTCTCTCTCCTAACATATCTCTCCTCCAACGCCCTCTTTTTCCAAAGTTGTTCCTCTCTCTTTCCTTTTCTCATCCTCTCTCCTTAATTAACGTCTCTTTCCACTATTTCCTATATATTCCTAAATTTAGAATCATACTAATATTAATTAAGTAATAACAAAAACATATATTATTAATATCAATTATAGACTTTGAAAATTGTATTTTAGATTTTTTTGTGTAGAATTACTATTTTGAAAATATAAAACGTAAATTGTCAAAAACTACACTTCCCACCCATCATCAATAATGTAAATTACTGTATTTTTTATTAATATTTTTAAAATACATTGAAACGATAATAATCACATGTGTTTTTTGATATTTTAAGTATATATGTTACAATATTTTAGTAAAAAAATCAATTCAAAGTATTATTACTATATGCATGTATACATGTATGCATTTGCATGTATATGTACAAAACATTATAATTAAAGCTTATAAGTTGAAGAAGTGGGGATCATGACCTCGCGAGAGGATCTCTCGATGGCATCCACGTTTCACCATTTAGGGAGAATAATTATTTAAAATTTAGCCAATGTTCGAACAATGGACAGTAATAACATGCGATGTTTACGCAAATTCTAATAAACATGAGTTCACAATAATTTGAATGGATCAAATTTTGCTTTAATATGTACTATCCAATTTGACGGATATTATCTTTCAACCCAATCTATTAAACATTTGCATCGATCTCCATTTATCTCAATACATTTTAGATTGTATTAGATTTATGATATTTACATATTCCAAAATAAATAACTTATTCTCAAGTTTACATTTTTACATCATAGTTTGATCATCGAGATATGTGGAGAAAGGAAAATCTGTTAAAATAGATGTGTTTTTATATGTTTATCCTAAATTCATCTTTCTTTACATCCCTAATGAGTTGTTGTTTTTTAAAATAACAATAAAAATATGAGTAAAGTGATCGTGGACGAAATATATATAGTGAAGAAAAAGAGTTATCAATTTTAGTATTTTTCTCTTTCACTTTTTTTAAACTAATCTGTATCACATACGAATACATTAAACCACACACTTTTAAAAAAACACATGTAAATGCAATGTATGTATGGGCATATATAGTTTTGATAATGGTTCGATCCGATCCGTTATTTTACATATTTAAACAGCTTTATGATCCAATTATAATTTGTTAGAATGGCGATCAACCTAATATTATGTTTTATTCCTACACAACATTTCTATTTGTCAATAACCATCAAAAATTACATTTTCATTTCTACATGTGGGTTTTTTGAAATTTATTATTAAATAAATTCCAATTAAATGATAGAAATTTGCGTTTTTTTTTAATAAGTATAATTCAGCACATATCAACATCTCAGGGATCGGGATGGTTCCTTTTTCATAGCATTTGCAAATTTCACCTATTATTTTTATATTTTTTATTTTAAACCTATTGATTTTACATTTTTTATTTGAGGTTATGATTTAAGAACAACATATATGTGTCTGAATATTTGTTTTCTATTTATATTTTGCACCTTTGGGTGCACATATGTGAATACATGCTATATAATTTGAAAGATTATAATTAGAAGATACATTTTGAAAAATACATAGTTCATTTAATTCATAATAAAAGAATTACATTGTCGATCAAATATACAATGGGATTAATATCTATAGGATCCATCTTTTTATATACTGCATGCTGCTCTTGCATGATCTTTATTATAGGTATATCCTTTAGATAGAAATTACACTAAAAAATTGACCTAAGTTCAATTATCCTGATTATTTTCCTTACACTTTTTTCATGTTGATCATTTTTATTTAATAAAATATTACAATTTTGTATTTAAATTTACATTAAAAATCAAATTATTTTCCGCCGCCACGAAGTGCGGGTTACATCCTAGTTGTATGTTAAATGTAAGGATCGCATAATTGTCTACTTGTCTCGATGTTTGTTAGCCTTAGTTAAAGTTGGCTGATGCAAATGAAAACTCAATAGACGATTTTATGCTTGTGTATAAGCAAGCATACACAGTGGTCATTAGCTGCATCAGTCTTGATAAGATAAATGTGAATAAATCTGTGTAATTAACAAATAACGGATTATGTAGCATAATTTTATAGTTGAATGTGAGAACATCAAATATTCTCTGGATGATTATAACATCGAAAATACACCCACTAATCCTTCAAGAAAGGAGTTGAAGTACCAACTGTTAGCCATGTGAGCTCGGGGCGAACCATATATACAATAAATGTTATTGTAATCTCCGATATATCAATAAAGGTTATTGATTTATTTCACTCTTTCTCTGGGATTCAATGAATGAATGTTTAAGGTCCCTTGGTACAATTATGATCATGTTTCATTGCCATCTTAATAATCATACAGCTATTGATCCAATGGTTGAATTATAGAGGATGGTGCTTGGATGATTTCTAAAGAGTTAGATTGAGGACTCATCAGGGGACAAGAACCGTCAAATGATTGTTAAGAAAGGATCTCTAACCTGAGAAGGAGATGGCAATCCATCTCTAAAGGTCATCTGCATAGGAATAAAGATTCGAATGTGTCAGATAAGTTAGGTCAAAGAGTTGACTTAACGAGATCGAGATAACCAAGACATATGTCATATGTTGTCATGATATAAGCACGCATCCTCTGACCGGAGACAGATGTAATATTATACATCTAGGTATGTACTTAAGGCAGACCATTAGGTTGATGACCTAATCAAGGTCTATACAATGACGAGCTGGTGTGCATACAAGGGCATATGAGTAATACGATCTCTCAAAGGGAGCATACAAGTTCACTACTGAACCGGAAGACATAAGCTCACTCATAAGGAATTGAGACCGATCAAATTCCATGCATGGTCGTCTTGCTTCGGAAGAATGACAAGAACTTGGAGTTATGATATATGCTTTTGGAAAGCATATGATTGATACCAACTCCCAATGGTCAAATGAGAAAGTTAATAATAAATACTGAAGAAGACAATTTAAATATGATCTAAATCTTCGAGTTTATTCTAGGTCTTCCAATATGTAGGATGTACGGGTATGAGGAATACTCGAAGGTGATGTGATCGTAAATGATTGTATAACCATGACACTTCCATTCTGAGTAAGTAATGAAACATGATTGGATTTTAGTGAATCCTCTCAGTAGATTAGTAATCCAATCTTAACCCAAAAGTTAGACATTGATCTGAATATGATTCAGATGCAATAAGAAGATTAGATTTACAGTTTGATTTAATCAAACATCTTTAAGAGGTTCATGAGATCTGGATTTGAGATATGATCTTAATATCTAAGTCATTATACATGGAATGTACAATCACCATGTCCTTATCTCCAAGTATCCGCAGATAAAGCACATTATTTTTGAAAGAGTTCAAGAATAATTATACTGTTGATAGTGTATCTGAGCATTGGGAAATTGATGATTAAATATGATTTAATTATCATGAATAGTATGAATGTAATTCATATTATTAGACGCATGAGAATAGTCGTCTAAGATAATTAAATGTGATTTAGTTATCAAGGATATGATTAATGTGGATATCACTATCCATAATAATCACAAATATTATAAATGTGATTTATAATAGGGTAAAATGTGGTTGCTCCCTGGGAGGAGCCAACGGGCTGCTCCCACCTCCATTTTCCCCAATTTTTTTATTTTTTTGGAAAATAAAATTTTGTATATTCATCATTATATCCCTCTAACATTCTATTTAAAATTTCGTCAGAAACAGAGACTCCTACGGCCTCCACCGAAACATGGTCGATTTAAAAAATCCTGCGACCGTTAAAAAAATGACGTCCGGATGGAGGGCCTAGGAGTCTCTGTTTCTGACGAAATTTTAATAGAATGTTAGAGGGATATAGTGATGAATATAGGAATTTTTATTTTCCAAAAAAATAAAAAAAATGGAAAAAAATAGGGGTGGGAGTAGCCCCGTTGGCTACTCCCAGGGAGCAGCCACATTTTTTCCTTTATAATATGTTGGAGAGATTTAATTTTGAATAGTATTTGTGAATTAAATGTTGATGTGAATTGGATTCACGGTATACAATTAATTGTAAATACAATTTACATTTTATGTATGATGGACGAATATGATTCATAATTGTCAATGGAATGATTAAAATTATCACAAAAAATTAGAATTATTTTGGTGAACAATTATGCAACAAAAGTTATTGCACATGTGGAATATTTGTTGAAATATGAGATCTCACAAATTTGGAATGAGAGAGTCATCTTCCCTTTATAGAGGGTGGATGGCCACCATTGAGTCATTTCAATGTGGTCGTCCACTCTATGAAAGGAAGGAGGCTTGCTCTCTTTCCATTCATTCCACAAGTTAATTGATTTAATTCAAATTATTAATGAATATTCAATATATTTAATTTATTTATTTTAATATGTAGTTGCAAATTTATGCAACAAAATCATGACCATTGATTGAAAGCACAAATTAGTCTATACCACTGATTATGTGTGCACATGAATTGAGATCCATGAACAGCCAATTTGTTATAAAAGAAAGGCTAGACCTAACTCTTTCTTTACAACAACTTCAAGATCAATAACTCTCTTTATATCTCATACATGCCCAATGTCTCTCTCTCTCTCTCAATATTGTGGTCGTCCACTATATTGACTTAAAGAGCCTTGCATCACCGTTGTGCTACCGGATCGACTGCTCGTGGATCACCAACTTCTTCTATGCATCTTGCTCGTGAGGAAGGCCACGGATTTCGTGAGAAGAAATTAGGAGATTCTACGCTCGGATCATCAACTCGAATTGCAAGAAGCACGTGTCTCATCCACGCGCCCGCAAGTGCATCCTTCGTTGGATCGGACTTGAGACAGGAGGTCTCTTCATTTAGAGACACGCATCGTAAACACACTTCAAGAGGTAATTCGATTCACTCATTTATGATCTTGACGAAATGATTTGAGAAGTGTTCTCATATCATGTGGTTTCATCTATTTAAAATTTTTAAATTCGGATGTCGTTGCAACTAGTATGACTAGTTGCCCTAAATTGTATTTGATACGATTTACATGCTTCCGTGATGCGCTAAAACCTAAAACCTAACCTTCACCAATCTACGCAATTGATACATTGTTGATCCAAATGACCTTTTGATCATCTAGAGTCCAGTCCATGGCTTTCATTTCCAAGTACTGGTGTATGTGCTTAATTTATTTTATATTAATATGTAGTTGCAAATTTATGCAACAAAATCACGGCCATTGATTGAAAGCACAAATTAATCTACACCAATGATTATGTGTGCACGTGAATTGAGATCCATGGCCATCCAATTTTGTTATAAAAGGAAAGGCTAGATCTAACTCTTTCTTTACAACAACTTCAAGATCAATAACTCTCTTTACTCTGATACATGCACAATGTGTCTCTCTCTCTCAATATTGTGGTCGTTCCACTATATTGACTCAAAGAGCCTTGCATCGTTGTTGTGCTACCAGATCGACTGCTTGTGGATCTCCGTCTTCTTCGATGCATCTTGCTCGTGAGAAAGGCCCACGGATTTCGTGAGAAGAAATTAGGAGATTCTACGCTTGGATCATCAACTCGGATTGCAGGAAGCATGTGTCTCATCCACGCGCCCGCAAGTGCATCCTTCGTTGGATCGGACTTGAGACAGGAGATCTCTTCATTTAGAGACATGCGATCGCAAACACACTTCAAGAGGTAATTCAATATTACTCGTTTGTGATCTTGATGAAATGATTTGAGAAGTGTTCTCATATCATGTGGTTTCATCTAATTAAAATTTTTAAATTCAGATGTCGTTGAAATCGTATTTGATACGATTTACATGCTTCCGTGATGCGCTAAAACCTAAAAACTTACCTTCACCATCTATGCAATTGATACATTGTTGATCCAAATGACCTTTTGATCATTTAGAGTTCAGTCCATGGCTTGCCATTTCTAAGTACTTGTGTATGTGCATTGCAATGTTTATATGAATTGGGCAGCGCTGATTCAGAGCTCAGTCAAAGGAATTCCTTTGAGGCTTCTCCGGTTCATGAAAATGATATAAACATTTATTTCATAATTTTCTCACTAATATAGATGTCAAATATGCTCAATCCATCAGAATTAATATTTAATTAAAAATTCTAAATTGTACATCAATTATGTATACAGACAATTGGAAGCTCTTGGTTTTCAACAAATACCTCGAGAAATACCCACATTGCACATATAATATTTTTATGTTATTAGAAAAGGTATGGGTGTAGGACAAAGGTTAAAAGGAAGAAGCAAGGCCTCAAATGAGTGTAGGACAAAGGTTAAGAGGAAGAAGCAAGGTCTCAAATATCAGTTTCGATCACCGTATCGATGACCGACCGAAACTGAATTTCGACCGGAATGTGGTCGAAATTTTGATCCCACTTTCTTCAATGGGCCCCCTTTACAGCCTGAAATATCGATCATTTCAGTCATATTTTGGCGGCATGTTAAATCAAATTCGATTGAATTTCGGCGATATTTGACACCATGGGAGGAAGATGAAGAGAGATCAACGGAACCATCAGGAGATAGGGCTTACCATAGCCACAGAAAAGTGGTGGCCATTTCTTGGAGTTGAAGATGGAAAGTGTCAGGATGACCAGATATAGGTGGTAGTGAGAGTTTGGGGGAAGATATTGAAAATTAGCAGCACCACTAATATTTCAATTTTTTACTAAAGTTTCGAATCTTTCTATAGCTTCTTTATCAAAATCCATCCAATGCCACCTTTCACAAGATTTCAACTAGACTTATGGATCCAACTTTAGATATGTCTTGCCTTTGTCCGAGCAAATACTCTTTCCATGTAAATGAGTAATTCCTTTATCTTTAGTTAGGGAAATCAAAAGATGAGCATAAAATGAACAAAGGTCTTAGCTTCTACACCGATCATACACATCCCCTTGACCTCAAAATTTCCAAAGTCAACTTATTAAACTAAAGGGATGTTTACACCCCTGAGTCATTTCATAATTACAATCATAACCCAGTGTAACCGTACATTACACCCAGGATCCTCAATAGTGTTTAACTCTTACACACGTAACCTGTGTTAACTTACATCCAATTTCCCATTAAATATGACAATATCCGTCAAATATTTTACATTTTCAACCTTTTAAGTTCCCATTATTACAAACGAGACCATTCCCCTTCCTCCTCCAACCTCCCCTCCTCCAGAACCCACCGCCTCATCCTCTGCCCCATCCATCACTACTGCACCAGCAAGTCCTTCCCTCTACACTCCCTCCTCATGTCCCACCTCTCCGCCACCCTCTTCTTCGACTCCCTCCTCTCATGCACCGTCGAGCTTCGATAATTAGATAAAAAGAGATCCAATTAACCAGTCTTGATTACTTAAGTATATTCCCAATGAACTCCAGTTCGTCATGTGGCTCTATTTCCATGTCTCTTCATTTAGTTATAAACATGTTACGCCCAATGTATGTTCTTGATATCTATCGCCTCCTTCACCATCTTGTACAAAGGGCTCATCTCCTCAGCTTCTCTACCTGCTTCACCGTGAGCTCCACCGCCTTATTGATCCCCACCTCATTCGTGAACCTCCCAATACCAAATTTAATCGACATGTAAGACATATCCTCGTCCACCCAAGCGCTCTCATAACACATGAGAGCTCCATGCTCACACCAGTGCATGTGCTCCTACTCAAGACCGTCACCTCCTTCAATCCCATGAGTAGGCTCTCCCCCTCGACATATGCAAACAATAGGTTCAAATTCTCGAGGTACCTCCTCTCAAGGCTCCCATTCGCCACCGCGCCATCCAGTCTGGCAGTGATCCCATCGAAGAGCCTCTTCTGCAACGGATAGATCCTCTGGTGGTCGTACTCCATCTCCGGGGCAACGATCTCGCACGAACACCCATCCCAACGACTAGCGGGGTTGGGACAATGCCGCTACGTATCCCCCTCTCCTGCCCGCCCCCATTAATCTGTGGCTCGACGTGCACACGTGGGCGCCTGCGGAGGTAGAGTGCACAGATACCCTCTCTTGTCCGCCCCTATTCATATGTGGCTCGACCACGGGCGTCGGGGTGTGGTGGGGACACTGAGGGGAGGTTGTCGGGGTGGGGGAGAAAGGGGAGGAGGAGGTGGTCGGCGTGGGGGGAGGGAAGGGGGTTGGGGCTAGAGGAGGAAGGGGGAGGGTGGGTCTGGAAGGGGAAGAGCAGCTCGCGCGAGTTGAGGGCAAGGGGTGTCAGTGATGTTGCTCGCGTGAGGGGGAGGAGCAGTAGTTGCTCACACGAGGGGAGGGGAAGGCGGAGGGAGAGGAAGGGGAGGTGGTCGATGGGGGGGGGGGGGGGGGGGAGTGTTGGAGGAGGAAGGGGAGGTGGTCGACAGCATGGAGCTGGAGAAAGAAGGGGTAGGGGTTTTTTACTTTGGGTTAACTTCGACGGTTAGGTCGTGGATTGGTTAGATAAGCTCAATCCTCTGGTTGAGTTAATGAACTAAACTAACAGAGGATTATGAGTGTAAAACGACGTACTTATGCGGGGTTCTAGGTGTAATTTAGGATTACACAGGGCTATTATTGTAACTACGAAATTACACAGGTTTATGAGTGTAAATATCCCTAAACTAAATGCCAAAATTTAAATGGGATATAGTTTAGGTGGAAAAATGTCCCTCCCATCCATTATCTGATTTTATAGTAATACTTTTTTTTCTAAAAACCCTAAAAACTCTTTGAAATCCCAACCATCAGTTAAGTATAAATTCATTTCTAATGGCTAATATCAGATTTTTCCCAAAAAAAGAGTTTAAAAAAAATACCCTGTCAACACAAGGATGATTAGACATTAAGGATTGCTCTTCCATCTTCTCCGGTGGCCTTTTCCTAGGAATTGGGGGCCTTCCAGCAGAACGCTGAAAAAGAAGAAAATAATTAATTTGACTATGTTCTGTGTGGTGCCAAAGAGCCTAGAATCAAGGGAAATGATAGCAGAAGAATTTTACAATGGTTGCAAAACAAAAAAGGTAATACAAAAAACTAACAAACAGCATGGTCTAGAATGCACAAGTTACATAATACTAGACAAAGATGAACTATTTTTCAGTTCATGTTTTGGTATCCAATAACATCTTGGAAAACCATATAACCATAAATCATTCATAGCATACCTTTTAAATAATCCATAAAAAATTACAAACAAAAATTGTTATTTATTAATCATCTCCAATAAGAAAACTTCAGTGGTTAAAGAACAAAACCATGCATCATGGAAAAAACAAACACAGCCTCAAAGGAGAAAACAAGCCCAAAGTGAGAACTTACAACCAGCAAGCTTTTTCCCATTTTAAGTGGAGTCTGCTACAAGAGTTCTATGCTTCTGAAAAGATCTAATTTGAGAACTTTAGCTTTAAAAAATGGCAAAGACTTCTCCCACTATAAATAGGGTCAGCTACATGGATTCTTGCTCAAAATCCATGTTGAAATATTCGAGTAATTTTTACGTTGGTTGTCGACTACCTAACACAACCCCAACAAGGGGGATTTGAACCCTGGTCTTTTGGGTGGTAGGCACACTGCACTACCACCAGACCGTGGGAGTCAAACTCTAGCTTAGATCAGAAAAATTCATATCCTTTGTATTATTCTCCTTCCAAATTTCTTTAGTCTCTTAAACATCATTATCCTTAAAAACCTGCAAAGTAACTCTTAAACATTGATTATATATCATCATTAACCACTGGGGCTCTTTCACCTTCATCCTTGAGGCTCCTAACTTCTCTCTATCTACTTAGCTTGAAAATATCTCATAACTTCACTCAAGTCAAGCTTCATGCACAAAAGCTCCAAAGCTTTCATCCTTACTTTATTAACTGCCTTATTTTCTTCTTTCTTTACCTTCTTAGATTGGAGGAAGTTTCCATATGTATAACTCAGATAGAAGCTCTGCTTTTTTTGTTAAGAGTTTACTTCTTCACTCCACCACTAAGCTGCATTTTGTGTCGTGTACTTCCCTCGAATCATGGCCTAAAATATCGCCAAATATTGTTGATATATTAACTGATTATCAGTATCAGTGAGTTGACAATGTCGAGGCCCCCAATCTCCTTTTCAGGGCAGAACTCGCTCTCACTGCATACTATTTCCACACGCAGTAACTCCAGAATGTTGGCGCAGCAAGGGACTCACCATGCAGACTTAGGACTCAAGATACAACTTGCGATGAGGCCCCTGGACTTGCAATACTCCTCGCTGCAGCATTTGGTGGAAAGAGTTTGGGCTGCTCCAGTAGCATGAGGTTCAAGGACTTCTATGGAAGGTTGCTCTAGTTCGTGGTTTTGAAATCTGCTTATGCTATTGAGATTCTCTGTATCCATTGTGTGTCACTCCTTTTGCTTTGAACCAATTTAATGCTCATGTAGAATATCTACTCGTTACTTTTGACTTTTTATCCTCAATCTGACAGTGATAGATCTATCGACACAAACCCCAAGTATCCACCTCATCCATTGTGGTATAGGGGACCTCTATCAAACTTAAGTCTTGGGTTTTTAAGGCATTTTTGGGAAGATAGAGGAATATATATGTTCTTACAAAAGATACTCTTAAGTAGAGGACAAATACTACTAGTCAATGCTACAGAACAACTATCATTCCATGAAATGGAAGAAATACAAGGAAGCATCCAAGAAGATGTGGTGGAGTTGACTCATACATATTCCCAACATACCACCAAATCCCATCCCGTTGCCATCTACATGTAGATTTGGTTTATCTCTAAGGAAGACTCCTCATCTATGCAGTACTATCAACAGATTTCTGGTTTGTACAAGGAACTTGCTGTGTTTCAGAGAAGCTATTGCCCCAAGCAGGTGACATAGAGACCTGGATGGTAGGCATATAGGCTTCTTGCAGAATTGAGTAATCGCTGCCAGAAAGCGAAGGATCGGTTCCTTCCACCACTGTTCCATCATTTCATGTCATATTCGGACGATTCCAACAGCTTGATTCCGCTCTTGGCCACTTGGTTTACTTCAATCGACAAGTCCAAAGCTTTCCCTCATGTCACCCGGATGAAGAGATTCTATTTTTTGTGGTGGCCGAGGTGGTCACACTAGACATGGTCAAAGACGTAGCTATCCTCCATGCGTGCACTGCTACATAATGGGTCATCCGTCTGATAGATGTTAGACAAAGCTCAGAAAGCCTCCTACAACGAACCAAGCTTCTGTCAAATTTGATGATTTCTCTATCGAGATGACTACTGATCAGGGAGTCAGGACACAGTATTGAGGATTATTCTCGAGTCAAGCAGTTGGTGTAGGGTAACACTGCCATTCATACACCTACTGCCAGTCTAGCTACTACATTATCTACTGTAACTAATTCCGCCTTAGCTTCTCCATCAACTAAGTTTATTGATTCTAGAGCTTCAACTCATCTGACGGGGAGTGCAGTTCTCTAACTTCTGCCATGCTATCTACTTATATGAAGTATGTTCAGTTAGCAAACAATGCCTTATTCTCGCATTACCTCAGTTGGCAGTATATAGTTCTCTTGAAGACTCGAGCTTTCTGGAGTTTCTTGCGCTCTTGAGTTTCCTATGAGTTTATTATGTGTGCACAGGTTGTGTTTTGACCTCAGTTGTAGAGCCATTTTTATGAACATTTCTATTTTCAAGACACCTAGACGATACAGAACTTTGGTGGGGGCACGAGATATCTTAATGTTCCTACCGACATCTGTTTTATTGTAGCTACCTCCATTCTTATAGATCCATTCCTGCGGCACCTTTCTCAAACACCCCGTCCTCCGAAGAACCATCATAAGTTCCCTGAACTTGCATCAATCAAACCCTTCAAATACAAGGCCTATCAGTTTAAGAAACATCATAGATTCCTTGCATGACTGAACCTCATTGCTCTTCTGCCTCTGCTTTATTACATTGTGATATTTGGGGATCTAGTCCGACATGTGTGGTCACAAGTATTTTGTGTTTTCATTGACGATTATAACATATCCTTTTGGGTTTGTTTGACGAAGGAAGACTTAGGACTTAATAAAATTATCATGTCTTGTTTGACTATCTACCGGGATCTTCAATATTTTCGACTACCAACAGTTGAACAAGAGAACGGTGAAGAACCGTTATCCTCTACCGTGCATTGTGACTTATTTGACCATCTACGGGGATCTTCGATATTTTCAAAGATTGACCTTCGGTTCGGCTACCATCAGTTGAGGATTCGAGAATCTGATATCCCGAAAACAGTGTTTAGGACTGGGTATGGACATTCAAGTTTTTCGTGATGCCATTTGGACTCACGAATGCCCTCGCCGCATTCATGGACTTGATGAACATGATCTTCCGTCCATAACTGGACAAGTTCGTGGTCGTTTTCATCGATGATGTGTTAATATATTCTCGAAATGAGTGGGACCACACAAATGATTTGAAGTTAGTCCTTGACACATTTCGAAAGCACAAGTTGTATGCTAAGCTGAGCAAGTGCGAGTTTTGTTTATCCCAGGTCTCATTCCTTGAACATGTTATTTCTGGTGCAGGAGTCGCAGTTGATCATGCAAAGATTGAGGCGATTATGTCTTGGGAACAACCCAAGATGGTCACTCAGATCCACAGTTTCCTTGGGTTGGCGGTCTACTACAGATGCTTCGTCAGCGGCTTTTCGCGGATTGCTCTTCCCCTGATGCGGTTGACGTAGAAGGGAGTTCTTTTCGTCCAGGACGATTCTTGCGAGCAGGCTTTCAGGACACTGAAGGAGAGGCTGATGGTTGTTCACATTCTTGCACTTCCGTCAGGCACCCAGGATTATGCAGTTTACATAGATGCTTCAGGAGACGGCCTAGGAGCGGTACTGATTCAGCGAGAGCACGTGATTGCGTACGCATCATGTCGGTTGAGGCCGCATGAGCAGAGTTACCTCACCCACGACTTGGAGCTGGTGGCAGTTGTTTTCGCCTTGACGATTCGACACCACTATCTTTGAACTTTGAGATTTTCACATATCACAAGAATTTTAAGTACATTTTCGATCAGAAGGAGTTGAACATGAGGCAACGTAGATGGCTCAAACTGCTGAAGGGCTACGATTGCACTATCTCTTACCACCCTTGTAAACATATATTATATACGTTTGTAGTCTTTTTATTATTTTCCATTCCTGTCGTACTCTTTATGTAATTTACCCATAGGCTACTCTCCTATATAAGAGAGCCTAGGGCTGGTAGAATAAACAAGTCATTCTATTTTCCCAACTTGGTATCAGAGCGACTGTCCTAGACTGGAGTTCTCGAAACCCTAACCCTAGCCCAATCCCCACCGTCCAAGCCTCTCGCGCCGTCGGCCTCACGCCTAGACCGGAGCTCTCTTCGCCGTCCCGCGCCGCCGGTCGTGCACTGGCCTTGCGCCTCTTATGCATAGCCTCCAGCCCACTGCAGCGCATCTCCAGCGCGCAGTGCGACGCGAGGTGCGAGTGCGCCTCTAGCGTTCTGCGTGCAGCGCATCTCCAGCGCGCAGTGCGACGCGACGTGTCTGTGCACCTCTAACGCATTCGCGTGCGTGCTGTGTGCCTCCAGCGCACTTACGTGCAGCGCGTTTCCAGCGCGTCGTGCGTTGATCTCGCACTGTGTGTTGATCTCGCGCGACCAAACCCTAAGCCAAGCACGAGCGTCTTCAAAGTAATGGGTTTGGTTGCTTGAGTCTACACATGCAACTAAACCCGTTCATGTCCGTGTAGACGATCATATCTTCAGTCTACCACTTCAGTCTTCTGCTATCAGTATGTCAGAAAACAAGGCAGATATTCCATCCATAGGCGCATTCCGAGGTCCAGCGCCAATCGTGAAGATGGATGGATCAAACTATGAACTGGGCCATGCAGTTCATGAGTATGAAGAAATCAACCCGGTAAGAAGCACATTCTTACCGAAGAAGAGCCTGCTGAGAAGACTGGAGTTAATCCCTCATGAGAGGCAGATGACGCATATGCCAAAGTATGGCTATCTGGAACTTTAGCAATTGAAATTGCCACTGATATTCTTCATCAGCCCACAGCAAAAGCGATGTGGGATATTCTGGTTGCTACATACTCTCAAGCGAAGAATGAGACGAAGATTCTGCAACTCCAGCATGACATCTTCACCATCAAGCAGAACGGTCGTCCTCTATACTCACTCTACACATCTCTACGAGGGATGTTTGAGAAGCTGTACAGCTTCATGCCCCTGACTGCCACGCCAGAGCAACAGAAGACCTACCGGAATGCTACCATGGTAGGAGTTTTTCTTGCTGCACTTGATCCGGAGTATGAGGCGGCACGGTCCCAGATCTTGGCAGACTCTACCATTCCTTCTATGGAGGAAACCTTCCACAGACTGAGTCGCATCACCGTCCCTCTACGACCACGAATCAGACTACTTCAGCCATGGCTGCCAACAGAGGTCGAGGAGGTCACCATACTACCCGTGGCCGTGGCCCTCGTGGTAGAGGAGGCCGGATTCGACCAACATGTACCTACTGCCATCGTACCGGACATACTGAAGACACATGCTACTCCAAGCATGGATTTCATGCATCTGCACGAGTCGCTGAGCAGATAGAGCCTCCATCTGTTGCCTCTTTGGATCAGCGCTTTGATGACCTTGTTACCCGTCTAAGGGGTATTATTCCTCCATCCGGCCCAGCACATACCACTGAGAGCCATTCTGACGCTATTGCATCCGCCTCTGCTTCCACCAATGCATCAGGTAGCACACTTGCATTTACTAGTTGTGGATCAGATACTTTAGCATGGATTATGGACTCTGGAGCCACACATCATCTATGTGGCGATCAAAGTCTACTTACAGGATACATACAGATCCCTCCAGGTCGAACAGTGGTCATTGCTAATGGCACACATTCCCCAATTACTGGTCAGGGGGAGATTAGACTGACATAATCTATGCAACTCAAGAATGTGTTACACGCACCTGATTTTTCAATGAATTTGTTATCTATCAGCCAAATAACAAAGGATTTACAATGTCGGGCGATTTTTGATCCATCTTCTCTTGTTTTTTCAGGACATCCTTACGGGCAACGTGATTGATCGTGTCTATGAGCAAGGAGGCCTCTATCGCCTCAGTCAGACTCCTTTAGCTGGAACCTCATCCCTACCCACTGGACCTGTATCCCCTATGCTATGGCATCTGCGCTTCGAACATCTACCGCTTCAGAAGTTGCGTCGTGTGTTACCCCAGGGTCTGCCTCACACATCCATCCAATGTGAGGCTTGTCAGTTGGGAAAGCATCATCGGTCTACCTTTCCCGGTCGTCAGTGTCGGAGTAGTACCTCCAAGTTTGAGTTATTTCATATTGATATCTAGGGTCCGAGTCGTGTTCCTGATCATCAGGGACACAGGTTTTATATAGTTATTGCGGATGACTTCTCTCGTGTGTCATGGGTGTTTTTGTTAAAGAATAAATCTGAAGCAGGGAATATTATTATCAATTTTCTTAATGAGATTCGTAATGTTTTCTCCACATCTGTTAAAATTGTGAGAAGTGATAATGCCCTGGAACTGTGTACTCATGTCCTAACCAATTATTTCTCATCCCAAGGGATTATCCACCAGACATCCTGTGCCTATACATCCCAACAGAATGGGATCGCTGAAAGGAAACATCGCCACTTACTAGATGTCACCAGGTCACTTATTATACAGAGTCATGCTCCTTATTCTTACTGGGGTGATGCGGTTCTTACAGCATGTTACTTAATCAATCATATGCCGTCATCTGTTCTAGGTGAAAAGATTCCTTTCTCCCTTATCTTCCCTGGTAAAGATCTATTTTCCCTTACTCCTCGTGTGTTTGGTTCGGTTGCCTTTGTCCACCAGTTGTCTCCCGGTACTGACAAGCTCTCTCCTAAGGCTGTCAAGTGTGTGTTTGTTGGGTACTCCAGAACTCAGAAGGGGTACAGCTCCTGTTACTATACATGTTTCACCACTACCATTTCATTATACCCGCCGGCCTGCTCCAGCTCATGGTCATGACTCATCACCTAGCTCGCCTGAGGTATGTTCTGAAGATATTAATATTGATGGATCTAATGATGTTTCTGAGCAGGATGTGTTACAGAGGACAGACGCGACACAGTTGACTTAGATGTTCCTATTGCTATACGCCAGTCGAAGCGAAGCTGCGCCTCATACCCTTTAGCAGCTTCTGTGTCATTCGAACGACTAACTGGAGATTTCAGAAACTTTGTAGTTGCTTTGTCAGTTGTAGATTTTCCACGGAGTTACCAAGACGCTCTGAAAGATAGTAGATGGCGTCTAGCAATGGAGGAAGAAATGACAGCACTTCAGTCTAGAGGAACTTGGAGTCTGGTTCCTATACCTGCAGATGTGTCACCTGTGAGCTGCAAGTGGGTATTTACAGTCAAGCAGAATGCAGACGGCAGCATTGACAGATACAAGGCTCGTCTTGTTGCTCGTGGTTTTACACAGACATACGGGGAGGACTATCTTGATACATTCTCGCCAGTAGCCCGTCATTCCACCCTACGGATCTTGCTGTCAGTTGCAGTTACTCGTGAGTGGCCGCTATATCAGTTGGATGTGAAGAATGCGTTCTTATATGGTGACTTACAGGAGGAAGTCTACATGCAACCAAGGAAGGAAATATCGGTATCGATATCGTTTCGATACAATGTCGATACCGATATATCGCCGATATATCGGCGATATATCGACGCATATCGCCGAAACCCGGTATCCACCAAGGCTTTTTCTCCTGTCGATATCCGATATCGTCCATATCGGCGATATATCGGTGACCTGTCGATACCGATATATCGCCGATATATCGACGATATATCGCGATATGGCGATCCATGCATGCAACAGCCACCTAGTTTTGCTGTTGAGGGGGAGTGTTCTAAAGTGTGCTGACTTCATAAGGCTATCTATGGCCTTAAGCAGAGCCCCAGAGCGTGGTTTCAGAAGCTCTCAAATCTCTTTGAGAAACAGGGATACAAACGTTCAAATGCTGATCATTCCTTGTTTGTACAAAAGACTTCCAGAGGTATGGTTGCAATCATGGTCTATGTGGATGACATCTTAATTACAGGTGATAATGTACAAGGGATAAAGAAGGCGAAAGAAATGCTGGGTAGCGAATTTGTCACCAAGGACCTTGGAGTTCTTAGATATTTTCTGGGACTGGAGTTTGCCAGAAATCCGCATGGGTTGGTAATGTCTCAGAGAAAATAAGTCACTGACCTGTTGAGTGAAACAAGAATGCTTGGTTGCCGACCTGCTACCACACCAATGGACCCTAGTATGAAGCTGTATGATGACGATACAGAGGAGGTGGATAGGAGAAGATACAAAGAACTGGTGGACAAACTTTTATATGTCACTATTACTAGGCCCGATATATCCTTTGCTATGAGTCGAGTAAGCCAGTTCATGGAGCAAACACGTCAGGTCCACATGGATGCCATACATATGATACTCAGGTACCTCAAGTCATCCCCAGGTGCGGGTCTGCTGTTCAAGAAAGGCAAGGTGATCTCTATCTCAGCATGTGCAGATGCAGATTATGCAGGATGTCCCAAGGACAGGAAGTCCACCTCTGGGTTTGATGTGTATGTTGGAGATTCCTTAATCTCATGGAGGAGCAAGAAGCAAACTGTGGTAGCAAGGTCTAGTGCTGAATCTGAATATAGGGCTATGGCCCAAGTTAGTACAGAAATGATGTGGGTAAAAGCTGTGCTTACAGATTTACACATAGAAGTCTCACTTCCTATGGCTCTAGAATGTGACAATCAGGCGGCCTTGTTCATTGCAAACAATCCAGCATTCCATGAACGAACCAAGCACATTGAAGTTGATTGCCACTTTATGCGCGACATGATCCAGAAGGGATTCATTGCTACATCCCATGTTAGCTCAGAAAATCAAACTGCAGATATCTTTACCAAGGCATTACTGCGAGGCTCATTTCAGAAGTGTGCGTCCAAGCTGAGCATGATTGATATCTATGCTCCATCTTGAGGGGGAGTGTAAACATATATTATCTACGTTTGTAGTCTTTTTATTATTTTCCATTCCTGTCGACTCTTTATGTAATTTACCCATAGGCTACTCTCCTATATAAGAGAGCCTAGGGCTGGTAGAACAAACAAGTCATTCTATTTTTCCAACAACCTTGGTAAGGGAAACGTGGTGGCAGATGCTCTTAACCAAGGTTGCAGAAGTCGGCAGTCGGTACTCGGTCGGCAGGGTCACTGACTAAGGATTAATCGGCAGTCGGGAGAGTAATCGGATTTAGTCGGGCATTAGTCGGTTTTGAATTTTTTAATTATTTTAAATATATATATCAAGTTTTATAACATATACTCTCATTTATATTCATATATTTAGCATTTTTAATATTTTTGAGAGCTTAAAAAATTATAGCAACAGAAGAAAAAATGAAGCAAGTTAAGAACAAAATATTTGGTTCATAGCACAGACAAAATGTTAAGAACAAAATGTTTGGTACATAGCACGAGTTGAAGTTAGAAATAAATTAATACAAAGCTAATCAACAACCACAAAAGGTAAATAACCTAAGTTACCTAACTATCATGCAAATCAACAAGAAGTATCTAAGTTAACGAACATTTAGGCGTAATAAATACAATTCTAATCTAATATAAGTTAACCAACATGAAATTAAATCACAAAGTTTTAAGTAAAATTATCCAGGATAGTATATTAATTAGTTGATATTTTATATCTAGATGAAAACCTATAATTTAAAGCACAGAAGTACACAGAATTTTCTTATATTTTTTATTTAATATTTTTAGTGTTTTTTGTTTTTATATTTTTAATTTATTTGTGAGTTATACTTATTAGCATGTAACCTTAAGTATCTCATCTTATTGTCTAACAACAAGCCCTAAATCTCATCTAATTCTAAACGGGTAATCGAGTTTACGGTTTGCGCATATATCCGAAATCCCTATGCAAAAGTCAGCCGAGAAATCTCTATGCAAAAGTCGGCCTACTAGTCGGCCGACTAGGCCGACTAATCGGGCGATTAATCGGGTCTGACCGACTATTGGCCGATTTGGCCTAGTCGAGTCGGGTACCCCCCCGACTCGACTAGTCGGACCGACTAGTCGGCCTAGTCGGCCGACTTTTACAACAGTGCTCTTAACAGGAGAGCTCATGCAGAGGGTATGGCGAACTGGTTGTACACTTGGGACATGATTGCAGCATTGGCTGATTGGCACCCTCATGAGAGCACATCCATATCTATTAGCATGCATTCGCGATTCAGCAGCTTATGGGATCGCATGGTAGAAAGTCAGCAAACATATCGTTGGATTAGAAATAGATACATTTGTGCCATCAAGGATGAATGCGATGATTTTGTGGTGGCGGAGTCCATTTTGTGGAAGGTTGGTCGGGTTGTGCCTGATGATGAGTTGTTGCACGGAGATATCCTTAATGAGGCGCATAGTTCACAATTGTCTATTCAACCCGATAGTACGAAAATGTATCATGATCTATGCGAGCATTTCTGGTGGGGCGAGATAAAGCACGATGTGTCCTGTCATGTTAGTAGTTGCTTGACTTGTTAGATAGTCAAGGTGGAGCACAAAAGATCGTCAGAGTTACTGCAGTCTCTTCCCATTCCCGAGTGGAAGTGGAAGAGCATCTCGATGGATTTCGTTACCAGACTACCGAGGACACAGGGCAGCCATGATGATATTTAGGTCATTATTAACAAGTGATCAGGTCAGTCCATTTCATACATGTCAGCATAACCTACACTCCATCTCAATTGGTTAGGTTATATGTTCAGAACATCATCAAATTTCATGGTGTATACCTCAAGAGGTAGTGTTTGATAGAGACTCGAGGTTCACATCACACTACTGGCAATAGTTCATGTCAGTGCTACAGACGGAGCTGAAGATGAACTCCACCTACTGTCCGCAGACCAACAGACAAAGCAAGTGCACTATCCGAATGCTTGAGGACTTGTTACGTGTGTGTGTATGTGTTATTGAGTGGAAAGGGTCCTAAAAGACCACCTGCCATTGAGGGGTTTACATACAACCACCATTCTAGTATAGGCATGGCACCCTTCGAGGCCCTATATAGGCGGAGAAGCCTCAAGCCTCTCAGTTGATGTGAGGTACGTGACCACGCTCTCTACTCTGTGGATCTCCTAGAGGAGACTGTGAAGGTTGTTGACTTACTGAGGTGAAGGCTTCTGACGGTGCAGAGCCATCGGAAGCGCTATGCAAATCGGCGAAGGAGAGATTTGGAGTTCAAGGTAAATCGATACTCTTCTCCACCATTTTTCAATTGTTATTTCTTTTTCTTTGATTTAATTATGCGTAAATGTGGAATCTCTGTGAATATAGGTGGGAGACTCGGTATTTTTACGAATATCTTACATGAAGGGAGTGCAGAGGTTCGGTATTCGTGGCAAGTTAGCGCCATCATACGTTGGTCCATTCGAGATCATTGCCCGTGTGGAGAAGCTGGCCTATCGAATAGCCCTTCCTCCACACCTGTCGACCATACACAACGTCTTCCATATATCAAACCTGAGGAAGTACGTGCTTGACCCTCACCACATCATCAGCTACGAGGAGCTTGGTGTGGGGCCTGACTTGATATATGAGGAGAGTCTAGTACATATACTTAATAGTATTGTGAAGAAGCTTCGCAACAAGAAGGTACCCCTAACCAAAGTCCTATGGCATAGACAGGGTGTCGAAAAGCCGACATGGGAGACCGAAACATACATGTGGGCACGGTACTTGTAATTCTTACCAGGTAACTCTCATAAAAAGCCCGTTTAATTATATGCTTTATGACATGGATTGTTTCCCCTTTGAGGTTTTAATGGGTTCGAAACCCATTGAGGTTTTATGGAGGGAAACCATAGAAGAGATCTAGATAAAGCATATAGTCACTCTGACCTTGATACGAGTTTGGAGGAAGAGACTCCCTTTGAGGTTTTTATATTTGTAATGCTTGGGTCCAAACCACCCAATTCCAAACCGGAATCCGACCCGATTTGGGTCCGCGTGACCCGACAAAAAATCTGATTAATGTCAAGCGAGCCTAGATCGATCCACAGATCGTGGATCGGATTCCGTTCAGGTGCGATTGACCAAAACCGATCGTATTGCTCGTGATGCGATCTGAACAGTGATGGGTAGGGAGACCATCACTAGTTCTGTCTCGATGAACCGGAACCAGTAGAATCATCCGTTCGTCGATCGGAGGTCGTTTAACCAGTTTTAATCGTAAAATTTAATGAGGAAATTGAAATCATATTCTCTCAATTTCCGGACTCATCCAATGTCTGAAAAATATGGATAATGAACTCATATTTATCGTCACTCCGAGACGATCGAAATGGACCATTACATTTCCGAATCAAAGATCTGAGGTGGTAGTTACGAGAGTCGGAATGTTTCATTAAGAGTAGAAATGAGAAATGAAAAAAATAAAAAAAAACTCACGCACACCCCACCCCCAACCCCAGTGTCGACCCTACCCAATTCCCCCCACCCTCAATTTCCCCATGCACGCACCCCCTACCCCTCTTTTGTTTACAACAAAACCGAGCCCTTCCTCCCCCTATCCATTTCTCTACTTTCGTCCAGCCTTTCCTCCTCCCTCACACTCCGGTGAGCACGACGGCACATCGGCAACAACTCCAGAGTGGCAACGGTGACGCGGGTGGTAGTGTTCTCCACCGTCCTCTCCAAACTTGCCCTTCCCTATATTTTTTAGGGCTCAAAGGTAAAAGCTAAACCCCCTTTATTGATGTCCTCCGTGTATTTTTCGCACATTTTGTCCCCATATGGATGTTAAAGTAGGGATTTAGATGGTCTAGAGTAAGGATTTGGTGGGGGTTGATGTCTAGCTTGTTAGGTGTGATAATGCCCATCATGTTTTCAACGAACCTCAACAAGCTGTATATTATTTTCTTGTATTAGGGTTTAGGGAAGAGTCTTCTGGATGTATATAGATGTGCATGTATGTGAGTGTGAACTACTTTCCCTTCCGATCTAGTTTTATAGCAATCACTTATTTTTACACTATTAACAGTAGGGATTATACATGCATTGTGTTAAACTACTTTGATTATATTGCAATTAAATGAAGTAGAATCCTTTAAAAATTAAGACAATGATCGACTTGCTTCACATTCACACCATTCTTATAATGCTTCGGTTTGTAAACTGATGCAAATTTTCTTCTTTTTTCTAGATAATAATTTACAAGGGAAGGAGGTAGGTAGAAATCTAAAATATTATTTTATTTAAATATTAAAGCTTTGAATTCAGAGATCTCGTCTTATACAAAGATCGTAGCCATGAGAGAATGATTTTATAGCCTAAAAGAGACATAATATGAGTTTGACTGAGCTCAAATTTAAAATTTTCAATCAATGATTTCCTTTCGATATTTCTTTGATCCCTTTGAGCCATTTTCATTTACTCAAGAAACATTAGGTTATACATGATGTATCAAACTAACTTTACCATATCTCATCAATGGTGTTATATCGTGGGAAGACAGATCTCGAATGTACTAGAGACTGCTTGTCCTTGGTCAGTCATAATCTCTCCTTAGATAGTAAGGACTTAAGATAGAGATCATAACTGATTGATGTTGACTCGGATAATTGGTTTGATGTGAATCGGTGATGTCAGATATTTTGCCAGTCGAGGTGCCCCTTACACCTAATCGTGCGAGGGTATGATGACCCTAAACTAGGATGGAGTTATGATGTCCAGATTGGGCAGCAGCCGCCATGTGCGCATGCTTAGGATCTCAGTCCCTTCCCCGATTTTTATCGCAATCTCGTAATTTTTCTGCTTCCCTGGGATCCATGTGTTTTCACTTGACCAGTTATGTTGGCCTTGAATTCTGTTAGAGTTTCTAGGCTGGAGGATCCTTGGTTTTTCTTCGAGTTTCTTTAGTCTCGTTCCTGCACCGGTTCAGGCCGAACTGGAGTTGATTCAGACTGGAGAGTCTCTCCCACTCGTCTCAGGGGACGTAGATGAAGTTTGGCCTAGCTCCCTACTAGACCGCCCTTCCACTGAGGGAGCGAGACAGATGAGTCCCTTAGGGGGCTTCTTCACCGCTTTGAGTTGGTTACTGTTTCGCCATTAGGTTGGCGAGGAAAAAGATCATGACATGAAAATCATCATTAATCATCTATATCTTAATGAGATCCATCACTACATCCTACAAATGAAATCAATGGAAGGGCATGTTCTATCTATAGATCTCTTACTCTCACATCGTCTCATAATCAACAAATGAATTTGCTAAGTGTTGGGCTTGGGGTGTGGTGAGTGAGAGAGTGGGTTAGTGTGTTAAGTGGTTAGTGTTTGTGTTACAACATGAACAAGTCCTAGAGTCATTTGTTGTTGTGTTGGATAACCTTATTCTCATGCAAGTAATTAATTCCATATATGTTATCATTGCCCGTTTACTTGCTTCTCATATATTGTATCCACTTAAATTCCTGTGTAATTTCAATATGAGATGTGTGTACTCAACAATTGTTGGTGTCTCCATGTCTCTAACATGAATGGCAGGGAAGGCGCCTCTAGCTGAGTAGCTTGGTTGACGAGATTCCTTGCTTTTGGTAGACAAGCAGAGACATCTTCTTAACAGTATACATGATAGCATCTCTTATAGTTGTCTTTTTATTGTGCTTGCTCTGACTTTTGCCAGATTTTTGAGATACATGTATTAAAACTTAGTTCTCTTCTGATACATGTTATTTTATATGGGACTTGATACTTGTTTCGAATATTTTGTTGGAAATGTTATCTTGGTAGAATGCATTTCTTTGTATGGTGGCATGTGATTGTATGTGGTTTGTTCTATTATTGTGAATGCCATTTAACTCGAGAAAAATTTCCTTGTATTTTTGTATTCAATGCGAACTATCGTGAATTAAATGATGTGGAGTTGTGTAAACAGGTAACCCAGATTCCGGGGCATCACATGTCGTCTGAGAAAAACAAAGTAATCAGATGTTCTCTGGAAACCAAGCGTACTGATCTCAATAGTGAGTCTATCAAACCATACCTGAAGACTCTGCTTTAGGGCATAGACGGCCTTACGAAGTCAGCATACACTCCCCCTCAGCTTCATAACCTGCAGGCTACATCATGTAAACCTCCTCCTCAAGATTTCCATAGAGGAAAGCATTATTCACATCAAGCTAAAATATAGGACATCCCTTATTAGCAGTTACTAACAAGATAGTGTGAAAATAGATCATCCTTGCCACTCGGAAGGTCTTGAAGTAGTCAACCCCATAAATTTGTGTAAATCCTTTGACCACCAATCGTGCTTTCAATCTGGGACCCATCAGGCGATTGTTTGGTCATGAAGACCCACCTGCAAGCCACAGGTTGAATTCTCATGGGATACGATACAAGATCGCATGTTTCATTGTATGTAATAGCATTCATTTCCCCATCCATTGCATGTCTCCCGCCATGATCATGTAAAGCACCGTGATGATCTTTGGGAACAGAAATACTCATGAGAGCATCTGTATATCTCTTGTCAAAGCATGATAAACCATCAATAGAATGAAATGAGGCATAGGGTGGAATGTACATTGCCTCTTTGTTCTGCGTAGAGCTATGGGAAGCTCTTGAAGAGCATCCAGGACAGCAGTGGTGGGAGCACTTAAAGATGGCATCTCATCCTGCATAAGAGGAACAGGCAAAGGCACAAGAGTAGGCACAGATTATAGATGGTGGTGGAGGAAGATCCAATGGAATACCCATGACAAACTGTGTAAACAAACTAGTTTGTTCGAAGAAACTAGCATCCGCGGAAATATAGAACTGATGCTTAGTAGGGTCACAGCACATGTAACCCTTTTGGGGTGCAGGAATAGCCAAGAAAAACACACTTTATCGTCCTAAATGACAGCTCAGCAGCATGGAAATTGTGAACAAACACTATACAACCAAAAATTCGCAGAGGGAGCAGGAAGGGCGACTCATTGGGATAGAATAATGCGAAAGGAGTGGACCTCTCTAGAATCAAAGATGGGAACCTATTGATAATATGGAAAGCAGTAAGAATAACATCACCTTAGAAGGTCTTCGAAACCTTCATATGAGTGAGAAGGGACCAAGCAATGTCAAAGATGACTAAGTTTCCTTTCTGCTACCCCATTTAGTTGAGAGGTCTATGGACAGGAGGTTTGGTGGACAGTTCCCTAGAAGCAAAGAAGGTCGTCAAGACATGTTGGGTGAATTCAAAGCATAATCAGTACAAAAAAAATAGCAGAAGTAGAGAAGGCATGTACTGAAAGAAATTCTTGATAATTTTATTGATCTCTGAGCGCTCCTTTAACAGATAGAACCAAGAGGATAGACTATAATCAACAAAAATCGCAAAATATTGGTGTCCACCCAAAGTACGGACCAGATCCACATATATCACAATGAAGAAAGGAATTTCACGACGAACTCAGCACAAGCAAAAAAGGATGCTCGATGATGTTTCCCGAACCGACACGCCTCGTACTCAAAGGGCTCCAATGTATAGAGTTCATGGAACATCATGGAGATAGCCATGGCAGAAGGATGTTTAATGCGAAGATGCTAAAGTAAAGGATCGTCGGAGATAGACGCAGCGCCAACAAAACTTGAATCATATGGAATGTCGAGATAGTATAGGTCATTCTTCTCATGTCCCCCATCAAAAATCTGCTTCGTCCGGATGTCATAAAAAATAACAGCATAACTCATAAAAAATATCGTTGCAATTTAGTTCAGCACACAACTTATGAACATATAATAACAACAACAACAAAGCCTTTTCCCACAATAAAGTAGGGTCTGCTACATGGTTTCTTTACCTCTATTCAGATCTATCTAGGGACAATCTCGGGCTTATATCCAAAAAACTAAGATCCCTTCGTATAGTCTCCTTCCAACACTTCTTGGGTCGTCCTCGCCCTCTCATAGTCGGCTCAACATCCCAAAACTCGCATCTCCTAACTGGTGCACCAGCTGACATTCTTTGCAAATTGCCAAACCATCTTAAGCGGTTTTCTCGCATCTTATCCCCAATCGGAGCTACACCAACTTTCATTCCGAATCCGATCTTTGTGTGTGTGCACACACATCCACCTTAACATTTTCATTTTTGGTACAGCCATTCTCTGCACATGTCTATGATTCACATGCCAACATTCAAATCCATAGAGCATAGTAGATCTCACGACTATTTTGTAAAAAATTTTAATTTTTAAGGGAATTTTCTTATCATAGAGAACGACAGAGGCTCCTCTCCACTTTAGTCAACCTGCAATTTATTCTATTAGTAACATCTCCATCAATTTCCCCATCATGTTGCAGAACAGATCCCAGGTATCTAAAAGAATTCCTCTTCCGAATGTTATCATCACCAGTCTTCACCTTGATTCCTTCACCATTGCTTACATCAAAGGTGCACTCCATATATTTAGTCTTAGCCCTACTTATACGAAACCCTTTAGTCTCCAATGCATGCCTCCAGACCTCAAGCTTCTCATTTACTCCATCTCTAGTCTCATCAATCAACACAATATCATCGGCAAATAACATACACCAAGGTATCTCATCATGAATGTGACTTGTCAACTCGTCCATAATCAAAGTATCTGAACATATAATAAGCTAAGAGGAAATGCAGGGACACAATATACTCCAGTCAGTCAGAGCTTGGAGGACAGGAGGAGAACTCCATAGTTCCAACAGCAGAGACGGGGGAATGAGCCATGTTAGCAACCTGAACCATCTTCACAAAAGTAGAGGGTTGAGAGAAGGCAAATAGACTACCTTCTCATGTCAAATGTGTGGATGCCCCCGAGTCAATAATTTATGCGGGGCTAGAAGCAGAAAAAAAGTTGGCTAATGTATCCAAAGTTGTAGCTAGACTAGCAGTAGTACCACAAGAGTATTCTGAGGCACTAAATGGGGTTGGTGTTCCACCAAAATGCTGATTAGAAAAGTGCTCTGCAGTATCATAGGATGTCCCATATGAGGCTGCCTCATAGGCACTGTTGGCATTGGGTGGTATGCCTAACTTTACCCAACAGTTTTCTGACGGGTGGTTCCGGCACCCACAAAAAATGCACATTGGATACTAAGGAGAAGTAAAATCACGACCACAACCACGACCAAAGTCATGTCCACCTCCTAAGTTACGGCTACGATCATGACTATAGTCACAGTCTCGACCTCTTCGGAAGCTCAACCATCCTATGTTCATGTCCGATGCAAAGTGAGCAAAATTCTCTACAGATGGTATGACAGAAGGGCGTTCAGCAGATGTCTCAAGTTCTTGTAGACGACTAAAGATGATCTAAATCGAGGTTGCAGAAATCAGTAATCGAAACTCAATCAACGAGGTCACTGACTAAGGATTAATCGACAGTCGGGCAACTAATCGGATTTAGTCGATCATTAGTCAGTTTTGAAGTTTTTTAATTATTTTAAATATATAAATTATTTTTAATACATATATTCTTATATACTTGCATAGAATTGTACATTTCTATACTATCATAATGAAACAAAATAATTAATGGACTTTAAATAAAATATTAAGCATATTAGAAAAAGTTTGCTTTTAAATAAGAAATAAAAATTAAATAATCTCTATGTAAAAGTCGACCGACTAGGTGGTCGGATTAGTCGGGTTGACGGACTAATGGTTGACTAGGCCTAGTCGAGTCAGTCCCCCCCCCCCGACTCGACTAGTCGACCAACTTTTACAACAGTGGTCTCAATCAATCATGAAGATAACAGAAAAAGTGGAGTACAAGGGTTTGGTCTCAGAAGATGGCATCGTGGTCATGAAGGTCAAGAAAAATCGAGTAAGAAGATGTTTCAATCAAGCATATGGGTGACCTAAATCACCGTTTCAGACCTCATTCGGCTTCTCAATAGGTAAATTGTTGTTATGATGCCATAAATCAAAGTTGTTTGGTCAAATCGTGTCCCACACCAGTCGTTAGACAACCACTCGAAAGTTGTGGCGAGGGCTGGAGCCCTATCGAGGGTTGTTGGAGCTCTAATGGGGGCTATGAGGCCCTGTTGGAGCCTCAAATAGAGGCTATATAGTATGGATGAAAACGAATATGAATATATTCGTATCTGATCCGCTATTGTATTTGTCTTATACATATTTTGACATTCGTATTCGTATTCTTTTTAAAATGGATGCGGATATGGATATCACTTTGACATTCACCAATATGTGCATTCGTATTCATAAATCCATTTTCATACATATGTATAGTAATAGATTTACTTATAATTGTGCCTAACACCATTTTATGATTGCGTTCACCAGTGTTGATATAATTATTATGAAATGAATATATAATGTATATTTATTTTATGTGTAAACCATCGTAAACATGTTTTTAGTTAATCTATTAATATTTCTATTATTATTCGTATATGATTCTTATTCATTTTACATCCAAGGATATGGTAACACATTTTTCATATCCATCAATATTCATATTCGCATTCATATTCGTATTTTAAAATGGATAAGGATATGATAATACATATATTCGTATTTGTATATGATCATTTTCATCCCTACTATAGAGTCCTAACGGTGGCTGATGGAGCATCGACGAAGGCTTATCGGGGGATGTTGGAGCCCTAGAGGTAGTTGCCGGAGCCGTAGCAGGGGGTTATAGATCCCGAGCAAAGGCCAAGGACTCCAGACGGAAGCCTTGCAAAGCTGATGGGGGGCTCAGCTTTGGAGCAGCAGCCTAGGTGGAGGATGTAGGTGCCTCGACAGCGGCATCTGGAGTTGTTGGGGAGCCTGTGCGTATGACAAGAGGGCCAACGAGACCTTGCACAGAGCCATGGTCATTGAAAAGGGCATGTGCAAGGGTGGTGGAGACACGAGGGTTGGTGATGGCGACGAGATCTAGGTTAGAACACCGATCTAGGACCACTGCTCTCATACCATGTGGAGAAAGAAAAAGAAAATGTAATGTAATGATCTTATTCAAGAGGGCTAGGGGTTCTTATATAGATCGAAACCTTAGAGTGTTCAAAAATGAGAAATTACACAAAAGGATCCGAAGGGGTTACAACTAAATAGAAAACAAATAATGTCATCTCTAACAATATGGATGATTTTCTTAAGGAACAAATGAGTAGTAGCAGCAGTGACGATGACGACAACAATGCTGACGTGAGACGAGACAAACGATATGGATCCATTGAATCAGTGCTGATGATTAGTGATTTTTTTATGGATCACACGAATGTGATGGACAATATATTGCATTATATTTATGCTTATGTTGAGCTCTTTTTCCTACTTTCTGTTTTCTTTTATAATTTCACAATATTTGAACTTTGAACAATTATAGTTATAGTGTGTACTTTGTATTGCACTTTTGGACAATATATTTCAATAGTTTGTGAAGCCGTGATGTATTCCAGTATAATTTACATTAGTCTATTTCTCTTTCCAAAAAAATGAGGCTTATACCTTGCCCCGCATTTCAGGAAAATGCATAGGACCGCCCCATGCTTTTAAACTTTGGTTGTGAACAAACACATCACATAAAAAATCATCAGTTGCAAAGGAAAAGGAGACTCATTGGGATATAGTAGAGAGAAAGGAGTTCCCCTTTAGGACGGAAATTGTGACCTTATTTACAAGGTGAACAGTAGTAAGGATGGCACCCCCTCCCCCAATAGCACGTGGGAATATTTATCTGAGTAAAAAGAGACATCTCAATATCAAGAAGATGTTTGAGTTTTCTTTCCGCCATCCTATTTTGTTGAGAGGTATATGGTAGGATGTTTGCTGAATAGTTCCCTGGGAAGCAAAGAAAGATGTCAAGTCATGTTGTCTGAACTCCATAACATTATCGGTTCAAATAATTTGCACATAGACAGAGAAAAAAGTTGACACATTGAATGAAATTCTTGACAATTTTCTTAATTTCTGAGCATTCCTTTATCAAATAAAAACAAGAGAACCTATTATAATCATCCACAAAGACAATAAAATATCGATGAACACCCAGAGTCTGGACTAGACAAGGTTCCCAAACATCACAATGAACTAACCCAAAACGAGTGGTACTACGTGACTCAGCACGAACAGAAAAGAAGCTTGATGATGTTTCCCAAACTCCCAGACCTCGCACTAGAAGGGCTTCACTTCAAAGTAGAGA
The DNA here is from genome assembly GCA_037367405.1 of Ottelia alismoides. Lineage (NCBI taxonomy): Eukaryota > Viridiplantae > Streptophyta > Magnoliopsida > Alismatales > Hydrocharitaceae > Ottelia > Ottelia alismoides. Next base: position 13,427 of record JAZKJV010000864.1, on the reverse strand, counting down.
GTTTAGGGAACATCATGGAGAGAGTCTTGTCAAAACAATGTCTAAGGCGTAGATGCCATAGGAACGGGTCTTCGAAGATAAACCCAGCACCAGCAAACTTAGAGTCAGGAGAAATGTCAAGATAATATGGGTCATTCTTCTCATTCCCCCCCCCACCAAAAAACTATCTCGTCTGAATGTCTTAAAAATGGCAACAAAACTCATCAAATATCACACGGCAATTAAGCTCAAGATAAAGCTTATAGATAGACAATAAGCTAAGAGGGAAATCATGAGCACGGTGAACCCTAGCTAGTCGGAGCTTGGAGAACTCCATGATTCCGACGGTAGTAACAGGCGAGTGAGCCCCATTAGCAACTCGAACCGACCCCGGTGTCTAGAGGATATGCATCAAATGAGAGTAATCAATAACATTGAGTTGGACTGTCTGTCCACTGGAATCCTGATCAAAAGATGCCTCTGCAGTATCATAGGCATTCCCATAGGCATTATAGGCTTAATATGAAGGTAAGACAAACTTCTACCATCATCGTTGTTTGGATGATTACAGCAACCACGGTGAATACACTATGGGTACTAAGAAGTAGTAGTATCTCATCCACGACCACGGTCCAGGTCACATCCATGATCATGACCAAAGTCATGTCCACGACCTCCTCGGAAGCTCTAGCGTCCTCCTGTCCCAGAGGAAAGCGAAGTGAGCAGAGTTCTCCACGAGAGGTAAAGTAGAAGGTCGTGCAGCATATGTCTCCAATTCTTCAAGACGTCCAAAGATGATGTTCATCACTGGCAGTGCATCGGATATCAGAAATTGCTCTTTCACTGCTTCATATCAAAGATGCAGTACATCAAGAAAGCGATACACCTGCCAGTCTGAATGCTCTTGTTCATGTTTGGTATGAGGGCTCAAAGATCGTAAGTTCCTCGTACCAGCTAGTAAAACAATAAATGACCGTTGTGAATGACCCAAAATCAAAAGAGATCATTGTTCATTTCTGCCATTTCGGTCGAATTTTGATTTCGATAGGATATCGATATTCGACAAAAATTCGACCAAATTTCATTGAAATTTGAGGCCATGGCCCACACTTCTTCTTTGATTGGACCGCTCGCCAATTCTGAATATCATATGTACACAATAGAACGAGGGGGATTAAGGATGGAAAATAAAGTAACCAATTTTGACAGAGAAACACGATTCCCGGTTACTATGGACTTACCACCTTTTGAACCAACCCTACTCAAGTTGATTATATTCCTGAGTATGACCAAATTTCCTTTGACAATTCAAAAGAGATCCAAGGTCAAGGAAACACGACTCATGACCAGACAATACTGACTTGGAATAATCAATACTCCTATCAGAGTTACATGCCAGTTACAGCATGTGGAGTACACTTATTCTGCACCAAGTCATGAGATGTTTGAGGATGACATCACTCGGATCAACCGAAGAGTAGAAGCTTTGACTAAACAAATATGTGATGTCATCCAGTCAATGAAAAATCAAGAAGTGAGGACCACGAAGTGGTGAACCACAGATCCATCATGTGATACACACTCATACACAACCGCCACTGACCTCTAACCAACTTGCTGACCAGTACACCGAAAATACCAAAAAACTGGAAAACAAGAAAATTCAAAAAATTGTACAACTCTGAAGTGGAAGCATTTTGCAAAATTCTGATCTTAGAACTTCCATTAATCATGGCTATAGAATATGTACTCGAACTTAAGAGGTTTGTAAAGAGTCAATTGGACCCTAAAAAGATGGCAAGAAATGATCAAGGACTGAATTTCATATAATATCTATAGTCAATTCTTTGGTGATGAATCATAAAACTAAAATCCGCAAAGTCTAGCGGTTGACTCAGATCACATGTGAAACTAAGGATCCCATATTCACTCATATTCGGTTAGACGTTAGACGACGACTCCACGTTAAACATCCTCCCAAAGTCCATCTTTGATCAACTCAAGCTAGGACAACTCAAAAAGATTAGGGTGATCGTTCAACTACCATATCGATCTACCAAAAGACCACGAGGAATTATTTCTGACGTCATAAACTTCCGAGGTGACAAACATAAAGTGGACTTTATTGTCCTTGACAATGTTGACATTGTGCACAACGGAGAGTTGTCTGAGTCTCATATCATCCTAGGAAAGTCATTCTTAGCCTCTGCTAAGACAATTATCGATTGTGAGACTCAAGACAACAAGTTCCCGAATATGGACCACAATGAACAAACCCTCAACGACATGAAATGTTCGGAGGAAATCCAACTAGTCACGACAGTCGTGATTAGGAGACGGTCACTTCGCATGATTAGATCTCTCCTCATGAAACATAGACACAAACCCTAGTAGAGACACCGAGAGACCAATTGTTGGACCGACCTTCGATTCTCATCACACCTCCATGAAGAACCAACTTGCTACAACTCCTAGGAGGAATCAATATATAGGAGCTTATGTAGAATTGGATCACGTTTATGAGGATCGTCACGATTATTTGAGTGGTACAATTTTTGAGTCGGTAGTAATTCATGAAATACTTGAACCATTCCAGGAGACGACTTGTATACCTAAGGAAACCTCCTATGTCACTAAAACTCACGGATTTCAAAAGGTGACATCTTCGTCCCCAGCCATCACTTACACTGCCATCAGGAACAAGCTCACTCAAAGTAAGCAAACTCCCCTGAAATGTGTTATGACCCTACAAGAATGGGTCAATTTATATGGTGATTCATCCGACGAGGAACCCATAATGCCACACCGGTTACTCATAATAGGGAGAAGAACTTTGACTTCCTCCTCCCGATGCTTCGTACAGAAACAAACCGACTAATAAAGTCACCTTTGACCTTAGAAACTAGGTGATTGTTGAAGAGTACTCGTCAAGTTCCTCATCTGGTCCTGAAGTGGTACATCAGGTAAGTGTAATCAGTACAGTTGTTATCAAAGGTCACTTACCTTTAATTGACAATAGTTGGAGATCCTCTGTGTATGACTATTCTTCTTCTAGGGGTGACTCTGATGATGGTTGGACTTCTACATCTTCTCCGTCTTCACCCCATAGCACACCTCTATATTATCTTCCATCACACTCCCGCAAGAAGGTTTGTTGAAAATCTCCTTGACCCACTTGTATATCCATCTCAAATCTACTCGATCTCCCATTTGTAAGTACTCGATCATTACTTAGGCTAAACTGAGCTTAAGTATAGTGTACACATCATTTCTATCCTTTCCTTCTGGCCCTTAACCACCACAGTTCTTGTTCTTCTGCTATGATTAGGCCTTTAAAAGCCTAAGTATAGGGGGGTGAGTCGACTTCCTGTTTCTTTTCACTCAACTCAGCTTGGTATGTGCTATGTCTTCATTTCACTTTGTGCCGTGAGGACATGGCACAAGCTAAGTATAGGGGGTGTGTGTATATTCTATATACTTTATTCATAACTCATACTTTAATTATTTTCACATCAAAAATTGGGTATGGGTATAAGTTATGTATATTATGTATACTACACAAAATTTCTTTTTTTTGTGTTTATAATACATGTTTTCAAAACTTTTACAAAAATTAGGTGGTATAACAAACGTTGAAAAAAATCGTATCTAAAAAAACTCTTTTAGTGACAATTATGATTGCTGAATTTAAAAATGCCTGGCTATTTCTCAGTGAGTGAACTACGATCTCCCTTAGCAAATTGGGTGGTTAAAGGACAACGTGTAAGGCACCGTCCTGAAGTTGGGAGAACAGAAGCTCTTGATCTTGTCTACGTGCACTACAACTTGAGGCAGAAGATGAAACATGCAAGAGAGGGCTAGGACAAAGAGGACTACACAGACCCTATTGATCTTGTATACATTTTTAAGATGCACAATGACAATGCTGATGAAGTTGTTCTCCAGAAGTGGATGGATTCCAATGGTGCTCATGTTCTCGATCAACCGGGTGGAAGACCAAATGAGAATATAAGCCAGCAAATGGGAGCAGATGTAGGTGACTATCTGGCTAGATCCGGGCGGATTAAGAATCCTCTTGGAGGGTTGGAGGCTGAGGTTGATGCAGTTGTTGATGAAATCTCTCTACTATTCCAAATCCAAATCCAAGTCAAAGGATGAAAGTGGAGATGATGATGATGTTCTTGTTGGCATTCGTGGTGCATCTCTCGGGAAAACATATTCAGGGGGGTCAGTAGAGGGTGGTTGTGGATCGCAAGATACAAGATTCGAGGAAGGGCTCTACGTAGGGCGTGAATATATAGAACGACAGAGGAACACACATGGACAGTTTGTTCCAAGTCCGAGTCCGGGACATATGGATTATGACGCATACGGCCGTGTTCATCGTCCTACCGACAACTACATAGACAATTTGATATCATATGTAGGTTACTTGAGCTGCATGGACATTGATAGCCCATATCGTGGAGGAACACCAAGTTCCCTGAGTGAATACAAATCATCATACGATAAGAGATCATTTTGCGTCTTCCCGTAAGTCTTTCATGCTCCTCCTCATGGACCTCCTCCTAAGGCGCATGCATATCCATCATATTCATATGGTTACAGTGGGTATTGAGTATATAGCAGCTACAGCGGTGAGAACTACCAAGGTAGCCAACCTGAGCAGAGCCAGGCAGCTTCTGTGACGGTGACAGTTATGATTTCTTCCCTGAGTACTCGTCAATGCTTCCTCCTCCGCAAAGATCTTCTCCCACTTCTTCGCCATCGTCCCGAGGATCTCAAGCCAGTACTTCGCAGCCTCGTCATGTCACTCGTGATACCGGATCTAGTGATGCTTATCCTCGTCTCGGGATACTCATAGGCATCAAGGCCATGTACTCGTATATGACATGGGAGAACTACTGCGAGTACATTGAATCTACGATGTGTTATGAGATACAACAAGGAAGGGGGGCTATTCAGATCCATCGTGGAACTCTTGGTTCTGAAGTGAACTCATCACTAGGTACTATCTTTTAATCTTTTATTGCATTAATCATTAATGTGCATGTTCTTATTTAGTCTACGTGAATATGTCTTTTCACTTGTTGTAAGATTGTTAGTCTGTTATTAAGTATTAAATATTAACAATGATATGTTCGATATGATAGATATTTGTGACATAACGTCATAGTCATGGATGATCGATATGTGTGCTATAAGCATATAAGTGTATATCTATTGTTTCATTGTTTGAAGTATTCATATTAACTCCATTTGCGATATCTAACATATTGTACGATACAATCGATATGACCGATATAAGTGGTATAGATGAGCGATATATGTAACATAATTGTGTATTATAAGTTATTTATTGTTCTAATAACTTCGAAGATCGTAATTTACAAAAAAAAACTGAAAAAATATGGCTTTTTGAGTCATTTCCGATATTTCCACCGAAATCATTGAAATTTCAACGAAATTAAGGTATACAGAGTCACCGAAAATAAATCGAGATTTCGAACCTTATTCGAGGGGTCACTAACATCCCCAATGTCAAGAAGCATCCTCAAAGAATTCTCCATGTGTTGATCAGAAAAATCAGAAGTGAAAGGACACCATACACCATCTACCGCGCAGCATCCACACTAATGCCGTTAACATAGGCAAGCACAAATAATATGGGGTACCTATCAAACAACAATCCATCGCATGTTCAATCATCCCTCCAGAACCGAAAGCTAGTGCCATCATCCAGAACAGGCATCAGCATTCCCCTAACTAATGGCAGCACATCACAAATACCCCTCCAAAACACCTACGGCATGGTAGTCAAGATCGAGTTCGCACGCAAATTCATGCCAACATGACAAATATTTCACCAACGTTTAACAAGCAAATCATCTCTTCTCCCCAGATTCAAATCACGCCACATAAACTCCATGAGATTACCGGTACGAAGAATTTAATAGTGGTAATAAAATTAATTTTTTTTGAGTAATAACGAGGGGGAGCCCTCCCAAGATGGGAGTCTCCACACCAAAATTTCATTTAAAAAACCGAGTGGAGTACATCAGCTGGATACCCAGAAATTGTACAGAGCGTTATTCTGAGCTAACACATTTTCATAATAGAAACGCTGCCCCTTGAAGATGACATCATTCCTGCTGAGCCAAATAGCCCATAGCGCGGCAAAAGTTCTGGATACATCACCGGAGGATCCAAGCCCCACTGCCCGATTAGAACTCCAAAACTGATCTGCACCGGACGCCTGCACCCATGGCAGCCCCAAAGAGGCCCACACATTGGCCGAAGTCCTGCAGCCGAAGAAGATGTGGTCCGCATCCTCCACACCACCCTCACACCTGTCGCATGTGATGTCCGTCACGCCCAGCAGCCTAGCCCTTCTCACTTTGTCACAGAGCCGATCTCTTCTTAAGCACCACAGGAACACCTTAACCTGAGTAGGTACCTTTGCTGCCCAGATCATCTTCATATCCGCACATAGGGCCTCGTCTCGGTCCACCACACTTCCACTCAACTTCCTATATGCAATCTTTATCGAGAACTTATCATCTGCCCACTCAAAGTGATCATGCTCGCCCGACATCTCCCCGGCAGAGGGAATCTCATCAAGCAACCGCAAATAATCCTGCAATCTCTGACCCGAGAGAGCCGTCAGAAACCTGGGCGCCCACGAGCCAGAGTCCACCACCTCCGCCACCAGCGCTCCCTTGTCAACGGCGAGCGCCATCAACCTAGGGAAACGGATCGCCAGCGCCCCCTCTCCTGTCCAATCATCCAGCCAAAACCTGAACCGGAGTCCATTCCCCAACCTTGGCCGAAGGCAAGCCCTGAGCCCCGGAATGACGGCACGGATCCCGCTCCACAACGAAGACTCATGACACTTTCTCGCAGCCACCAACTCTCCGGAGACCCCATAGATCGCCCTCAACAACCACAATACCAGCGAGTCGGTAGAGCCCCAAATGCGCACGGCCCATTTGGCTAACAAAGCCTTGTTCATTGCTTCCACATCCCTCACTCCCAGGCCACCCTCGGAAACCGGTACAACAAGATCCTTCCACGCCACCAAGTGCAACCCTCTCTTTGCCTGCCTCCCATCTGACCAGAAAAAGGATCTCATCAATGACTCCACCTTCCTTTTGACCCCAAGAGGCATTAGACGGGTCGAGAAGAAAAAAATCGGAATGGCGGAGAGGACGTGCTTTAGCAATGTAAGCTTTCCGCCCTTGGACAAAGTTGTAGCCTTCCATCCCTGCAACCGCTCCTCCATTCTCCGAAGAATGCAGTCCCAATCAGACTTCCTCATCCTGTCGTCAACCAAAGGCAACCCCAAGTAAGTGATTGGCAGGTGCCCCATAGGGCAACCTGCCCAAACGGCTAACCTGTTACTCTCCTCATCCTGCATCCCAAGGGTAACCAGAGTCGACTTCTGCCTGTTAATCTGCAAGCCAGAGAGACATCCAAACATGTCCACCAATACATCTGCATTGTGGTTCTGCTCCTTCGTCCCCCCCCAGGAAGATCAACGTGTCATCCGCATACTGCAGCAGCGGAACGGAGATGTCCCCCAATCGGAACCCCTCGCACCAGATCTCTTCAACCGCCCTTTGAAACAGTACTGCTAGGCAATCCGCCACCAACACAAAGAGCAGGGGAGCTAGGGGGCAACCTTGACGCAATCCCCTCTGTGGTTGGAACCATCCTCCCTCTGGTCTGCCATTAACCAACACAGAGCAGGAGCAAGTAGTGACACATCTCTTAACCCAAGCGATCCACTTTTTCTGGAAATCCTCTTTTCTGCAATGTTACCCATAAGAACTTCCAACTGACACAATCATAGGCCTTAGCATAATCAATCTTCCAAATAGCCCCTTTCTTCCTAGACCTCTTCCATTCACGAGTTACTTCCGAGGCGGTCACTATTCCATCTGCCATACATCTGCCAGGAATGAATGCAGACTGAGCCGGTAAGATCACAAAAGACAAAACATCTCTAAACATGCTCGCCAACACCTTGGCCACAATGAGATAAATGCCATTAGATATCGAAATAGGCCTGTAATCCCCAACCTCTACAGGGTTCTCTTTCTTCGGCAGTAGAAAGATCAAGGCTCTGTTAACCTTCTCAAAACCCATGTTTCCATCCCTGAATTCATTCAGAACCTCCAAAATGTCGTCCTTCAGCAGGTTCCAGAACTCCCTGTAAAAAGAGACAGAGAAGCCATCCGGGTCCGGAGCCCCGTCCGCATTCAACTCCCAAATGGCCCTACGCACCTCCTCCTCCGAAAAATCTGCCACCAACGAGTCACCCTGGGGTCCAGTCAGGGACCCCGCTCCTTGACCCGTCCATCCCCAGCCTTCTCCCTCACTCACTCTCCTCGACACCCCAAGAAAGTGCTCCCGCAAGGCGGCCCCAATGTCCCTTTCTCCCGATACCCTTTGACCCCCCACCTGAACCTCATGCAAAAAGCTCATTCTCCTCCTGCCAGACGCCACCGTATGGAAAATGCGAGTGTTGGCATCACCTTCCCTTAGCCACTTCTGCCTTGATCTTTGCCTCCAATGGACCTCTTCTTTCCTGTCCTCCTGATAAGCCATTTCCAACCAAGCTGCCCTCTCCTCTACCTCCTCCGGAGTCAGCCCCCGATCATCATCTAGCCCGTCTAACCTGCTTATCCCCGCCTCTGCCTCGGCCTTGGTGGCCCTCCGCCTCCTGGCAACATCCTTCCCAAAAGACAACAACAACCGCCTAAGAGCGTCCAGCTTGGTCGCGAAGCGCGACACCACCGAACCTGTCACCGAGAATCCCGGCCAATGCTGGCTCACCAGGTCACGAAATCCTTCCTCCAACAGCCACTTCTTCTCAATACGGAAGTAGAACCGATTCAGACGTTCCTCCCCAGAGAACCATAAAACAGGAGTATGATCAGAGAGCATCCTTGGAAGAGCCCAAGCCCTCGCCAGCGGGAAAGCCTCACCCGCCTCAACGGACATCAGAAACCTGTCGAGCCTGGACTTCGATCTCATGTTCCTCCAAGTGTACCTGCAACCGGCCGCATCCACAACTGACAAACCCAGAGAACGAACCACTTCCCTCATATCTGCAGAACCCGCATCTGAACCACCTCCCTCCCTTGGCCTATCTTCTGGGAACAGAGTGACATTCAGGTCCCCACTGATGATCCAAACTCCATCGCCCACCTCAGGCACTATAGAGTCTAAGTCCGCAGCCAGAGTACCATCCTCCCGGCGACAGGGGCCGTATACATTAGTGATGAACAGGCAGATGCCATCCGCTCTCCGCATCAGCCTCATCGAGAGGGTGAAGAGGGAGACAAAAGTCCCCAGCAGGTCGAAAGAAGCGAACCTCCAGCCAGTAATAAGACCTCCATACGCACCTGCAGCCTCTTTCTCTGCCAACGCAAAAGACTCGCCACTACTCATCTCCCGCCGCAACCCTTCATCCATCGTCCGCAGCTTTGTCTCCTGTATAAAAAAGATATCTGCACCTGCCTCCTTCACCAGATTTTGCACCCCGAGCCTTTTTTCGGGCTGGCCCAAGCCCCTCACATTCAAAGAAAGTAACTTCATTTCAACAACTGAGCATCCATCTCAGAAGGGGGAATAACTCCCAAGCGTCGCGCCATCCCCCGGTCGAGTGCAGCAAAGCGATTCCGCACCACAATTGGACTCGTCTCCCCCGGAGTGACAAGCTCAGCATCGTCACCCGACGCTAAAGCAACCCTCAACGACGCCCTCGCCATCCTCCTGGACTTCATAAAAGAAATGCTTGACAATGTTCAAATTTCAACTTATCCCTTACTACGAATACCAAAGTTATAATCATCAACAAAATAGTAAAATATTGATGACTTGTAACATATTTAACTGGAAAAGGTCACTATCCACCACAATACACTACATATACGCTTGTTCATTTGCTCATAACTTGGTGATATGCTATTTAAGTAAATTTCCAAAAATAGTATAAAATTGGTCAATCAAAATGCTACACTACAATGCATACATATATAAGTAAAAACATGTATGCAGATTTTTAGTGGATTTTTTTTGAGATACTATAGAATGATACATTTTTGTAACAGCGAAAACAAATCAAAGGAAAAATAAGACTAGGATTTTTATGTGAAATCCTACTCCCTACATATCATGATGAAATGACGGGAGGATGCCACAAAAGGCTGATTTTTTATTCAATTTTCTTTCTCTCAATGAGTACAGGGGTGTGAGATTCTTTATATGGCCCCACCAAGACACCAATCTCCCACCAATAGATGATGTGAGATTAAATATGAGGGTGGTAATTGGATCCCGGAGAGATCAAATTACCCACATAAGACATTCTTCAACACTCCCCATCAAGCTGGAGCATGCATAGCTCAGCTCATTGTTGCAATATTCAGTCCAAATAGAAAACTGTTATGCAGTCAATATTCGGTTCAACCCGACTATCTTGACTATTCGACGTGAATATCCAAGTATTCGATTGAATAATTGGCCGAATATTACAACAAATTGCTGATTTTTTTTATTGTTTAAGGGTCCCATTTATCTTGGTATCACGAGAAATGGTAAAGCTCCATATATATAACTAGTTGATTGGTACTTTTATCTTGGATTCTTATTGATTAGTGACCATATATGTATAAATTTATAAGAATATATTAGACATATATTTTATATTTAGGGAACTGGGAGCCTACACCCAGGGGTGTAGGTAACTACCTACACCCGACCTTTTTTTTCATTATTTTTGGATTTTTTTCAAGGAAACATTAGGGGGGATTTGCTTAATATATTGAGGGGAATATATGTTTCAAGTTACATGCAAAACAAACAATTCTAACATGTTCATCTAGACGGGGTCAATTTCAGCAATTCTGAGACCGTTAAAATTTGGCAGTCTTGATGGAGATGATAGGGATCTCGAATTAAGTTGAATTTTGAATGACACCATGGTGATATATAGTGATCTAATTCCCCCAAGGTTTCATTTCAAAAAAATCAAAAAATAAAGAAAAAATGAACCGGGTGTAGGTAGTTACCTACAACCCTGGGTGTAGGCTCCCTTTTCCCTTATATTTAAAATAATTAAAAATATATAATCAAAGAATTCTAAATAATCTCCCGAATACTGAATATTCTTTATTTGACAACCCCTTCAATTGAATATTGAATACCAACTTCACAAAATTGTCCTTTTTTAGGACCAAAAGAGGGGATAACATGCTATGGTGCCCTCCCCCAATCTATTAAAAAAGAAAAAGGAAACGAAAAAGGATACAAGCAAAGAGTCATAAAGATGACCAGGCTTCCACAAAAGCCTTGGACCGCGCTAACACATTTTCCGTATAGAATCTGCAGCCCGAGAACACCAATGTGTTTCTCTCCAACCAAATACACCACAGTAACGGCAGAGGACCTAACAACTCTACCCGCGGTCTGTTGGGGTTAGAGCGGAACCCCGCCCAAAATGTGTCGAAAGAAGATGCGTCGACCCAGTCGAGACCCAGGTCGAGCCATGAATTCGCAACGTGATGACATTGGAAGAATAGATGATCCACCGACTCGATGGCCACCCCGCAAAGGTAGCATGACTCGGAATCAGCCCCCAAGAACCGCGCGCAGCGGTCCCGCATCATTAGGCGTTTGCGCCTGAGGAGCCAAAGAAAGAAACCGGTACACTCAAGGAGGTGAAGGCCCCATATGGAGGAGCAATCTTTAACGAGGGCCTCGGAAGGGCTTGGAGGCGGCCTCCGAATAGCCGCATAGGCCTTCTTGACCGTGAAAGGAGCGCCTCTCCACACCCAGTGGTCCCCCCCTGGGGCCCTCGCAACCGGCCAGAGAATCGGAAAGCCGAAAGAAATCATCAAGTCTTTGGTCTGAAAAATTAGCGTTGAATCTGGGCATCCAGTTCCCATCACACCACACATCAGCAACTTTAACCTCCCTGTCCGCCGCCAAGGCAAATAGCCTTGGGAAACTAGAAGCGATAGACCCCTCGTTGGTCCAATTGTCGAGCCAGAATGCAAACGATAGGCCGTTGCCCGAGATGGGCTGGAACAAGTCCTGGTATCGGGGCAATAGAGAGAGAATCCCCTCTAAAATGGGGAAGGACGAAAGCCCGAAGTGGGCGCAGGGGCCAGGGTGCTCCGATAGAGGTAGATCCGGTGGATCAACGTGCAGCATAAATCATCCGAGGTCCTCCACACGCGGGAGATCCATTTCAGTAGCAACGCCTCGTTCATATCATTTAGGTTACGGACACCCAGCCCTCCTTCCGATTTCTGCAACATGATCGTATCCCAATCAACAAGATGGATGCCCCCGACCATCGGCCCGCTCCCGTGCCATAAGAATCTCCTCATAAATCCTTCAATACGAACACGAATCCCCTTTGGCAAAAAAGACGTGGACATGAAGAAGGTGGGGATGGATGCCAGTACCGCCTTTAGAAGTACCAACCTCCCCCTAGAGAGGATGGAGGAACTCCATCCTGTTAATTTGCTCTCCAACTTCTCAACGATCGGAAGCCAATCTGCCAGTCGCGCACGTCCGAAAGTAAGGGGCATCCCGAGGTAACGAAACGGTAGTTTGCCGCAGCCAACCTCCAGATCAGCAGAGCAAGAGCGTGCCTCCTACTCGGGGTAGGCAAACGGCACTAAATGGACTTGTCCTGATTTTGGACGAGACCTGACATTTCCCCAAAAGGATCCAGCACGGCGCCAACCGCCCCAACCTCCTATCTGCCCCCCTCCACGAAAAATATTGTGTCGTCCGCATATTGTACCAGAGGGATATTAAGATCGTCCTTGGAGAAACCCGAGAACATGCCACAGCATTGCACCTGCACCAACATGCAAGCCAGCGCATCTGCCGGGATAACAAAAAGGAGCAGGGCAAGGGGGCACCCCTGCCTGACTCCCCTCTGAGGCTGGTAAAACCCACCCTCCGGACGGCCATTGACAAGGACCGCCATGGACGTCGTGGTAACACAACGCCTCATCCAAGAAATCCATGTGTCGGGGAAGCCCCTCCTTTGCAATGCTTCCCATAGGAAGCGCCAATCGAGAGTATCGTATGCCTTAGCAAAATCTACCTTCCAGAGCATAGCCTTCCTATCAAGCCTCTTCCATTCCGCCACAATTTCCGACGCCATAATGAAACAATCCCCAATTTGTCTTCCGGGGATGAAAGCCGTCTGGACGGGCAAGATAAGGTTTGCGAGAACCCTACTGAGGCGGAGGGCAAACACTTTAGCAACGATCAGATAGGGCCCGTTGAAAAGGGCAATTGGACGGAACTCCTCAATGCGCTCAGCCGCACCATTCTTCAGAAGGAGCACAATCAATGCCCTATTAATTTTTTCAAACCCCGCGTTGCACAAACAAACCTCCCAAACCACCTCGAAGACC